>MPNW01000074.1:37090-65948 GCA_011800805.1 Hirudo medicinalis
CGCTGTAGGCAACTGGGGTGGATGCGATCGACATAAAAAGGCCAAAGAGAGCCTCGCATAGTCGAAGATTGCAAGTCAAAAGCAGGTAGTATGCGACATGAAGAAGCCATTGAGAGCTTTCGGAAGTAGCTCCAGTCCAGGCAGCAGTGACCGGCATAAGAAGGCCAAAGAGAGCCTCTCATAGCCGGCGGTAAGAGTTGGGTTCTGAAGGATAAAGAAAAACTGACGGGGACATCCGGATGCAGCCCGCCCCCCCGAAAACGTCAGGAGATTCAAAGGGCCAAAACGTTTGAAGACGGGGGAACCTCCTCTGAGGATCCCTGTCGGAGCTCCAATGCGGAGTATTAAGAAACCTTACACAATTCATACCTCACACAATTCACGACTCACAATTCAAGACACACAAGTGCCATTCATTGCATCACATGCACGATGACTTTTTAGATGCATGCACTGATTTGTTTAGCCACAATTAATTATTTGATCATCATCTCGTGATTTTCGTCTCGTCAATTTAATACGGAGCTCCGTGTTCCAATGGACACCAACGGCGGTTAAATGCTCTCGGCTTCTTCGTTTTATTTTTATTTTTACATTTGCAGTTATGAAATAGGAACCAGAAATTTATGCACCTCTTTCTGACAAGAGCAAATTCTTTTAAGTAATTGAATTAGTGATTTTTATGATTATTTTGATTGAAAAGCCATTGGCATTTGTTAATCTTAATCGTTAAAGTATTAGACGTCAATCTAGTGATAAATCAAACAAATTATGGGATGTGATTTGCTTCGCTTTTAACCGAGCGATTCTAATTTCGTCATTTTTGCGTTCTAAGGAAGGTAATCTTGAAGAACTGCAGGCTGAGGTCGAATCGATCTCGGGCGTTGTCGACATGTTGCAGAAACAAATCGTCCGAGTTGGTGTTTTCAATGCATTTTAATAACAATTGTTTTCTTATAAACAATTTCATTCTCTTTTGAGAAACTATTGAATTTAATGAAATTTGACTAACTTCAAAAATTTAATAAGTTGATTACTTGTTAATTTGTTTCTGCAGGCAGGGTGCGAAGAAGATTGTTCAACCACCACTGCACACGACTCACCGACCGAGGACACAAAAATGGACACATTTCAAATTTGTCAAGGCAACAACTCCACTGTTACAATGAATGACAGAATGTTCGATGAAAGTTTTTATCTCTCAGAGGACGAGGACATGTTTGGTGACGATGGATGTAAGGAACGAGTAGTTTCACAGCTCGAAACTTCGAATGACGAGCCAGCAAAATGGCAGACCACCGACGGCACGGTTTCTGTCGGCCAATTGGAAACATCGACTGGAAATCAACTGCCAGATGGTCCTTATGCCTTTTCGGAGCCTTTTTTCACGCAGGTCGAGAGCGTCTTCGAAAAGTGTGTCGCGGCACTGAGTTCGGCAGAGTATCACACCGAACTGTTCGAAGAAGAGCCCGGTGAAACGTCTTGGGATAAAAAATTGGTCCCCTGCAAAAGTGAAGCCTGTCCCAGCTTGTCGTCGTCCAATCGAATCACTTCGTCCGACGAACTCTGTGCCAAGGCGTGTGAGCCGATCGAACGAGTAATGCACGGAGTGGATTCAAACATTGAGCGCAAAATCACTTCGGTACTTTCGAACGATTCCGCATCTTTAAACTCGAAAATGCCGCCCGACGAGGTTTCCGAGCCCAAAATCGGTCCCGATGACGAGTCAAAAAGAGGGGCTAATAACGAAGGTCCGATGACAAGGAACACAAAGACAGGACTTAACGATGGCAGAGTTTCTGCAAAAGAGCACATCTCTGATGACCTCGGACCGATGTTTTCACCTGTTCCACCTTCTCGTTTCGAATGCTTAGCTCTCAGCACAGACGCCAAAACGACTCTCGATTCTAACACCGCTCCGACCGTCAATACCACGACTCCTGTAGATAAACCTCATCCACTTTTAAACTCTTTGCAAGATGACCGGCAGTTCAGCATTGAAAATGTTTTCAACTTGCCAATTCACCTGCAGAAGCCCGATTGGGTGCTGACAGTTTCGGGAAGGTTGAGCAAGAGTCAGAACGTGATGGTAAGCAATTTGCTTTTATTATAAAGTAATTCTTAAAAATAATTAATTCTGGAATGACATTTATTGCAATTTATTATTGTCACCGTCGTCGATATTAGATAATAGTTATTTGCTAAGGAAACTCTTGCGAGAGGCTGCGATTTGAACTACTGACGGAGCCACGGAATGCCTCGACCTCTCGGCTACCGACGCCCGGGTAAAGGGGAATCGGCAGACGAGGCAGTCGCTCTTTCTGTTCTGGTGCACCAGTGGTAATGTTCAGACTGGAAGGAGAAACTAGAAATGAATCGCTTGGTCGTACAATCCACGACCATATATTTATGTTAATAACGACGTAACATGTTGTTGTTAATTGCAATTAATAAGAACCAGTCTTGTCATCTTGGTTTTCTTTCACAGTCAAAAGTTAAGGATTTTACCTCAGTCCTTAAGTGCAAGCTGAGGACCAGTTTCAACTTTCTGACAACTCATCTCATTCTAAACAAAGGTGATGATGATGATGATTATTATTATTAAATTTAATGATTTGCAAATAAATACAAACATAGGACCAGTGGATTAGTCTACTCAAGATGCACTAAAGATAAATTGCCCTATCATTAATCCAATATTTGCTTACTTATTGTCATAATAATAACTATTATTATTATTATTATCATTATATTATTATCATCATCATTACGATTATTATCATTATTATTGTTAATTCTTATTATTATTACCATTATTANGCTTATTATTGTCATAATTATTATTATTATTATTATTATTATTATCATCATCATTACCATTATTATCATTATTATTAATTTTATATTTTTATTAATATTATTATTATTATTATTATTATTATTGTTATTATTTTCAATCAATCAGATGAGAAGTTGAGACAGATTGACTTCTATGAGGCACTTGTCTCAAACAGGCCCGTTGTATCCTTTGCATGGATTTCAGAATCCTTGAGAGAGGGAAAACTACTGCCATGTGTGAGTGTTTTTGTTGTATTTTCTCAGCCAGTGAAGTTGGAGCTTGAAACAAGACATCCATAAATTGATCACTCAGGCAAAAAATGACAAGGATGGTTTCATAATTGCTGTTCTTGGTAGCGACACCTTATTGCTACAATTTAATGGTGGCCTTGAGGTCCTGTGATTCGGACTTGCGCCACCATAAAGATTGTCTTATTTGAATTGAATTTAGAAAGCTTGGAAAAGCACAGACTTCAAAGTAAACTCCAAAATAAACTAAAAACATTGAAAATTATTAAAAGATTTGAAGCATTCTGTTTTGTAAATCAAGAGAATTCTCAATTACCACATTGCTTAACCAATATAACCTCATAACCCTCATAACTCAATACTTCCATAAGAAAAACTGTTGATGACATCGCTGCTTTTGATAGGATCCATTTCTTGTTTGTAAAAGACCCAGCAGCATGGACGATGAAGATGACTGTTGCGACGTGCAAGACTTTCTTCTCGAAAATGTTCACATTTGCTGCATTGCATCATTTTCGGGATTTTCCAAAGGTGTCTGCTTTTAACTGCGCCTAATTAGCATATCTTTTGTTTGAACCGATGACCTTGAACTTGTAGGAGAACTGAGGAGACTGGTTGAAATGTGTGGGGGGACCTTTGTGCTCGACCCAGCTCTTTTTAAATGCTCTCGAAAATGGCGAAACATTGCATTGGTTGAAAAACATGATTTTGATAAAGAATACGAGCACCAGTACGAGAGAGGTGATAATGTTTGTCATTCATTCAAAACTTGCCTCTAAATATGGCTGGGTTAAATTGACACTTTTTAAGCATTTGATGAGCATCAAATTTTAATTGTCATTAACTTGATTTTTATTTAATCTGTTTGACAGACGGTTTCACATGTAACTTTCTTACCACATTATTACAGCAAAAGAGAATTTGAGCAAGTTTGAGGTCGTGTCCAAAGAATGGCTGCTGCATTCCATATGTGAGGGAAAACTCCTGGACACAAGGGATTTCCTTTGTGTTGTGCCATCAGCTGGTTCCTGACGTTTCTTTTGGCCAGCATCTCCGATAGCGTTCGAATTCATTCTCACATTTTGGGACGCGATCCCAAATTTAACGCTTAATGTGATAACTCATGTAACTATTTTTTCACTGTTTTCAAATGGTTTATATTTTTTATATTTTACTGCAAAACTTAAGAAAATATCTTTTTTGTCATATTAATTTGTAAGAATTTTGTTTGGTATCAAGTGATGGGCATTTCATCCTTTATTTGTAAGAACTCAATGCTTGCATTTAAATATTCATACAAAAATCAGCATCGAGTGAGGATGACACTTGCTTTTTAACATGTTTCCAGCCTCCTTCAAATATATCAAGCTCACTGATTCAATCAGATCAAAGCTTAGAAATGACCTTGGAATTAATATTCAAATGACCAATAATTGTTGCATGCATTTCTGCATACATGTGCAAAAAGTGGGAAAGATATGAAAGATGTTAATCACTCGCATCATTGGTTGAAAATTGACCAATCAAATGGCAAGCTGAACCTTCAGGCAAAAATCGTAGAAAATGGTGAAGTGAATCGCCCTCAGATTAGTAACTCGATACACAAGAGCTTCAAATATCTACATTTCTATCAGTTTCATGAGATCAGAAGCAACGGAAGGAAAGCTGGTTCAGTCAAAATCAATGCTGTTATTTCAAATATTTACAGCTCCTAAGTTCCTATTGCAATCATTACACAGGTGAGAGTCCAAATCACTTCACAACAGCTGTTATAAATAGTCCTAGCAAATAGCTAATTCAAACCTGTGGCCAAAGAATTCTTGCAGGTGAGCAATATGAATATTCAATGACTTTTAATGCCAAGGTGTGGTTATGACATCATATGCAAAAGGTCGAGGATTCTTTGATTTTAAAAGCTGAGTTAATAATACGTTAATATCACTAACGACGAAAGGATGGCCTTGAGAGAGTCGAGGTTGAAATGAGCTGGCTGATGGTGATGAATACTATGGATGAACGGATGGATCAAATGAGAATAAAAACGATATGTTTTCATGATAGTAATTCAATGGCAAACAAACTCTGCATGCATTGCTTGAAGCCAACGAATGCCAGCCAATGATGGAGAGAATATTTATAGCCACCAATCGATGCGCATCATCCGCAATACCCGAAGCCCGCCCTCATGACCACGCCTTTGGCGCCACGTGCCCCACCAGGTAGACGTTGTCGTAGAGGTGGCCGACAAACTCGTCGTCCACCCCTCCTCCTATGACTGCTCTTCGAACGTTCCTTATGAACTCTCTCTTAGACATCTTGTTCTTGATTTGGGGACTGGCCAGATCAACGGACAACATTATCAGAGAGAAGCAGACGACATAAACTGTGTCTAGAAGAATTAAAATTGTCCATGAATAAATAGGTCTAATACATCTACATCTAACAGTTAATTGATAAAACTAATAATAATCAAATTCTGCAGCAAATATTTTCTTATCAAGAGCATCAAATCATTCAAATATTTGAGATAACAAATTAATTTAATAGCGCAATAACAAGAAATCCACAGATCTCCGCATCATCAACAACGACAACAATAATAATAATAATAATAATGTCAATAAAAATAATTACAGAACTACATAACAATGTGTAGACAAACCTTATCGATCAATTATAGTGCTGTTTACAAAAGTAAAATAAAGAGAAAATGTAAAGCTTTAAGTTCATTGGGTGCATAATGTGAAATCACCTTGGGAAAGTCTGAGGTGTGGGTTGCAGGAACAAAACCTCTGCGCAAATTTCTTGACGAGATCGCTCAGGTATTCCGTCCTCTCGCCCGGAGTGGCCGTTTCTTTGAAGAATTTGCGCAGGGCATTCGGCAAGAACTGGTTTTCAAAGTTCTGCAGCTTCATCACTTCATCCAATATGTCCTGCCTGCACATTAACAATAATCGTCACAGATGAGTAGTCGATATTATATCATCATATATTATTACATTTTTCAATATACATACTGAGCCAGGAGATCTTAGTCATTTGACGTGGCATGTTTATGCATGGTTATGCAAGATAGGCTGCACGACCTTAGGAATGCAACGCGATACCATTTCTTCTTCATCAAATGCAGATACAGCTTACAGGAGCAGGATTACAACAAGATGAACTAAGTTGTTTAGAAGCAGATAAATCAAATGAAATAGCTCTCAACAAAGTGCAGATTGGCTGAATGAGTTGCGTTCCTGCATACGGTCGTAGTAGCCACAGTCGTAATGTGTTGTGTTCGCAACCCAGCCTGCACCGCCAGGGAGCGCCCTCGGGTAGGAGAGCTATATAAATGGTAGATCGACTAAAAAGTGCCTTTACATCCCATTCAGATATGAAAGGCACTCAAAAGATCGGCTTAATACAAAAATACAAAGTGTGACTTGCATCATTTTGCAATATTTAGAATTCAATGCAAGATAATTCAGTTTTGGAGTTTAAGAACAGCAAACACTCTGCTAATGTGACAACTTATCCAATGCTTGAATACATGATTACTGCTAATCATCATCATGATCATCATTAATAACCTCTTAGATAAGAACTCCCTTTTCTTGACAATGTCGATGTTCTTGCAGGTGTGAAGGAAGAGAGCTATTTCTTGAGGGTCGTTGTCTACTAAATCATGTTTCAGTAAATATGCAAGCCCCTGCAGAAGTGCAACACAATAGCGATAAAGTAGTGCGACCAATGGCTTTACACAGTTTAACTTAATAAAATTATGAATTATTTAAGCCGTAACTGTGGGATAAACAATTAAGATAAATTTTAACCTATGTGTACCTAGTAAATTATCATTACTTACTGATACTTAGAGACCAATAAAGTTTAAAATTATTAAAAAATTGGCAAGTGTTTTTACAAGTTCAGGGTCAGCATTGAAGGTCAATGTAGCCTCGTCAAGTTGCATGTATAAATTCCTGTACAAACCACCTCTTTCGTCCAACCTCTTGTAAACAGATACTCTCTGCCATTGGTTCCTGCACAAGCTGTAAAGTATTAAATCAGAATTTGGTTACACATCCACTTTATGAACATCACACCAGCACTGATTAGTATTGAATATGATTAGGAAGACAGTAATGGTACTAGTAACCAAAAATATGCACATCAAAATATGAGAGGACATACACCATTCTAAAAAAAACATACTTTCAATAACCCAACATAAATTAATATTTTGCCTTCCCAAAGTTAAACAAACTATTAAACTACCATAAAATTTAAAGTTGGTCCCCAATTTAACAAACCTGTGCCAAAGTATGTCATCATTTCCAAGGTCCTGCCAAACACAAGCTGCTAAACACAAATCGGTTGCGTTCAAATTTGACAAAACCAGGAGGCTAATCTCTGGAGGTAATTGAGCCAAATCAGGAAAGTTTTTCGGAATAACATCGCGAGATTGTTTTAGGTTTTTATGCAGATTTGAGTGGTCGACCTCCTTTTCAAGCTCTTGAACCCTTTTAAGAATCTGACCCATGACCAAATAGCGTTGAAATAGAGACCAAATAATGCACCAAATATTAGGAATATTTACATGTAGGAATGACTATGTCGCGAACTACGTTGTTATTGTTTACAGAAAGGTAGCGATGGTACGATGTTAGCGCTATGTGGTCTTATAGCATCTCTCAGCAGAAAACAAAATTTCTACTCGTTAAACAGAATTTAATTAACCATTTCTCTGAAAACTACCGAAAAGCTGAAACGACCAGGCGAATCTACCCCACCAGCTGTCACCCAGGCTCCCAACCCAGGCACCCGAGTGCCACTAAAATCGTCCAATCTTCTATCGTTTATTATACAAAACAACTTACGCCCGTGTCCACTATAACCAAATCAATGAAAAATATACTCAAGCCCTCGAACTGTCCACAAATTCGATTCTGAAACATTACTGCAGAACTTCAAAACTGTCCATGAAGTTAAGCAGGGCAAGTTAAAAGCACATCTAATCAGTTAGCACTACGTACCGACTCTACAGACCATGAACTGTTAATAAATAAAAGCAGCGAGAGGGTCAAACTAATCACCAGAACATGTGCCACGCATAAACGAACAGAATCGAGACTAAGAATCCAGCAAAAAGCAGGCCCACCAAGAACCAACATTGCCGGAGTTCTGGAGCACGACATGCCACTACATTCAAGAAGTTCACAGCTTTCAAAAAATCTATCGCTTCTCTTCGCGAATAAATCGTGCATAAGACACAATTTATTTAACATTTTTTGGCAGTCAAATACTAAACAATAAAAAACTAAGTGCTAGTGACAAAAGTTGGAATAAATACATAGTGAGAGGAGCTATGGAGGATATTTACCTGAGATGAGAACGGAACAATTTAAATAATCACTTAGCTGTGCTATTCAACTTCGAATAATAACAATTATAGTTCCAAGACAGAAAAGATCACAACGACCACCCTCGACAGACCCCAGCAATCGACTCGCACGATCAATTCAACTCGGCAGTAGTGCATCCAGGTAAGGCATCCATCGGAAGTCACACGATCTCGACCAAACAAATGAGAACCTCACCGCTTCACGAGCAAAATTCAAATCCGACCGGCCGCTTCCACGAATTCACCAACCACACGATTACTTTCTCGATGAGAATAGATATTAAATATCCACTTTGTCAAAATATTTTTTTCTAATATTTTGGTGTCAGAACAAAAGTTCAAAGCATTTCCAAAAATAACATTGTGTTGGCAATAACTTTCCAAAACCTGTTTCTTAACTTTCTCAGACAATTGATAAAATAATTAAAAAAACAAAAAATAAGCAATCACATGTTACTATAATCGCCTCGATCATCGAACAAGGGATATGATTGGATGCAATTGTATGTGATGATGACAGTTAGGTAACACTAAGCATATAACTTTGTAAACTGAATTCAACTTCGACAATCACTCCCAACAGAATCTATATCTTAGGACATCAAAGGTAACGAACGTTGCCAAAACGGAAATAGCAATAATAATAACGACAATATTGAATAACAAATGATTAATCAGCACATGATCAGGACAAATTATGACCAGAATCATAATAATTACATTTTGCTTCTTAAGGCAGAATGAATGGATGATTACTCTGATAACTACATGGATAGTGAATGCTCCATCACAGGCAATGTTCTTGTGAGCCTCCCATCAGCAGTTGCTCACAGATGCACATGAAGATGCCAGTTACCTGAGTTGATATGATTTGTCACAGCAACCTTGGTAATAATAATATTTATAATAATAATTACTATTAATAATAATAATAATTATTATAATGAGTCTCATTATCTCATTTTTAAGACCTGAGTTCATGGATAGCAAGATTATTTTCTGCCTGGAAATCAAATGAAATGGCAATGAAAGCTAATGCTATTTTAAGACGTTTAAACTGAAATTAACATCACATTTATCCAACTTGAAGATGAAAGAAATCACATCTCATGAATAATCATTCCTAAATCAACTGCAAGAAAAGAATGAGGTTGCCCATCGCCAAATCAACTTTATGAACAATTAAAGCCTTCAAATCGAGGCATCGGCAAACAAGAAGCATGAAAAATGAAAAGAATCACACGACAAACAATTCAATAAACGGCTACGATTACTGGAATTAAGGTTATCAACTGCTGATAACAGCAACGACAGTAATGATAATAATTCATTAACATCAAATTCATAATAAGCTAATAAATGATATTTGCAATAACCTATTTAAGCAAAAACTTCCCTCCTCCAAACAAACATCAAATCGGTCCTCAGGACACGGGAAGCGAGCAAAAGACCCGAACGACCAATGACCACTCCAAACGGTCGTTCCGACACAAGGACTTCATTTGAAAGGATAAATACAAATCAGACCTCGTTCAATTGAAAGCCATTGGAAATAAAACCTTCACCAGCATCGATCAGCAGGACAAACAAAGAAAACACATTCATGCTCTTTTTTTGTTCATGTATTTAATGATACGTTCATCATCGTAATCATAATCAAGAGTTAAACATGCAAGCACTAGCACTGGGCATCACGGTACAACAAGAGAATCAAAGAACAGAATTTTGTCAAAAATATACAAATATGTCTTGTTTAAGTGGCTCTTTGTGACGAAAACACAAGTGATTTGTTTAACAAGAACGTGAATATTCAATGACTAATCCTCACTCCATTCATAATTGCTTTTAATAAAAAATCATTCCATTTCGATAACAGTGAAAACTTTCAACCAAGATGAGGTCATAGACGACCATGAATTTATAAGATGAAGAAATTAAAACATTAAATAGTTCTAACAACACGACCCAAGAAAGATCGGCTCCCGATGGAACGCCAGACCCTTACTGAGATGCAAGAATCTCCTTCCTGCTGTCCACAAACTTGTTCATTCCGACGACCTGATCTTCGAAGGGAATGCTCTCCGAGAAGCTTCCGCCACTCTTGCCAGAAGGCGAGGAGACAGAAGATGAAGACGAAGAAGACGATTGCTGGTAGGATCCTGCAGACGCCAAGCTGTGTTCGCCCGATGGCTTGGCATCCTCTTCGATGCCATTTGCCTTTGCAATGGTGCTTAATTTAGCTGCTTGTTTTAGGCTCATGATTGGCTGGCTTGATTCCTGGGAGGAATTTGTCATGTCCAAGTTTATTACTTCTGCAGATGATAAAGAGGTTGAAGCGGCCGGTGACGACGATGATACTATCGAGCTTGGTGGAGAGCTGGAGTGGAGCTTGGAAAAGACTGGTTTTGGCGAGCAGGCCATGGAGGTGGACACGAGATTTGTAGGTTGGAACAGTGGAAGAGATAAAAGTGGCGATGAAAACGATATGAAAGACGCATTTCTAGAAGACAATGAAGACGAAAATGACGAGCCAGATGATGGATGAATTTCTGAAAAAAGGGGCTTCGACAGTGGTGACATAAGAGGAGCAGCACCCATAGGAGGTCTGTAAAGCATAAAGTTTGGAGGTGGAAAGATGTGAGCAGGAAGAGGAAATGATGGAAGTGGCTTCAAGGTGGGGACTGGGGTGAGGTTGCTTGGGAGCAGTGAATTTTGGGTGGCTCCAGTTTTAACAAGTTGACTGAAATCAACGACTGTGAAGTTCGGAGCCGTCAGTTTCGACAGGAAAGGTGCCTGCGAGGGGAGTATTTTGTCCGAAGCGGTGGGTGCGGCCCCGGTATCGTCGCAGGGTAGAGGTGGCATTTGGTGCTTCTGAGGCTTGATGGACGATGTTTGATCTGTTGAATCATTGTAGACCAATTTGTAAGGAAAGTGCCCAATGGCCTGTTGGTCTTGAGCCACAGAAAGAAGTTTTATTTGCTTCTTGCAAGGATGAGTAGTCGGTTCGGAGGCTTTCAATTCATGCTGCTGAAGCAGTTGTTCTTGGCCTCGGTGGAAATTCAACATTTGTTGGTCGATCTGCAGTTGTTGATGGTGTCGCAAGATTTGTTGCTGATGAAGAATCTGCAGGTCGACGTTCAATGGCTGCTTAGTCGTCTGTGGTCTGTGCCTGGATTGCAGTGCCTGAGTTTGTGGAGTCGATCTTAGCTGGTCATTTGATGGCACATGCTGCAACGTCCTAACCGATTCGGGAAGTTTTTCAAGTTTAAGTGGCTTATTCGAAGGGGACGGAATCGTTTTGTTGTTGTTGTGGTCGTCTGTCGCTTCTACGCCCTTGATCTTCTTTTTCCTCG
Source organism: Hirudo medicinalis (assembly GCA_011800805.1). Taxonomy (NCBI): domain Eukaryota; kingdom Metazoa; phylum Annelida; class Clitellata; order Hirudinida; family Hirudinidae; genus Hirudo; species Hirudo medicinalis. Next base: position 48,917 of record MPNW01000074.1, read on the forward strand.
GAGCAGCAGGTTTTGGATTTGATCCAGCAGAGTTGTTAGTTCTCATCCTCTTGGTCGGCTGTTTTTTGGAGGAAGGAAGAGAGGAAGTGTTTTTGTGGTTCTTCGTTGTCAACGTCTCCCCCATGTCCATCGAGAATTTGCCACTCTCTGCCTCAACTCTGCCTTCCATGACATTTTTGTAGGCACTGCTGGTGTTTGGCAGGAGTCTATCACTAGTATTATGTTGCACATTGTTGTTATTTAAACTGATTCTTGGAGATGTGAGCAGATCCTGGTGCAGAAACAAACACAAAATATTCACCATTAATCTCGTAATAATAATTTGAATATATCATTCAAGCGGTATCTCAAAAGTTTTAGAAGCCATTAGAATCTTGAAAAATGTAGAACTTGCAAATTTAGTTTATCTGTCATTACATTCACTCATTAATAAGTGCATCCTCGATTAATGCGATTTGACCGATCATCCGATGAAATAATTTTGTTGCCACTTTTACTTGTTCATCCCAGTACAAGGTACAACTCACATGCAAGGTAGGGAGGATTCCATTGCTTCCTGAATGTTGAAGGGCCACCTGGGATTGTTCAAGTTGGTTTAAAAGCCACAATGAAATGTTGCAATTAAGTTTTCTCATTTGAAACACAAATCATCATCATCATCGCAACCGTTCTGAAGAAAAATGCCAACCAATTGTTTCTGTTTGTGTTCCAGTTGAATGATTTGTTCCCTCAAGCATGACATCTGCCTATCGAAATTTGATCGATCAACCAAGACTGAACCAGCTTGCTTCAATAAACCAGAACCATCTTTGCTCTGAGGCATTGTCTGGAATCAATAACAATTTATGCCTAATAACAACATTAATATTTATATAACTAATAACAAATGCTTAGTCATTACCTGAAATAAATAATAATTTAAGAATAAATATTATTCGGTTATGAATAAAAATCACTCAAAACAATGACCTCATTCATCCTTTTCGTCAGCAGTTCAGTCCCCTGCCTCCTCAGCAGTTGAACTTCCATCTCAAGATCAGATATTTTTGAGGAGAGATTGGCACTCTTCCTCTGCAGGTGATGATAATGATATCAAAAATCACGATTGCCAACAATTATAAGTCAATAAAGTCCAAGTTAGGCATGTCAACATGTTAAGGAGTACGAGGTGTCGTCGACGCAGGTTGACGTATGTTAACCAATTTCAAAACACAGCCTACGATCGGTTAAAACTGACCCGCTCAGACTCCAGCTTTTTCCTGAGTTCTTCCTTGTAGGCTGAGGTGTGCATGTGCTGCAGGAAGAACATCATCTGCCTCTCAAAGAGTGCTGTTAAGTGAGCACAAATGAAGCTACCTTCACTCTTTGTAACAAAGACTCAAAGCACAAGTTGGCTCAGAGGGTTTGCATTCCTGCGAGCGACGATAGAAGCGACATTTGTTACGTGTCGTGTTCGCAACCCAACTTGCACCACCATAAAACGCCTCTGGGAGATGGCGCTGTATAAATGGTTTAAGCTCCCCTGATGCTTACGCTTATGGTGCTATACAAATTCACTGGCATTCGTAATGCGTCGTGTTCGAAACCAGGCCTGCACTGCCGCAAGTGCCCTCGGGAAGGAGCGCTACATAAATGGTTAACAAGAAGCGCCTCTGATGCTATGCACGTGGTGCTGTATGAATGAAGTACATTTACATTTACATTACAATGAATGATGCTCGTCAATGACAATAATTTTCAATACTTGAATACTTGAATGTGATTGCAACCGATCTTCCTATAAATAACAACAATCGATATCATCATCATCATCACTGACTCATTAGATTTCTGATCGGACCGACCGCCCCATTCAAATGAGCGGAGGTGATTTGATCCTCCCTGCTTCGATTGTTGAGCATCCATTGGTCGTTGAAAGTGACTTTGTTCGACTCATCTGAAGTCCGACAAGATGATGGCAATTATAATGATAGCAACAAACATAAACAACCAGGCAGAATTGCCTCACGTAAAACAAAACCCAAATATGTAAACATTCATAAAAAACATGAAACATATTTTTTATTTTATGCAAGATCAGTTTCACAACAGATCCATTGAATAAAAATATCCAACTTTTAGCAACCCCAAAATTTTAATATGACTTGAAACCATTTAAACTTTTGCACTTCAGACACAAAATTCATACATTAGCAACAATTCAACTGATAATGATATGCGAAATATAAATTTTGTCGAACAAGCTGCACGGACTGGTCGGCATCGAACGACAAAATACGAATTATTGGTCTTAAGCATAGTATTGATTCTAACTTTGCCAACAAATCAATTGTTATTGTTTTTCTATCAGTTATTAATTTTTCTAACAACACTGACCGAACGAGGCAGAACCCGAACTGATTTGGCGATGGAAAATATCCAACGTACTCAGGGTCACAGAGTTCAGCTTCTTGCGACCCCTCTTCATCGTGAATCCCTTTTTGGGCCCTGCAGGCCATAGTTACCATGGTAATAATACCAAACAATGGCGACGACGACGACAATTGACGAACGTTACGAGAACGACTCGCTTATTAGAATATTTACAATGTTTAAAACAACAATAATGATAATAATAACCAAAATTAATTTAGTACATAAACATTTGTTAAAAGAGATTTTTTCAACCATCTGCTTGCATTATTTTAAATGGGTCAAAATGTTGATGTCAAATTAATAGTTGCAACTTTTGTTATCAACGAACCGGAACCGATCGGTCTCGTCCCTTCTTGGCAGTTCGAAAAACAATCGATTAAAGTTGCAAGGAATTACAAGCGAAATTAAAATACTATCATCAAATAGTTGATTATGCAAATAGATCAATATTTACAAACAAAACTGGTCACTTTGGCATAGAAGGTGTTTGTGAGCAGAGTTCAAAATTACTAAAAAGTCAACAAATGAAGTGACAATTTTTCCTCGTGACGAAATCATTACATAAACTGAGACCTTTTAACGAAGCTTGTTTAAATGAAAATAATGAGCCATTATATTGCAAATATAAAAATAATACGTCCATTGAAAGAAACGCCAGTTAAAAGATCGGCTAAATACAAATACAACAATACCTTTTTTGAGCTTCAATTTGTACTTTCTTTTTTCACTTCCGCTACTCGAATCGAGCATCTTCTTGGCATACTGTAAAATGATAACAGTACGCACAATTTCACTAAACTTCCAGACCACCGACATTTAGATCGATGTAAAACTAGAATTTCCATTCCATAGGAAATCAAAATTGAGTTTGATAATTGGGCACTTCACAATTAGATACTGCTCTTATTTTCTTCTAACGAGAAAATGTTCGGCGAATCGATTGCAAACCTTCTTGTCGTGGTTGCCGACGGTTTCGACTCCGCTGTCCGTTTCGCCGTTGAGTTGCTTCCTGGGCTTCTTGTTCCTCACAACATCGTCGCCAGACTCGCTCTGTCATCGTCACGACAATCAAGTTAAGCTCGTTAAATGAGGAATCGAAGCATTATTTCATGTCATCGACACAATGAGTACTCCAAGCTTTTAGAAATGGTTTTACATCTTTAAGCAAAAGCTCATGTATAATTAATTAAGATAACAGGCAAACTCCTTCACCTTCACTGATCCTCCATTGATGAACTTCCTTTTGGTCCTTTCATTGCCCACAGGCCTTTTTGAACCAGTCTCAGAGTTGGTCTTGAGGTCATTGAAGTACTTCTCCAACTATGAATTATAATAAATTAAAATATTTCAATAATTATCATTACCAAAATGATTTACACTCGTCTGCAGAGAACAATCAAATAAGGAGGAAGTTTTGGGAAGGCATAACTTAAAAAAGATCAAGAAGCGACCGACCATTAAACCAAAGATATGAAAGACAAAGTGGACAAGGCTTTGAAAGGCATAAAACAGCAGATGGGTGGACCAAAAGAACCCTGATGGGCTCAGATTGAATGCACCAACTTCAAAGTCACATTCCACTGTTATTGAGTGACTTCTTTGCGATCCAAGTTCTTTTGAGCAGAATCTGTTATACTGCATAACGACAACGATGACGACAGTAGTAGCGAGCGACATTTCTAATACTGCCATTCCCGGTCATGGCTTGAATTAAGGATGATACTCAGAAATTTAGTAAGTCACCAAAACACACAAAAAAACTCAACCACTTTTAAAGAATCAATAAGAGTGCAAACTTTGAGCTTTAAAAAGCAAAAGATAGCAGAAATAGCTTCGTAAGTCAATGAAATCACAAAAACGATGACATCACCAGAGATCTGTCAATGGTGTGCAGGAAGTAAGCGAATGGTTTGTCGGTCCACGAAACTGCAGCAGGCAAGGCTGTGAGTTCCTCGACCTTCATTATTGTTCCGATATCTGAATAAATTAAACGACAACAGTTCGACTATCGCCGACAACTTCACAAAAACAAATTTGGCAATTTGTAAGGTCGTTAAATAAACATTAAAATGGATATTTTAAGAACGTCAAATGAATTAAAATTTTAATTATGACAATAATAACAATAGCCATATTACATCATTGATTCCTCATTGGAAGAAATGTCACATCAATAAATTGCAGAAACCAATTATATAAAATTATCAAACAAATGAGATAAAAAGTGATGAAACAACTTATGACAGAACAAATCGAGCTACAAGACATCACAAATTGTTTGCAACTCAAGAGAGACCAAACAATGTCGATGCAAAACAAAAGTTCCGACGGGCAATTTTTGCGCACGATTCGGGTTGAACAAATCGTCTAAAATAATAACGTCGACGATAAAAATCTAACTCCTCGGTCCTCACCTGGATTCGAAACCCCGACCTCCGGGCCGAGAATCGACCGACCAAGTTAAACGAGGATGAAGGCTTTAAACAATTCGAAGATAAAAACGAAAATCTAAAAACCGGAAAGGTTCCTATCGGTGATGTGGAAATTGAGAGGACAAAAAGCTCTCGAGGACACTATCCTTGCTCCTTCCTTAACATTGGCAAACTTCAGTTTCAACTGCAATGGAAAGCAAATGAAGACGATGAAAACATTTACGTTAAAATTGCGTCGGCTTCTTTGATTACATTATTCCACGAGTTCGTTTCGCGAAAAAGGCTTTCGCGGCGTTGGTGGTTTTAGGCTCAAAGATAATCGGAACCCGTTCGAAGAACAAGTGACACACACCTGATTCACAAGTGCATCATGGTTTTAATCTGAGATAACCACAGCAATTACTCATTAAGTGCTTCCTATTTGTTATCACATGATTTGTGGTTCTTTGATAACGTATTATTGAGCAGTACAAGCAAACAAATATATGTAAAATTATACGCATACATATTTACACACATATTGCAAAGATTGATTGAGAAATGTTTTAATGGAAAGTGGAGCTTGTATTTACTGGAGCTTGTTTAGATGACAATTTATTGCCAAATTACCTAAAAATGGATAATTATACACACAAAATTTTATTAAAATAATATATATGAAATTATACTTCCGATCTTTGTGTGAGTGTTTGTTCGTTCGACTCGATAAAAATTATTGATGGCACTATAATGCTGACATCTTAAATTCAGAGAGCCACACAGCATCTGTTTACTCAACAGAAGATGGCTCTGGTCACATTTGCAAATCCACCAACTAATCTCTGTTGTCCATAAAAATAATATCTCGATGAGCATCAACTTCAACAAACCTGGTGGTCGACTTGGGGTCCAAATGCAAAGTTGTTGACGAATATGATGCTGAAATTTCAGTCCAAAAATAATTATAAAATTGTTTAATTCAATGCTGAAGTATATTTTGCCCTAAGATCCTGCATTTTAATCTATCAGCCTGTGTCATCAAGTAAACAATGACAACCATAATGGATCTCTAATTAACAACGATAACAATCTCAAACATCTCCATCATCGCAGTAACAACCTGGCCGAGTTGATGGCGTCCGACTTCTCTTCACTGAGGAAATCTCCCTTCTCGAGTCTAAACTTGCTGTGGTGCTTGCCAAAGAAGCTCATCCACTTCTTGAACTCCGAACTGAGAATCTGTTGATCAATCGAAATGGTTGTTCTTACGACGAACGAGTTGTCGTGGTTGTTAAGTTCTTTCTTGTGAACAATTCATGGACACAATGTCATTGTAAGATCAAACAGGATGATCACAATAAGATGCATGTATTATTATATTCTATATTATTATCTACATGAATGTAGATTCTACATTCTGTAGGAATTGTTGTGATACTAGGACTTAGTCTCTCACAATGGCAGCATGGATTTGAATCCCGTCGTGGAAGCACCATCCTAATCGTCCAGTTACGTAAAGAACAACAATAACAAAGATGATACTAATGAAAGACTTGATAAGGATGATAAAGTGATTCAATAAGCAGCAGCAAGTTCAATGAATGTTTTACCCAAACAAATCCTTCAAGTTACTACCAAAGTATCGTAAGAACAATACGAATTATTAAAAACGATACCTCGGAATACTTGGCCGGCCAATCGGATTTCTCGATGCCATAACAAAACTTGCATGGTGTCGAACCTGCCACCTGAAGGACCACTTGACCGACACCTGCGATGATAATGACGTTCAAAGTGGAATACGAATATTTAAGCGATTTTAATAACATAGCCTGGGATGGATTAAAACCAATTATTTCAAATAATAATCTGTGGTTGAAGCCAAAGTGGTGAAGAGTTGATGAAACAGGTGCTTACCACTTCCAAGGTCAATGAAAACATCATCTTCTCCAAACTTTGTCACCTTTGTAAGTTCTTCGACTAATTCAAAACTTGTTTCTCCATAAACCTGTTTGTTCAGCAATCATAATGTTTTGTTAACATTTCATTCATCTGGCCACAAAAATGTCATTAATGATGTAATTAAAGAATTTTTATACTATTATATATCATTTTTAATCATTCTAAATGATGAATCCATCAAAGATCAAAATCATCACATCTTCTTAATAATGAACTGAGTGAGAACAACTTGAAAGAGCAAAACATGGTCATCATGCTCTAACCTCAGGAGAGAATGGCTCGTATTGATTCAGTTTGTCTGGCTCCTCCACAGCTCTGTTGTAGCAAACCTGTGAACACCACCAACATGGCAATTGAACGAGTGATTTAGAAAAACTCTGAGCTTTAAATGAAGCTTCAAAAAATTAAGTCCAAAAACCAATTAACATTAATAATGGTAATAATAATAACAATAATCACAACAGAGTTTAATGTGCTGGAGTATCAGAACCTGGAGTATGTGCTTGAGAAGACCTGTGCTGGCAAACTGGTAGTTGGAAGAAGAGGAGGAAGATGATGGCGTCGGTGGAGATTTTTCTGAGATCCACTTCTGCTCAATAATAATATAAAATATACATGAATATATATATATACAAATATACTGATAATTATTCAATGGATAAATGTTTTAATTGAATCGAAATCATGTATTAGTTAATTAATTAATGAAATGCACTGAATGTCAATACTGTCAGATATTGATGACATTTATAGAGCAACAGAATTTATAAAGTCAAACGTATTATAAAAATTTAATACAATATGTATAAATATTTACGTTTTAAAGTATAATCATTTAAGAAAGTATTTGAGCTTCCAAATGTTAAATAAATCCAGGACCACATTAATTCATCCAACTGAAGTCCAAGAGCAACATTGACAACAAGATAACATTGTGAGCAAAAGCAAGTTATGAGAATAACAGAGCCATTCAATTAAAGCCAAACATGGATGTGATGATAATGATGATCAGTCGTGATGTCTAACCAGCTGCCTCAGAGTGTCAATGGCTCCGTTGAACCTATCGCAGAGTCTCTTCATCCCCTGGTAACTGAAATGTCATCAGAGAATTTAGTGCTTAATGTTATCAGCTCACAGAAGGCATTGAAATGTGGTCATCATTGCAATTCATGTATTGTTTAGCCTAGTCCAGAAACCAAAATACCACAATAAATCAAAAATGTCTTGACAGTGGTGAAGGATGCATTCAGTGAATTATATTTCACAATCTCATATTTCAAGTACTTCATAACAAAGAAATAATTTCATGAAGTCTTGACACTTCATTTGGTAAATGGCACGACATATTTGGCCAATATATTTTTTCGAGGATTAGAAGAAACACCGATTCCTTGGAAACCGACGTTGCACCGACCTTCTCGGGTCAAACATGGCGTGGACCTCGTTCTTGCCGAGAATGCTCTCCAGTTCCGGAACATCCCTGCACACCCACCTGAAAATTCCAAGCTTCGTCAGCACATATTTAAATGTGTCAGAAAACTGCACGATCACTGATCACTCCTATCGTTCGTGACTCTATAGCAAATACAAGCGAGTGATGATAATGGTGCAAACTACCGAGGGTCGGGGAATTATTACAAAGTGAATCTTTGAATGCTGCTTGAATGCAATGTTGATGGAATACCTCCAATCCTTAGCTGGATATTATCCATTTCATCATTTAATTGTTGTTATCCACTATTTATCCTCAAAATAAGGAGTCCTTATAAACAACTTGTAGCAGCACAACATTTAGTGGAAGCCATTGGATGCTATTTGTGGGTCTCAATTGGAGAAAATAACACTGGCATGTTGCTGAAGTGCAAATATGCAACCTCATTTTTATACTAAGCTCTTTCGCAAGTATGAATTGGATTTGGTTAAATGATGACTTTTTTAAACATCCATCAGATGTCTCACCTGATTGTCTCCAACATCTCCAGGCTTTCATCTCTCTCATCCTGAGTAAAAACACACATCCTTAAAACTCAAACAAGTGTAATGACACTTTGCATAACACGAAGAATTGTCTAAATTAACTAATAATACAATTTCCCCAAGAGTGTAATAAACAACATTACTAACAACAATAATGATCAAGGAATTAAAATATAAAATGCTGCCTGCAAAACCAAACGTCCCACAATGAGGTTGCAGACAAATTAGTGCTTGGCATTTATCTCTGTTCGGGTAGCATTGAAACCTCTTGAATTCTCACATGAAGCGCTTATAGGCCATCACGTGATTCATCGTGATTTAAAGACTTAAAGATTTAAAGTTATTAAAATATTAATAACTAATCGCAACTCTTCGAGTAATAACTACATTTAGGTGGACTTTGTTTATCACTGAGATTTTAAAAATTAAAAAGTAACTATAACGGTTATTTAAAAATAATAATATTCTTCAAGAGGACCTGCATCGCATGACAGACATGGGAGTCATTCACAACAAAGCAGATGATTTGTTAAAATCTTTTTCTTAGGCTCAAGTAAACAAACACAACACAAAGCAAATGTGTTTCAAGGTAGAAATGTGTGGGTAAAAATTAAATGAAATGTCTATTTTATTGAAATGTTTTCAAAAAGTAATTCCAATTATTCTAGTAATTTCATTTCCAATTATTCGATGAGAAAACCAAATATGTAGTGCATGGAGTCTTGGCATAAATTCACATATTGGTCCATAATTTCATAGAGCTTTCTTAAACATTTTTATTAAAGACAGAAAAACAGCATAGCAGCTCAACAAGGTGCACTTTTGGTCAGTGGTCGTGGATTAAATTGAGATGGTCATTAACATTTGGTTCTTTATTTCAAAATAGTTGCTGGTGCAATATCTGAAGCTGGAACAATAACATCAATGTTCATGTCCTACTAATCAGAATATCATGAATGTTCATATCCTACTAATCAGAAACAGCTTTGAAGTATTGACTAAAAAAGTTATTAACTTATTAATTAGAAATTAAAATCACTGAGTTCAAAAATATGTTTGCAGTAAATGATCTTGCAAAAGTAACTTGTCCTTCTGAGGTTCTTACTAAACTCATATTACAAAGGTGGTCAGGTATAAAATGAATGCTTCAGTGCAACTTTCGCAACATTTTTATGTCTTTGGAAAAACCAAAAGCATAATAAAGATGCATCATACTTCGTAGCCTTTGATAAATGATGGAAACATTCAAATTGTTGTTGTTTGTATGGTTGCAACAAAAAAAACAACAAATTATAAATTAACGCATCACTACTTATGCAAATTAGAAAACCAACCCCTAAAACAAGTGGCCATTTGTAAATCAGAGATTCTCCGCCTGCAGGGCTGTGCAGTTTTAGTTCCATATCAAACATATCGACTCCATTTTTGTTTCTTTCCTCGCACTCATCCTCATCATCCCCATCTACGGTGATTCCGCGACACTGAGAGGAATGCGTTTCCATGGGTTTGTGACCTCCAGCAACAAACGTTGCGTTGTTATTTTCCAGTAAATCCCCAACAGCGCAACTTCCCACGACTATTTCCTCTTTGGCCACGGAATCGACGATTTGCAGGAGCATGAAGTCAATACCGGGGCGACCAGGAAATAAGTATCCGTTGAATGTGCCAGAAAATCGTCACTATCCAAATAAAAATAAAGTGCTTAAGAAATCAGTTAACCGTCCGAACAAACATGCCTCCTCATCATCGCCACGGAGCCATAATCTCGATCGCTCCTAAGAAAAACAAAACAATTTTAACATTTAGCCCTCACGTGACCTTTCAGAATGGCTTAAATCGCTCTTCATTTTCTGTTTCATTGAATTTTTCTTTAACATTTAATAGTTTAATTAAAAAATTACCAATTAATTTAAAATTAATAAAACTAATTCAAAAATAGGTTTAAATCACGTCACATTTTAGAATATATGTCGAAAATAGTCGATTTGCTATTTGTTCACTTGGCTTTTGAATACCAATACAATGTTAGTCCTAAGGTCTAGAAAACATACACACTGATTTTAATTAAATCAATAAAACTTCAATAGAACTTAAAATCGTCTGCTAGGGCTTATCCTAACTGGATAAAAGGGACCTCATTTAAATAACCTGAGAATCAAACCTTCGGTCAACCCTTCCCGACGTTATGACCATTTTTCCTTCTCATCACCATTTCCTAGTCTGGATCAGAAGAAGTTATTAGACAATCTGACAAAAGCCAAGGGTCGATGAGAAGCAGGGGCAGGGGATCCATTCTTTCTCGTGCTAGGCCCATTTGCTTCATGGAATAAGTTTATAAGATAACAATTTAGACATCGTTGGTTTGAAACATTGATACTGTCATTGGCTTTCAAAAGGCATACTTACAAAAAAAACATGGATGAGTAAATTATTATATAATCGCCAGATTGCAAGAAGCTTTTCGACCACATGACTTTGAAAAATAATTATAGCATTAATAGTAAAATTATTAAATTTGTTTAATTATAAATCCCCTGACGGTGTGAAATATTGAAATATGATCTGTCGGTTAATGAAGAACAATTAATGCATTTCTAAGTGAATGTCAAATGAATTAATAATACCGATGCACGAGAATTTGATCAACATCTTCATTGATCGAGGAAGTTCATTTGTTCAAGAAGTTCAAGAAGTTCAAGAACAAACACCTGATACTTAATCAAGACCAGGTCTCCAGACATGTCACGGCTGTTAATAAAAGGATCCTTGGTCACACTTTACTTGGCTTTCCAAGACTTTGGCTTTCCAAAAGTTTCGTTTTTATGATGGTCCATTATTCCGTTATGGTAAATTTGAACAATGTCAAACTTCTTAAAATTTTAAATTCAAAGATTTGGTATTTTATGTCTAACCCATGACGAGTGGTGATCATCACCCCAATTAAACGTCGGACCTGGATTGATTATTGTAGGGAACGTGTTGGCAACTGTCCTCTCGAACTAATACGATATCACTTAAGTCTGCTTCCTCCATTGATGGGGAGTCACAATATAAATACTACTGCCACTACTGATAACAATATTATTAATATTAACAATAGTTGTGGAAATTATTTATTGATGCCATAATAAAATGGATCAATGAATAAAATAACCACTCTGAACTTCGAGGATGCTCGTCATTAGTGAATGAGTGAGTATCCACTCGAGCTGCACACCCCTCGAGAGGAAGAATGGATGGACCCTCCTCTGATGAACACTCTGCCATTCAAGTTAAACGACTATTTCATTAGGATGATGTAATGGAAGCCTGATGATGATGATGATGATGATGATGGTGGTGGTGGTGGTGGTGGTAGTGATGATGATGGTGATGGTGGTGATGATGATGATGATGGTGATGGTGGTGATGATGATGATGATGAGGAGGAGGAGGAGGAGGAGGAGAAGTGTAGTGGACGCTAGTATAGAGAAAGTGTTAATGATAATGATGTTGTTGATGATAGCAGAGATTGATTGCAGTTGAATAAATTCCTCTCCCATTAAATCGAGCATTGAGAACTTGTGAGTCTGAACGATGGCATATTTGATTGAAATCAGGGCAACAACAAATGTGGTTATTTTTATTCTTCTTATTATTATTAATCTTGCCGCCATTAAGCTACATCGTGCGGAGTCTCTTCAAGAAGTTGTAATGCCATCACGTATTTTCTTTCATCGTTATTTAGGAACTCACACGCTATTTCAACACCGCCCTTCTCTGAAAAGGAAACAATTTAAATTTATTTAATTACTGTTATTAACATTTTTGATTTAATTAAGCTACATTCAACTCATTCGTGAGGTCCTTAAATTCTTCCTTTTTTTTCTGTGATCGACAATGGCTGAATCCTTGCATGATGAATGATAAAGACATAGAATCAAGCTAATAATAATATTAATATTGTTAATATATTATTATTTATCGCTATAAATTGTTATTATTATTATTATTATTTTAACAGCATTATTTGTCTTATATTTATTACAAAATGATTCACAAGTTCGTATGCTTGGATGGTTGGCGAAGAAAATCATTATTCGAAAATGGTGCAGAGTTCAATCGTAAGTGCTCGGTTATGATTAGGCTGGAAATAAGTAATTTTAAATATTTTGAATCCTGCAACTTTTCACTGACTTGTTGGGTGGCAATTTGAAGAACATTTCAGTTAAACGTGTGTCTAAATTCAATTGAATTTGTTTGACTAATGAGTAGCAATCTTTAATTTATTAATAAAACATTTGCATTTTTTTTATTCAGAACCAATCAACTCTTAAAACAACTTTCAAAAACACTTCTGAATGCGAAAGCATGTTTAAGAATTTTATAAAAATTTGTTTTTTTTAACGATTCTACTTTTTCGAAGTATTTAAGTTTTGTTAGTTAATGGAGGCACTGCAACAGTTAATTAGTTGAATCTGTCTCTGAGTTGCTGATTTGATGGAATAATTTGTAATATATTCATAAATATAAATATTTAAGTTTCATTATTTCAGTATTTATTTCGCTCATAACATCCTTTGAGACATGCGGGGAAAATAAGCTTTGTAATTAAAGAGTAACGAAAGAATCATTACGGAAATGATTTTGTAGTAAACAATTCCCGATGATGATATGATAATGAATTGTTACAAAATATAATTCAGGATATTAAATCAGAGGTTCACAAACAATAAATATGTATCACTTGCCATAATTGTGCGAATTATTACAAGGTAAACATTTAACATTATTTGATGATAATGATTAGTGCAGGTTGGCCGAGTGGGTTACGTTCCTGCATATGGCGGTAATGGCAACAGTCGTAATGTGTCGTGTTCGAAACCCAGCCTGCACTGCCGCAAGCGCCCTTGGGAAGGAGCGCTATATAAATGGTTGACAAGAAGCGCCTCNGTAATGTGTCGTGTTCGAAACCCAGCCTGCACTGCCGCAAGCGCCCTTGGGAAGGAGCGCTATATAAATGGTTGACAAGAAGCGCCTCTGACGCTATGCATATGGCGCTATATAAATGAAGTACATTAAGTAACCTTGTGATGATATAATTGGCTTATAAATTATTGAGAAGTCCTGACAAGGCCTCAAGAAAATGGGTTTGCAGAGGACAAATTAGGGGAGGTTTTGTGACATTTGAGGTCGAATCTAATCAAAGTTGAGACTATAAATCAAATTTTAAGGTATCCAAACATATTTATTTTTTTTTTAGTTATTTCAAATATTTTTAAACATTGTAATACATTCATAATATTCATTCTTAATTGCTTAGATGCGTCAAAGGAAACAAATTCTTTGAAATTCATCGAACAATTAGAATTAATCATAATTTCCATTAATTATCTACTTGGCAAATTTTAGCATTTAAATTATTAAATCAAATAAATATATAATAAGTTTTAAATTCCTATACAAAAACATTTGGGAAGCCGCGTAGATCAAAAAGTGTAAAACAATTTGTCACCGATTACGTTTTTAGAAATGCTGATTTGTCATTTCTAGGAAAAGTGAAACAATCTATGTGCACGAAGAAGCAGGTGATATCAAGATTTTCTTTATTGCTTCGATGTGCAACCAATCACAACCCGACATGTCTCCTTTGTTCCATTTCAAATATTTGTCAAATTTTCCACCAAGCAAACCTCATTTATTTTTATTTCGTTACTTCTTTCCCCTTTCCTTCCGTTCATCTTTTTGCTTGGTTGGACCAGTCTGTATTTTATTGAACCCAGGATTGATCGAATTAGTTAAAATTTTTAAATGGCGCTTAGATGTTTGTGAAACACATACGCTCCAACAAATCTACAATCAACTGAGACAAGCAGAGAGTGAAACTTCAACAGTGAAGGATAGGAAAATTTATTAAAGTACTTACAGTGGTTTCTGTAGGCAATAATTGCAACCATTTCTTTGGAAATGACATCCTATCGTCGTGGTTGAAAAGTTTGAGAAGATAAAATCACACGTCATTATTATGCTGATGACTTTTGAAAATAACATCACTTTTTTGGATATGCGTTTTGAGTAAACTCTCAGTCCCAAGCAAATCTAATAAAAAAAAAATCAAAATTAAAAAATAAAATTTTATTGGTGTGAATTCTTGCACTAAAATACTTTTTTTGATTTTAATCGAGGATGCAATTAAGCCCTTGGAGATGAGCTCGTCTTTGAATGTTGTTTTGGGAGTGCAAACGAGATTACCCGAGTAAGTTGCACTAAGTTGTTGTGTTTTATCCATAATAGGATCGAGAGAATCTAAATTGTTTCCATTTGGATCCTAAAACCGACAAATAGACGCATCTAAGCCCCTGTATTCTTATTTACTTGATGGAGAAGCAAAATTGTAATGACAGCACGTGCATAACTGCCTACAATTTGAAAATGATCGAACATAAAAGAAACAAAATAATTCTTACCTGATCAACTAATTCTTTTGAAGTAGCCAAAAAAGCTCATCTCTGTGCTCATTCAACCGTACAATGATTCATTGGAGCTTTTCAAGAACTATCGCAGCATTGCTTGGCGTTGGAATTGCTATTTCAACAAAAATGTTTTCTTAAAGCAAAAAGAAATTCACAAATTTTCAGCTATTTTTAAAAGATTTTTTTGCTACGTTATCATTATTTAAAATTTTTTAATAACTGAAAAACAATTAAATTTTATAAAAATCCAAGGTAACTTTCAATAATTATAATTATAAATAGGTGAATCAATTACCTTAAATTACATTTATATTAGTGCATGTTTGTGACCGCTCTGTATGGAAAGTCCCCTCTCCATTTCTTGGTCAACTCCCCAGACAAAGCATCATTTCCAGCATATTTTGGTCGATTGAGCACGTTGGTCAAACCTTGAAACCTCCCATAGCAATCAAAACGTTGGCTTGGATTTCTTTCCAAAAACTCCCGTATTTTTCTAAATCTATTTCAAGATCACAAAATAAATATGCATTTTATTTATTGCTCTAAGCGGGTCTAGCCAATAACAATTCAACTCAGAGTCACGTGGTGGTCTTGCAGCCAATAGGCTAAAGGCATTCAAACATTTAAATAGAGGAGTCCCATTGGCCGAAGATGAAGCTTTCGCGCTTCTTTCTCCGACGAGTGTTTTTAGCTGAATAAACTTTTATTTAATTGTTATTTATTCAAAACAATTATTTTAAAACGTTTTCAACACATTGAGAAAAAGAGGTTTGTTGAGTTTGATAAGTTTAGACTCTTTAAACTTTAAAAAAAAACTAAGATAACTCCAGTTGTTGTTTAATTTATTGAATTGTATCGGTTATTGTATCTTATTCCGTTTCCTACGCGCTGCAAATAAATTAATTACTATTTAATATTATTATTATTATTATTATTTTGTAATTGTCTCATAAATATAATAGCACTGATATATACTTCCATAATAATTTATTAGATAATTATATGACCAGTAACTATTTGAAAGCATTGATTTTAAATAATGTTTCATAAAATATTAAATTTAAATAATTTATTTTTCAGAGGTCAAACAATGCTTATCAAGTTCTACATAATCCTGATGGTTGGATCCCTTGTAAGGTACCGATATACATCTGGAGAGGTATGTAATGCTCCCAGCACTTTCGTAATCAACCTATGATCAATTAACAATTATGATCGCTAAAAAGTTGTAAATGATTAATTTCATTGATAAATCAATTGATCAATGTTTTGATAGTTTGCATTACAATGTATCGGTAGTGTAACAGGGTATTTAAATGCTCTTTTTATTAACAAAATATTTGAGAAACCCTCATTGTGATCCATGATGAGCTGTTGAAACATATTTCAAAACTTGAACAGAGTTGTGAACAAACTGTGCAAATATGGTCGAGGCCATTGAACAAATGCGAGCAACATTTAGATTGATGCGATAACAGAGAAGCATAAATCCAGATGATTGATCCCGGTGGAAGCATCACGATAAATACCATCTCGCACTCGATCCTCCTGAGACCAAAATTGAAGATTTTTACTTTTTTTATTTATTAAATCGCACTTCCGAAGTAGCTTTTGACTTCATGAATAGAAAGGTTTGAAAGTTTCAAATTACAGCCTCATTTTGAAAAGATCTTCAATTGATCGCCTCGAGGATGATTCATTTAGTTTAATGAATTTCGAAAGTCGTTCGACTTAACCAAATTAAGTGAGTTACAAATGTGATGAAAATGTGGTTTATGCTGGTAATAAGTTTATGCATTCCACCTAATAGTACTT
>MPNW01000074.1:66086-129600 GCA_011800805.1 Hirudo medicinalis
TTATTGTAGTTAATAAATACTGGAATCCATCTTCTAATTAAAATATTTTCTGATTCTTGCACCTGCAAATCCTTTCCATGCACATGATGTCATTTATCCGCACTCTTGTTTTTGAAAGATGGATTTTGTTTACATTTGTTGATTAAGATGACGGTGATGGATGATACTAATGTCAAGGATATTTAAGAAAGTAATGAAATAACATTTTGTTTGCGTGTTAGGTTAGTACTCATATCGTAAAATAAATTCTAACATAAATAAACATCACAAATCGATCTCAGCATGCATTACAAGTGGCTCACAATAAGCACCGATATCTGGGCCATGCAATTACTTTCACATTGTGTTCCATGTCATTAACTGGTCTAATCTCCATTACCGATTTTGTTTTTCTTACTCACCTGCTTGTGAGAATTAACCGCAACAAATTTATTTTAAAACAAACAATTTCGATCAAATCATTTGAGACCATTTAATGAAAATGCAAATATTGGCTGACTGAGGGCCTCCCTAATGATCATTAATTTGCAAATTTAACTCTTAAATCCTGGGAAATCAGACATCCGAGGAAGACGAAATTGCTTGCTTTTTGGTGCCGGTAATGATACATTTCACTGACCAACGCATTCCTGAGTTTAATTAATAATTCCAGAATTAACACCTGTTGTCGTGTTGTTGGTGAAAATAAGAATAATGACAACAATAAATCTCATAACGAACCCACAAATCGACAAGCAGCAACAATTATGCTGGATTTATCGATGATATTATGACGTTTTGCAGAAGAAAAAATAAACAAAATAAACTCAAAACTTTTCCTGATGGAAGACCTTGTTCGAGGCATTTTATATTTGGTTAAAAAAGTGATTATTTTAGAGTGAATTATTTTAAAATTGGTTCCTTTTACAGTAATAAAATTACAAATTTAAAGAAAATGTTTTACTACTCTTCAGAAATTAATATTTGAACAAGGGGATAATTGCGTTGAATTTAGTTGATATATTCGCAAAAGTTGTAAAAGTTCTTCCTTCACACTCGAATTTTTCTCAAACCTTTCTTGCATCAATTTCCTTATTTCTCTGTTATCGGTATTCTTTTTTTTCGGTGTAACACTTCATTACTAATAATTTAAAAGACAATGAACACCAAATAATAAAATAAATGAAAAGAACAAATAAATACAAATGTGTACTCACAATTCAAATGAAAATAAACCAACTTAAGACTGAAATGATGACCAGAAAAGGAACGTCCTAAGGGAGAATTGTTCAATCTTTAATTAAATGAGTGATGGAAATTAACTTTTAATGATTTAAAACCTGTTATTCGTAATATTCAGTAGAATATTATGAGTTCTTGCTCACATTGTTACAAATTGTTCATATTTTGAATTCTGATGAACTGATGAATTCTGATGAATTCATATTTTTACTTGTATTCCACAAAGTTCCTAAATCATTGTTCTAATAAAATTGTTTTCATTGTTCCTAAATCATATATATATATATATATATATATATATATATATACTCGTTATGAATATATATATATATACTCGTTATGAATATATATATATATATACTCGTTATACATAATTGTATCATATGATCACATGTGATTAGAATAATGAATTTCAATAAAAAAATTCATTCGAAAAATTTGCACCTAAAATGTCAATCAAAAGTAGGTGTAAAGTTTATTTCAACTCTGATATCCCGGGATTCTTGACAGACGGGAAGTCAAACGAAATGCTATCGTAAACAAGTACGGGGACAAAATCTTCAGATTACAGTTGTAATTCGAGGGCCACTAACAACTTGTATTCGTTATGCAAAATTCAATTGAATAGGCTTTACATTAATTCATTAATTCATTGGAATCCATTTCTGAGCTTGCAAAATGCATTTCCATTTCAAACAATTTGAGCCAAAATTGAGCTAATATTGAGTTAAGAAACCACTATGTTCATCAGCTGCTTCTTCCTCCAAGTGTGCAATAAACAGGGGACGTGCAAAAACAACGAACTACATTCTACTTGATGTTGCATATTCCAAGGAATCACAAATACGACCTTCGAAAGAGATTTCAAGACCTGACATGAGTATCACAAAATGTGGAGAATAAAGAGAAATTAATTGTGGTAGAGAAATATTTTAAAATGAAAAATAAAAAGTTGTGAAAATGAATTTCTAACGAAATACAAATGTTACCGTTTAGGTTATCGTTACCATAAAATCTGGCTTCACCTCTAATCTTTGGAGTTATCAATTATTAATTATTAATTATTAATCCCGTTAATCAATTTTATTAAATTATTCAAATATTCCAGAAGCAGCTGGATGATTGTCTCTGCCGTGCAATTGTTTCTTCTCGTATTTCAGCGCATGAAATCGCATGTTCTTTCCGAATAATTCCGTCATTTGCCTCTTTATCTCTTCCATATGGAGTCAATTTTCACTTGTAGGAATTGACCAAACACACGCCAAACATCACTGAATCAGTCACAAAAGACATTTCACTTGCAAGAGTTGATGGCACTCGGCATTGGTCCTTCACTTTATTATCATAAAGTTCCACCCCATTATCACTGTTATCACCACCTTATCACTGTCATCACCATTTCGTCGCGTTATCATCACGGTATCAGTGTTACAACCACCTTATCGAAGTTATCACCACCTCATATTGGTTATCGCCAGGTTATCACTGTCATAACCACCTTACCACTGCTATCACTGTCATAACCACCTTACCACTGCTATCACTGTCATAACCACCTTATGACTGTTATCACAACCTTCTCCAGAATGGCCATCGTTTTTAGTGTAAAATGAGTGATGGAGCGATGTTATAGATGAAATGGATAAAGATAAGCGGAGCAGTAAAAAAAAATGAAAGAAGAGCTTAAATGATGCGACACATTGGATTCACTGCAACAGTCCTGATAAAAGGCGATCATGATAATTATTATAACTTTATTATCCTCATCGTTAACTCGCCGTTGCATTGTTATTGTCATTATTTGCATCTCATTTGGTCAATTTATTATTTATTATTTACATTGCTCAAATGCCTTTCTTCATGTAGAAATCTTTCTCGGAATTATATTATATTATATTATATTATAAACGAAGATGTGAGTTCACAACCAATTTAATTAATTATTGAATAATCAAGTCAACGTAAACATTCTATAAATCTATTGATCTCAGTAGTGTTGGCTTATGACTTAGACGTCACAGTTTAAAACAAAAAGTCTCCTCATTCATCATCATCATTCGAAAAAAAAGCATCCAGCTACGTGTGGAAACGCTCCATCGAATCATGGAAAAGTTGAGGCATAGAAAAAAAAAATTGATTCGATTATTCTTTGCTTTGTTCTCCCTCCGAGGAGATGGAAATTTAATTTAGATGAGATTTTCACTCCACACTTCCATGCTCTGCTTGTGGACCCTTGAGATTTTTCACGCAAACAGAGCTCCAGATAAATGAGAACATTACGTCCTATTATGCCTTAAATAATGCAGTCACTGGACGAACAAAATATATTTCAAACTTTTAAAAAGTATCAACGAAATGGGAAAAATAAAAGATTCTTTGAGGTTAAACGAAAGTGACCAATTATCGTTAATAATATTTAATTGATTTCATTTACTTTTATAATAACATTTTAATCCGTGTACATTGTCATTTGAATGGTGAGATTTGATTAACAACGAGGTTTCAAAGTAGTTTTTGTGCAAAAGTGGATAATCGGGAGCAAACTGGTCATAAGTTTGTGCTGGCATCAAGTGAAGTCTTCGGACCTTGAAAGGATCTGTCGAAAGGAGCCAGTCGGGCGTCACTTAAGTTCCGGCTGAAATGCAGTTAACCTCTGCGAAGGTCTCAGCGTCCATCTGCTTCTTTGTTTCCACTCGACCGTCTTTTGAATTTTCTGAAAGTGCCAAAGTGGCAATGAAATCGCCTCCTTACGACATTTATGACAATCTTTCGTCAAATGTTGGTGTGAGGTTATAAAAATAAACAAATATAATATAATAATATTTTATATAAATAATATAAAATGAATATAAGAATGAGAGACGTTCGTCAGAATAAATAATGACGATGTGTGTGGTCAGGCGGAGGATGGGAGATCATTAAGGCTCACTTCTTCGGAGGAAAGATCGGTTAAAATTACTTCATGCACAAGTGCTATTGAGAATTAATAACATTTGAAACTCAGGTCACGTTAAAACAATATATGTACGAATACGTACGTGCGAATTAATTCACATCTTTTGCATCTAGTTGTGAATTCCACATATTCAAAAAATTGCATGGTTCCACGAAATGAAATGGTGGACTTTTTAAGTAATTACCAAAAATGCTCTGGTAAAATTTATCTAGATATTATTCGAGCGTTCAAGAAATTTTTTGTTTTTGTTGTTACGAATAAGTTATGTTGGCTCATTAAAATTGCTCTAACAATTCAGAAAAGCTTTCAGTAATTAATGCCCATGACTTGCCAAAATAATCCTCGTTATAAACAGATTACACACGCAGACCCTTAACGAACTGTCGAGTATTTCTTCTTGATTTCCTGCAACACTTACCTGAGATTTCCAAAATGATTCCTTTACAACTTTCTACTCAGATTTGATTATTCGTTCAAATGATTGAATTTATTAGAATGTTCATTCTTTTTATATTTGCCAATCTATTTCTACACAAAAAGTGGTAGAAAACTACACTGTGACGCCACATCAACGAGTATCATGGATTTTTAGTTTTTAATTTAATTCATAAATAAAATTTAAAATTTCTGAAAATCAATTGCTGGAGATTATGGAATGTAGCGGAGGACCATGCCAAAATCAAAGTCAACGATGAATGTCACAACTTTTAGAACACAAATAAAAAATATTTCAAATTATGTACAAGCATAAACACGTAGTCAGTAATTTAACGTTATTCTGGCTCATAGGCGTAGCCACGGGTGAGGGGTTGGGGGGGCAAGGAGTGAGTGTCCCCCTTACCCCTATTGGTTTATTTTAGAGATTTTATTCAATAAAATACCTTAAACTCAGCCATTAAATCCACGAAAGAAACTAAAATAAGACTGACCCTCATTAACAAATTACTGGTGGGCACCGTCAAATGTAAGAAAACAAAAACAAATTGAAACAAATTGAAACCAATTGAAGAATACCGCCCCGTGCCCCTTGATATTTTTCTAAATCCGTATAATTCATAAATAATAATTCATAAATAATTTATTGGTCATAATACAGCTCCAGTAAATTAGGAAAGCTTTCGACATCAATATTTATTACATACTACAAGTTTCGATAACTAAGTTGCAAGTGTCTGCTTTCCTTAAGTGTCTTTAGGATTAAATTAATTGTTTGCCGCTAATCCACCAGTCTTACACTTTACTGTTGTAATATTTACGTAAACATAGCAAAAATTGGCCCTCCCACCTCGACCGATTTTAAAATCCTGGCTACACCATCGTTCTGGTTATATAGTCATATTCGTTTTAGTAATATTTGTCGTAATAAGGAAGCATCTTTAAATATTAGTCTTGTACGAACTTAAATGAATTTGTAGAAAAAATCAAGAATGAATGATGTTAATGCAGAATTGAGTGTTATTTTTGTTTAAGTAGCTGGTTGAAATAAAACTAATTCCATTTAATCGCACGAATTGATTTTGATCAAATGGTGCTATATTTGCTTTCACTGTAGAATGCTCTGCAGCGTCCTATTGAAGATGATTGCCTCGTAATAAATGAATATAAATACGTAATACAAACTGTACATTAATGTTAATTAAAAGTGAAGTTCATCAAAGAAACACTTAAAGGTCTTTCAGGGACTTCGATCAATAAAACAAAGATATGCATGCAAAACAAGAACAATTGCACAGATTTCATTTGAATTCAGAGTCATTTCCCTCCAAAGAACTCCACAAGTAGTTATTGCTGTTTTTGCTGCAACTGCACCTGTTACATCAAAATAACTTCATGCTCAAGTGTTATGCCATTTATTGTAATTTTTCTTTTACATTAATTTATTTTTGATTTCTTTCGAATCATTCAAATTCATAGATTCTTCCAAATGTGCGTTTCACGAGCTTATTGGTCCAAGAATTATTTGATGATAAAGTCTATCTGTTCGATGTCTTCCATCAATTGAATCTGATCAGTTTGACGAGTTATGGAATGCTTCCGTGCTCAACTTTATTGCAAATTACACAAAACATCAACCTGCAAATTTTTCAATAATGATCAACGAGGAATTATTGTGACCGCTTAAATAACGTTGAGCTAAATAAAAAAGGAAAAGTAATTTCAAGTGGTAAATCTATGAAATCTAAAACAGGAAATGCATGTGTGTATCTCTTCCAAGAACTCTCATACACAGTAGCGACTTGAAATTTGCACACGTCATTCTCTATGCCATTCTTAGGTCAACTGGGCCATTTCCAACTTTCACCTTTTCTTAAATCGCATAACAGCTTTAAACTCGAGAGCTACTGGGAGCGAGGAGCATTGTGTTTCCGCATGGTCTCGCGATGGTAGCACGAATTCTAGTCCAATTGCGGGAGCACCTTCCTAATCATCCAGTTCTATGAAAGAAAGTATTTCGCTGTATTTGAATTACGTAAATAATAACGGGATGTATCAAATTAATTATAATTAATAAAAAATGAGTCTGAATGTATGACTGGCGAAGCCGGTTTAAAAAAGCTAGTTATTCATAAAAGAAACAATTTTATGAAGAAGTTTTATGGTAAAAATGTGTTAGTTGAAGCAAATTTCAAATTATTGTTTGGACAACTGAAAAAGGACTTTACAAGCAGAAATTCAGTTTTTTTTACATCATTTACTGTCGCGTTAGCAGCCTAGCTCACATCGTCACAAGCGCCCCTACGAAGCGACGCTAAATAAATCATTGGTTCGATAAGATCCTGTTATGATCTGCCCCTCACGATGGCCACACAGATTCCAACCTCGTTGTGGGATCACATTCCCGATCATCCAGTTATGTAACGTACAAACAGCACGCACCTGCTAGGATTAAATACATTTACAAATACAAGTTTAGGTTCCAGATTGCTGCTGATGAGAATACCTCCGATTGTCCGGTAAAACAGCAAATGTTAGAGCATTAATACAAATAAGAGAATAAGAGTGCACAAAGAATCATTGGCAAGTTACAAAGCATTTTGTCGTCAACTAATTTTTATCCGAAAGAATTTAAAATTAGTCAAGCGATTACATCAATATTAACAAATATTAATGTGTATGCCATTTAACATTACATAAATATCTCATACGGATATTATTATGGTGATGAACTTTAACGAAAGAGCGAAGAAATATTAATGTTGTGAAGAGACGTCAGTAAGTAAGTTGAATCAACTTCATAGCTCTCTCTGTGTTCGAGAAAGTTTATAGTTTGAATAATTACATGATAAAATCCAAAACTGACGATTTTCTTTGATATTTTTATGTGATAAAATCTCATAATGTAGGATTGGAAGCATGATGGATATGATGGATGTATTCCAGCATACACAAACAGCATTCAATGTTCAATACTGAGAATACGGACGCCATCGATGAATAAATGCAGTCAAGCAAACAAAGCATTTGTTCTCTTGTTATCTGTTCGTCCGAGAATTTGTGGCGCATCGAAAAGGTGTCCTCTCGAATTACAAGATGGCTTCTTCAGGGTGATCTTAACGCCCCACTTCAGGTGTGAGAGCATCGGACGTTATTGATAACTTGTAAACAAACAAAACAAACACAAAGTAATCATCCAACCTTCAACGGATCTTTAGCTGGTTTTAACCCGATTCATACCATAATTGTTATTATTATTATTACTATTATTATTATTGTTATTATTATTATTGACATGAAATGACACCAGATGGTCTCATAAAAGAGATTAAGTGGTTCCTTTAGTAAGCATTTCTGATTAGAAGTCGTGTCCTGAGAATTTGACGCATGGTTAGTCAAGCGCATGACTAAAATGGAGACAGGAGTTCTGAAATTAAAAGAAACGTCAGTTTGAATCGTGGACGGAATCTATTCGCTTCAGCGGATATAAACCCATATTGAGGATGATTATCACAAATAAGATGACAACACCGTCAAGAACATGAAAGTAAGATATTGTTGCCATCACTTGTTGAACTTGCTGAAATTACATAAAATAACTGAAATTTAAAACTTAATAATTAAATTATTCGTATGTTTGTGGATACTAAAACAACATAATGAGTGTTTCTTGCAGTCAATTCTCATAAAGCTGTCTATAATTTTTCATAAATTTAGTCCGAATCATCTAAATAATATCTAAATAATCTAAAGCGAAGGTTCCTTACTCTTACTTACAACAACATATTTATTTATTGTTATTTAAAAACAACGCCTTACTTACTATTAAACAAGCTCTGTTGAAAACGTGAGCCACTTTCTACTTTTCATCTTTTCGTTAATCCTCCTGAGTGCTTCATTGATAGCAATAATCCTGCAGCATTGTGATAAATACATGTGAGATTGAACTAGTTTCGTTTCTTCAATGATGAGTTCTCATGGCATTCCTCGCTTGACTTGCTAATAACTTTTAAACCAGCTGATCCAGCAAAACAATTGATTTTTCCACAATTTTGAATATCAATTAAAATTCTTGGAAGCACTAAATTGTTTTATTGAGCAGTCAACTGCAGGAGAATATATCCATTATAATACTATCAGTAACCTCAGTATCTTCAACTTTAAATTGAAGGTTACTAAAGGTTATTCGAGGTCAAAGATCATAACGCTTCCCATTCTGAAGCCTCTTTCAAGATACGGCGATGAAGACAGTGTCAAAGACGCATCTGGAGAAGAGAATTCAAAGCAAAGAAATGACAAAAGACGATTCGATTCCATTGAATCGTTCGATGCTTTTGGAGACCTCGAGAAGAGGAGACTCGATTCCTTTGATAACCTGAATGCTTTCGCCGACTTGTCTAAGAGGAGATTTGATTCTATTGAAGCATTTAATGCATTCGGAGATCTCAAGAAAAAAAGATCGAACTCACTTCACAGCTCGGATTGTCTCAAAGATTTGGCGAGGAGAAGATATGATTCGGATTGCTTTACAAAACGAAGATTTGATTCTACTGAGAACTTGGATACTTTTTCTGATTTGTCCAAGAGAAGATTTGACTCTATTGATAATTTGGACACCTTTTCTGATTTGTCCAAGAGAAGATTTGACTCTATTGATAATTTGGACACCTTTTCTGATTTGTCCAAGAGAAGATTTGACTCTATTGATAATTTTGACACCTTTTCTGATTTGTCCAAGAGAAGATTTGACTCTATCGAATCTTTCAACTTTGGGGACTTGGAGAAAC
The DNA here is from genome assembly GCA_011800805.1 of Hirudo medicinalis. Classification (NCBI taxonomy): domain Eukaryota; kingdom Metazoa; phylum Annelida; class Clitellata; order Hirudinida; family Hirudinidae; genus Hirudo; species Hirudo medicinalis. Next base: position 75,486 of record MPNW01000074.1, read on the forward strand.
GCCACGAAAGAGACTCGGACAATTATCCTGTTCCTGAAACAAGACACAGTCAGGAAGAAGTGGATGAAAAGGGAAACTATTACTCCCAACGACAGAAGATAAAACGTAACCATTTCAGACAACTTTCTAATGTTTTTAAATTGGACATCTAAAACTGAATTTAATTGAGCATAACAATATATCTAAGGTCGCACAGCATACTTTAATGCAGGGGTCTCTAAAGTACGCCCCGCGGGCAGGATATGGCCCTCCAAAGTCTCTAATCCAGCTCGCGACAAAAAAAAATGAAAATGTGGGGAAAAATTAAAAATGCGCAACTAGTACTGAAATCTGACAATTAGTATGTGCCCAAAGTATTTCCGAACATTTGAAATTAAATGACTAGCATAATTTCTCGACCAACCTCATCATACTTCAGTGACTTAGCTGTGGGAAAGTCCTGGCTCGATTTTTTGAGTTTCGAACTCAGATTGAAATATTCTTAAATGAGAATGGGGTTGCTCACAGACAGTGAATGGCTCTGGAAATTGGCCTTTGCAGCAGATCTAACCTTGCATCTCAATGATTTCAATTTTCGATTTGTACATCATGATTTGACGACAGCCAAGAAGCTGCTTCAGTCTCTTTGCACTCTGTGGCAAATATAGCCAAAAAGCTGCGACTCCCTTTCCATGTTTACTTTGCTCAAGATATCATTTAAAGTTTGCATGTTAGTCGAAAATAAGACTTCAAAAATCCTTTTTTATCTAACATAAACTTAACTTAACGGATTATAGTAGTCCTTAAAGATTGTATCCTGGAAGAACCACTTCTCAATAATTTCTTATTTAATAGCCTTCAGACTCTAAGGCAAATTTAAATTCTTCCGCCGTTCTGGCCTCCTCCTTAAGCTTGTTCCAGCTACCAACCACCCTTGCGCTAAAGAATCTACTACTAAAACGTTTTTAAATACTGAGATTCATGAAACTGGTGAATTTCTGACAAAATTACACCAAACTCGGTTCAAAGTGTGTTTTCCATCATAACTCCGCAATAAATAGCCTGATATTCATTCAACGTATTTTAACCAATTTAATTACTTGTACTTTTGACCCTACGAGACACCCCTGCTTTAATGCATTATTTTAATGACAATTTAAAACAATTTTGATTAAAATATTTTTTATTTTCAGATCACAGAAGATAGTGAGAGGCAGAGCAACGAATTAATTGTTGAATGATTAGCTCCTGACATGACATATTATCAATTGAGAATTTTAATTCTTTTATTTCGATGTTCACTTGAAAAACACGGATGCGGAATTAAAGGAAATTTGTAGCAATTCATTACCAGCAGAAATAAAATGTTTAGTTGCGATGTGCAATAATCGAATTACTGTGAGGTAAAAACACATTGAAATGGCATCAAGTGTACTTGTTAAGTTTGGATTACTTATGAACTGAACGAGTTAAATGAATTCAAAATCGTTCTCGTGACATTGTGTCATAATTGCGTACATATTGCAACGTTATTATTATTATTATTATTATTATTATATTATTATTGGAAACATTTAAGGGAATTGGCGATAATAAATACCATCGAATCAATTATTATAATCTTTAATGAGATAATAAATATCCCTGAATTATAATTTAATTGTTGGGATTATTCTAGTGATCATATATCTATTTAATTGGAAGCAAAGTCAATAGTTTGGCTGACATGAACTGATGATATTAAATAATGAAAGTACAGCAACCGCTATTTAATTGATTTAACCAGACTAGGATTTTTAATGTTGCAATTTATTTTTTCTAATCCCTTTATTTTCTCGACCAAAAAACTTGCCATAAAATAATAACCATACCAGAATTTTAAAGTCCTCCAAGACGGTTCGAGATCACTACTACGTTAGGATTTTTGTTACTGCTATTATTTACTATTCCTGTTATTGACGTTATTAATAGGATACGAACATTGGGAAAACATTAGTCAAAAAGGCATAAAAATTGGCCTTGTGTCATTGCTCAGTGAGGGCTTAAAGGCGAATGAGAATGATGTATCAGCGCAGTCCCCTGTGAAATGGAAACGTTTACTTAGTGTTTTTAGATGTTCAATTAGGTTTTTACAAAATAAATTAAATCTGTTTCATTTGCTAACCTTATTAAAATGTCTGCGTTTTTTTTAACTGCTATTAATCAAGGTGTTGAAGAGGAACGCCTCCAATTCGAATTGATCGTTGCCAAAGGAATTTGAGACTCAAATCTCAAATTAATTTTTACTACAAGTAAAAATTTACATAAGTCATATATGAACGATAAAATATAATAAATTGTTGCTTCTTAATTAAGAAACATGAGGATTAAACATTATCATTAAACATTCCTTTGCTCTAAATATTCGAAGTCTCGACGGATTAGAATTTGTAATGTCCCTCACACTCATCAAAGAACTTTGCTTAGCATGTTGAAACAAGGTCGTGTCAAAGAGAATCCTGCATGCTTAAGTAATGACCATGATGTGACTTGAAGAATCGTCTATTTGCAGGTTGAGATGAGTTGGAACAAGATGTTGGATGCTGATGGATGGTCAAAACTTAGATTCAGGCGTTTCATTAGACAAGGTTTTCGTCAGACTTTTTCCAGCAACAGTTTCATTTATAATGTGTAAAATCATCAAATCAACCGTCCTATTTCAATTCATATTCTATTTCTTATTTTGCCGATTTGATTGATATCATCGAAACAAATTAACAATCATATAATACATACTAAGTAAGATCAAGCGTTAAAGTTAATACAATAGATGGCATGCAAGTTAGTTCGGAGGGTTGGGTTCATGCGAGCGAAGGCAAAAGCAACATTAGTGTGTATCATTATGTGTCGTGTTCGCATCTGCAAGAGCTCTTGATACATAAGCAATCGGTTGCCCCTCTCGGATGAAGGTCTGAATATAGATCTGCTTGTTAGATTCGAAGAATCGCAAGGTTAGCGCTATCAAAAACGCTATCTTTCAACACCTGAAACGCTTTTCCGTGTTGAGCTGCCATGTCCATGACCATGTCATGCCATCCTTCTTCAGCATTCTCAGCAGATCCTTTATAGCTGAAAAATTTGGAATGAACTTTAATAGGTAAATCATCATACCTAAGAATCTATGAAATTCTTTTATGTTGCTTGATTATTTTAACTTGTTCATTTCTTGGATCTTGCTGGGATCTGGACTGACTCCTTTTGCTGACATTAGATAACCTAAACTGGAGTTTGGACTGGTTGAACCTCACATTGTTCTTTCTATCTCGTTGTAGCATCCTCTTCAAGGTTTCATCATGCTCCTCTTCAAGTCTGCCTGAGATGATCAGTTCATAAAATGTAACGTGAACATTCGGTATGCCATCGAAAGTCTCAATGTTTCTCTTTTGAAAAATCAATTTAAAATAGAAAACTTGTAACTTGTGTTTTGAATAGACGTGCATATTTTATTCAAATGTCTTGTAACAAGTATAATTAAATCAAAACCAAAATTTTTATTAAATGATAACACCGCTAACATGTTACTTTAGAGTAGAGAACTTTAATTCCTCAAATCTCTCCTAAATATATCTGAAATTATAGCTCTAATATAAATTTATAAAAGAAATACAAGCACCTTCAAAAAATTTCAAGTAAATCGACATCCAAAAATTAAAATTATGATGTCATAAAGAACAATGAAGTCGTCTATAAATGAAATGCTTTTTATCGATTTGACTCCACGACGCAAAAAATCTTGAGAACGCATTTTAAATTAGTGTTGAAGGCAATTTATTGATAAATCCAATATATAAGGGTCGATATATCGATATTGCGATGTTTAAAAAGGTTTTTATCGATATAAGACATTGGGAAAATCCCAATGTCGATATTTGAATGTCGTTGGTCGTTTGTGCGAATTATGGGGAAAGAATCTCTTCAAATACTTTTCTGTTAAGGATTAACTTTGCATCATTCCCTCTCTGCGGAAAGAACTATCCACATGACTCTCCGAAATAAAGTAATATATTTTATAGGTTTACATTGAGAGGAAGCAAAATCAAATTTACTGGCAGGCCAAGAATGAAAGCTACCCTATATTGCATGAGGTAGCTATGATGTAATTCCCAATTCTGGCTAGTTCCGTTCCTTAATAAAGAATAGCGTTGTTGTAAATGATATTTATAGTAGGGATGCACCGATATCCGGAAATATCCGGAATCCATTATCCGGCATAAATAAACTTTTAAATTTAGACAAATTATTTCTTTCCTTTCAACGCACGTGTCATGACGTCTTTTAGTTTACTTTTAAACTAATTCCATCATGGCTGCTTCCCCTAATCTCGTTAGAAGTTTTATTTGGAAGTATTTTTTCGATAAGCGCAACCGGCATTTCGAAAGAAAAATTTAGCAAGTGTGGAAGTTAATATTTCGCGAGGAAAAACGACCGCTGCATAATCAACGAAGTCTTTAATAAACCATTTGATTAAAGCATACCGACGACTTATTTCAAATTCCAGGCGCAAAGATACGGAAAGAAATGAAAATTAACAAGAACACCTCTCCTATTTTCTCCTGATTGCCTCTCCTATGTTCTATGTTCTTCTCTTCTATGTTCCTATAACTGCAGAAGGTGACTGAGTTTCTTTGATTTCTTTAAAAAAAAAGTTTCTAACAACATGGACCGTTAAATCCAGTATCCGGATCCGGTAAGCTATCCGGAATTACACGATATCCGGTGAAATTTGCTATTCGGTCCATGCCAAATATATAGTACTTCAATAGATGCAAGACATCAAATAGCCATCGTCATAAACTTCCTGTATTGAGCTGTGAACAAGTTCCGGAGAATAAACTTTGAATACTTGTATTTGTGTGTTCCTTACGTATCATACAATAAAGGATGCTATCTGCACGCCGTAATAGGATTCTGGGGTAGTTACTCAACCCAACTCGATATTCGAAATATCGATATTTTTTGCGAACGATATCGATAATTTTTAAATATTAAAACGACTCTTTTATTTATTTTATTTATTATCAACTTCGGCCAAGGGGTCATTCGACCTCTTACATGATCAACTGTACTTAAGAAAACATAAATACACAAATTGGAGCGAAAGCATCAATGGAAAAGAGTAAAGATTTAAAGCTTAAAAAATTCTCAATACAGGCTAGCCTACTAGGTTTTCGAAAGATTTTGGTTTATGAACTGTGAAAGAGCAAGCTTACATCACACTTCAACCCCCATGTCATAAATTGTCTCAAATTCATTTAAATCTTTGATTTAATAAACACATTGAAATAATTATAGACCAAATTAAAGAAATAATCCAAAATAAATATCTAGCTAAACTGATATTATCGAAAAATGAAACAGTGCTTCAAAAGATCTATTTCGTATAAACCGAAATAATATAATTTTTACAATGCATAATTGAGAACCTATATTTACATTTTAAAGTTGAACAAATCAATTTTTAAGCATATCGTAATTAATGGTTTTATCTTATGTTGTCTGAGCGTGTTTATGTTGACATCGAGCCGTAAGCGGTTTGTTTTGTGCAGGGGTGTAATTTATGAAATTCAGCCCGAATTTTAGCCATAGCTTTGACACTTTAGGGATTCGAATTTAAAACAGGAAGAAAAAGTTATGAGCGGTGGAAATACTTTCCAGTTCACTCCTCCACAACAGCATCTTCTAACGGATCAGATGTCCACATCTCATGGTTCTGTTACCGGCAGTCCCTCGAATTATCAATTTTTGCAGCAGCCCCAACAATTGCAATATTGTTTTGGGAGCACGGCCAGTAAACAAACTGTAGATGCTGTCAGAACTCCGGTGCAGTTAAAGTTTACCATCTGTCCCCTAGAGGAACAAGAAGCGTGAGTTATTGAATTATTCTTAATTATGCCTGTCACCATGCGCTTATTAGAATGAAATCAGGTGATAGAGAATTAGCCAATATTAAATGCTTAGTTTCTTGATATCTTTTGATTGGCAGTTAAATAAAAAGCCCACTTTTCAAAGCTACTTGTGAAATTTCTAATGCATAAATTAGTATATGCTAATGGATACAGACATTTTAAGATAAACTTATGATGTGTGAATTTAGGAATCTAGATCATAGTTACAAGATATGTTTTGAATTCATTTCAAATGGTCACATCACTCCACATTGAACTGGTTAAGCAAATTATCTTATTATATTAAGCATCACTGGTTATTAAGTTATTAAGCAAAAGTATGCTAAATATAAAATTACAAATGGATCATTTAAGTAAGTTAGTCAAGTAATTAAATAATTTAAAATCAGTTCATTGGGCTAAAACAAGAATGAGTTCTTGCCACAAAAGATTATTATTGTATTTGTGATCACTTTAAAGTGATTTCTGAGCACGAATCACTTGTCGTTGTTGATTTTAACATGCGCCACAGCCAGTTTTTTTAAATTCAGCATTATTGTCAGAGTAAACAAAACTGATAATCAATGAAATTATGCAAGAAACTGTTGTGACCGATGTTTTCATCGTGTTATGATCGCAAAACAGATGGTGCATCGTTCTTCAGATTGATTCACTCGTGGACGAGAAACATAAGCACTACTTTCTGGATGTTACAGCCTGCCACACCAGGTCCAAATAACTTGCACCCTGAACCTCCACATTCGATAAATAACACATCGATGGGTTTATTTTGGTACCGCCATCTTCTGAGCTCTCGCCATTGGTCGAAATATCTCAGATGTTCAATGTGGGCGTGGTTTACTTCTAATTATCATAAATGATCGTTAAGCTAATAGTACCATGTATGTAAATCACCTAGAGGATGATCCTACATCAAGGGAAGGAATTAATAATCTGTTAAAGCTCGTTCAGCAATCTCTTCTGAGTTATTGTTTACCGCAGTCTCATTTTGACACAATTTCATCACTAACCTGAATTTGCTATATCGTATAGCATTGACATATTCATACATCTCAACATAACTCAAAAAGATTTTTCGTTGCGGACTCACCATTGATTTTGAATAAATAACACTTTCCACGATGCTCCGACGCGCGAGTGGCGCCATACTCATGCACCTTACGTCACCATAATGGATGACTTTTCGGGCAAACTGCTGAAGTGCCGATTGTTTAATTTTTGCATACATTTGGTAGAATTCACGAACAATAGTAATTAGATTGACTCTCCCAGGGAAACGTTCTAAACGGCGTGCTTAATGTTTGTTTGGTGGTGGCGTGTCAGCAGGTTGGTAACAAGCGGTAACTCTGCCATTGCTGTGTTGAGTTATGCTTCAACTCAATGAGCTCTTTCTTTTGTCTTTTGAATATTGCCTATGTAAGAGTTTTTGTCTTATGCAACTGTGAATGTTATTGGCCCAACTCTTGAAAATCCTGAAGGTATTGAGTTTGTATTCCCGAATACGCAACAATACCCCATTGTGTATTTCCTTTATCAGGACGTGCCCTTCTTTCTTCACCATCTCTCGTTCTGCACTCAGCGCAATTCGGCTGAAGTTGACAGATTTTCTATGCTGATCGCAGCGATAAATAGAGCGAGTTCTGAAAAGGGAGAATTTTATGCGAATCGCTTAAGCGTTGAGTGAGTTTTTGGTTATAACATGTATATAATTCTTGGGCTTTCATAGAACTTTTAAAGTCAAGCATCGCCAACCGACCTTAGTTTTCCTTTTCATCGGATTTTCTGATTTATAAAAGTGATGAGAGGAAGGTTTACTGATTTCCTCAGACAAAAATTATAATTTATTATAATTTCTTCCTTAGTAAGAAAGGTTGTGATGGTTGTTGCATCAGGGATGTCATTTAGGGTGGGGGTGTGCTGCCCTGTTCTTTGGTGAGAAGCAAAAAAGGTCACCTCATCAGGTTGAGTGGGGTTTGAACTCTTCACCCCACCCCCTTCTGGAAAAAACTGAAATGACATCCCTGGTTACCTTGCCTGGTTACCTAACAGGTTCTTGCTTGAGAATATCTCTTTTCATATAATTATTTGGAAGAACTTGTTTCTGCATATATTAATAACAATTAAGTACTTTGTAGTAATTTTTGTTTTCTGAAGCATTTTGGTTTGTATTTGTTTTAAAATATATGTAGTGTTTTACTGCAACAATTATTGTTCTATGCTTTTGGTTTAGTTTCTTAATTCATTGACAAAATATAAGGTCAACCAAAACCTTTTCTTTGGAGTTCAATTTTTTCTAGCATCTGTTTATTTTGATGGTTCACTCCAAGCCATTTCAGTCTCTGGCTTAGACCATAACAACTCTTGAACTTTTTGTGCCTTCAAAAGTGATAGCCATTCCTGATAAAAACATTATGTGCCTTGTTTACATTTTTTACAAACAGTTTCTATGCTGGGTTCTCCATTATAGCAATAACATAATTAAAAGAATTCCTAGGGCATTATGGTGCTGACAGCATATATTTCTCACTTTTTTAACCTGCCATCTTTAATGTAAACAAGTAATCACTGGCAATCCTATATGGTAACATAATTCCATAATTTCTTCTGTCAAAACTGCTACAACTCAGACCTTTTCATGAGAAAATCTAACAAGAAGAATGTTTGACAGGACAGAGAGTGAAATTGTGAAGGAAGATGTTGGATATTGTTTGGTTGCTCTTTCCCAAGCAGAGGTAGTTATTGTGTTCCTTTGCTTTGTGCATGACTTTTATGGCTTCAAACCGAAGTTGATCTTGTTGTTGGATTTATTTTTAATATTTTTATTGGATTATGTTGCTAATTTTATTTTTAAACAAAAAAAAGTCTTAAAGACAGTTACTTATTAAAACATACCAGCATGCTCTGCCATGCATAATTATGCAGCCACCTTCGAAATGAATGTTTAAAGTGGATATATTGAAGAAATATTCCATGTCTCACTTTCCTGACTTTCCTATATAAACTGCATAATTACTCTTTTCTTGGTAATACTTCCATGGATAACAACAACAACGCCTCAACTTGGTTATAAAGCCTCCTTCAGCAACATCGCTGCCTCAGTTTCCTCTTTCTTCTCCGACGCGTTTTGTCGGCAGAGCAGTCGATAGAGTCGGGGAGTCGTTTATTCCGTTATAATTTCTGCACGTTGCAAGGATACGAGCTGCGGAAGTTCGCGTCAAAAGATTTTTTTTCCCGTTATTTCCTTGTTTTTTTAATGACTACGTTGAACAATAACCAGGAAAGTTCAAGTAATGTTTTGAAGGGATTTTAACTTTTTTGAATTGGAATGGTGCAACTTGCAAGATGTGAGTAATACTCATGGACATTCAAAAGTGTTAATTGCACTTTTAAAAGCATCAAGTTGCGTCCATCACTTACAAACCACTCAGTCCATGCATCCATTGCCCCCTGATCAATTGATGGAGACTGTTACTGTTGCTTATCATGCAGGCTTTTATTAACTAGCAGCCACACAACTCATTTCTCAACAACAGTTGAAAAATGTGGCTAATTTAATATACTCAATGCAATTAAATTGACAGTTATTGTTATAATTATTATTGTTATTACTGTTGTTGTTGTTGTTGTTTGCTTAATTCAATCAAACATTGGAACAGTGTTTCTCTCAAAATTGAGATCCTTGATTGAATCCAACATTAAAAGAATAAAGGTTCGCTTTCATTACAAGTATTAATTTTGCGTTATTAGTTGAAGTGTTGAGGTGCAGATCGGCCGGAAGGGTTACGTTCCTGCGATCGGCATTAATGGCAACGGTCACTGCCACTGGCTCGGAAAAATTGCTTCGTGCAGGAAACATCCTGAAATTTGTTTCATTTCTTTGCAAACATTTCCAAAGTTTAAAAATGTGCTTCGTTTCACTTTTAATTTTTAAGAGCTCTCTACTTTCTCTACTCGACACAAGTTCCAATCATAAATTAATTTCTTTGTGCTATGGTGTCCATGCATTTGCATCAGAATTTAAGAATATTTGTACAATAATGTTATAACAATGGCATTGCTGCCGTTAGTCGTATTAAAGAATAGTTATTCATACTTTGAGCAGGGAGAAGAGTGATTCTGGATCATCATATTCAAGCATGGAGGCTCTCAACATGTCTTCGTCGTCCTTAGTCAGCGATGCCTGTCTCAATCCGATAGAATGCAGACGGGATGCCGTGGTGTTTCCCTTTGAATCGATCAAGGACGAGACCGAGGCATCGACGGCGGCATCTACCGGCAACATCCCTGCCTACGTCGGAAGTCTGGAGGAGCCCGGAAGCAGGTCCATGTTGCTCCAAGTCTCACCGGAACATCTCAATCATGATCACAGGAGGTAAGGAGGCATCTCCTTGTTTTTTTACATCATTGTCCTTCCCAGAACATCACCATGTGTTATGTTTAAATCTCGGGTATTGTTCATTGATGTGTTACTTAGTCTCATCATCACCAGCATTATAACTTGTTGTACTTGGTGAAAAGCTTCCAAAATTTGATGAGATTGTAAATGTTTATAATATTTCTAGAATTATTTTTGCGACAACGTGACATTTACAATCATTTGTTACGTATGTAAATGTTTTACTAACTTTAAATGTTTTTTATTTTTTTTACTGTGATCATGATTCATCTGACTAAAAACATTTTACAAAGTCATTCTACAAATACTGCGATAAAGTATTGTTAGAAACAACTTTGTTGATGTGATATTCATCAAACACAGCTAGTTTTTCTAAATCATGTACATAACAAGTTACGCTTCTTCGTGAATTTATTTTTTAATTCGTCATCTCTTCCAAAGCAATCTCAGTGTGGCATTGATGCACCTGCATTGTTGACAAATACCTGATCATTTATTGGTTTATGTGTTTAAGCAGCATCATCTCCAACTTCATGTAAACTAGAAATGTTGCTTGGGATGTGGAGACCATTCTTCAGTTTAGAACACCTTGTGTTCAGTGGAAGATTGATTCCTCCTCTTGTGCAAGCATGTGTGTGAATTAATACTAATTACATATTTAAATATTGTTACTATGTTATATCGTTTCACCATTATTTCTTATCTCTTCATTCCAATTAAATTTTGTCAAAATTCAATATAACTTAATTAGTTAAATCATTTAGTTTTTAGTACTCATTTTAGTATTTAGTTTTTATTGTACTTGAAGAGCATTGAATTAGTTGACTAAAGAGCAGTTTTAAGTTTGGCAACCCATTATATATTGCTTCATCATCCACACGATCATCCATCTGCCCTCAGAATCAGCCTCCCCAACGAAGTTCCCAAGCAGAGATTCTCGCTACTCAGAAATCGACTCTCGGCATCGGCTCGAAACTTCGTGTCAAAAAAAGAAAGCAGCAGCAGCAGCGGCGGTAGTGGTGATAGCATTAACTGCAGTATGGAGGATGTCAACAGACTGGCCGTAGCCACATCAAGGAGCCACAAATCTGGGAGTCTCGATTGTCAGTTCCTTGCCCTCTCCTCTGATCATGCCAGGAGAGCAAAGTCTGTGGAAAGTGAGAATTTTAAAGCCAAAGGAAAGCTCAAATCACCGAGGAAGCAAAGTGGTAGGAAGTCACCTCTGGAGGTCATAAGGTCGAGTTTGCATCTTGATAAGTCACCCATCAGAAAGAGGGTCAGTTCACCTTTGAAAGAGAAGAATGTTAACGTTGGTGATAAAACAAATGAAAGAGACGCTTTGCCCTTCGATCCGGAGGTTAGATCGCTCGTGGACATGAAGGTTGGCAGTGGATGTGACTTGGGATCTGTTCTGTCACTGCCAGAGAAGATAAAGATGGAGGGGGATGAGGTTGCCATGTCAACAACTTCCATGTCTGGCAGCATCCCCTTGGTTGTCATCCACTCCCCTCAGAGTGCTTCGTCGTTGTCGTGCGACCGGCTGACCTCGGGCCACGTCGCTCACGCCATTTCAAGCAGGTCTCTTCAGTTTCATTTTCAGTTTGTTAAGTTTGTTACTTTAAACTATTATTTTTCTTTTAACTTTCCAAAATAACTCGTTTTATTCTCGTTAGACATTTACTTTATTTTTTAAGCTTCAATAATTTATAAGTTTTGAACAAGCTCATTTAATATTTTCTCTACATTTTGATCGTATTTGGAGGTTACTCTTACCGATATTAACTATAATTTCATCCAATACTTTTATTTAGTCTTAATAATATTACCCTCCTAATTTGATCGAGAACCGTATTGGAAGAAATTGTGGTTAAACAATACATATGAGCAGTACGTATGAGCAGTCTCTACAAGCAAGTACGTCATGTGACGAACAAGAATAGGGATGTATTGTAAATGTGGATGCAGCATTAATATCGTCCAAACTTCAAAAACTGTTGTTTAATAAGCTTGCCATTTAGCAGAGAGTGGTTTTTCAACAATCTGCTTGCACTGTTTTAAGTACATAAAGACTGTCATTAAATTTAAATATAAATTTGACAAAACATGTTTAAATAAAATATTGAGCTGTTACATTGTAAACTCCTAAATTTACAAGTGGGTTGACATCATAAAAGAACTTCATGAAGTGGCTTTCATGGCCAATTGGTAATAGGATTATCGTCCAAAAGTTAAGGTCAAGTGTTTCATGATGAGATGTTAGATGATGAGAGGTGATATTAATAATTAATAATAATAATAATGTTTAATAAATAACAACAAGGAGTAGGAGTAAGTCAGTGCAAAATATTTCAAAGTGAAATTAATCTGTTCTTTAAGGTTTTAATTTGTCAAATAGAAATAATGACTGTTGCAGTGGTGTAATAATTAGGACAATTAATATATATAATTAAGTTTAGACAATTATTATATTTTAATATTATATTGTGAGATTATATATAAGAATGATTATTATGAATCTTTTATTATTTATTCTCAGTCCCCCGAGTGGATAAGTTATTTCACTAGGTTAATCATTCTTCTCTCAGGTTGATCTCATACTTCCTACATTTTAGTTGTAGACAATAAACGAACATAATAATAGTAAGGACACATCTGTAAGTGCTTTAACAATTACTGGGTATGCACGACTCGACCACCTTATGCGGTGTTACCCGGTCGTGGTCACTGATCAGGTAGATGGGAATTTTTTATGTTATAAATTATGATTTAATCCTTGTAAATCATATTTTTTTATTCCACGTGCATAATTGAGGGAAACATTATGCACTGGGGTTTTGCCACAAAATTGTGCATTGCAAAGTCAAATGAATTTAGATTGAAAGATCATCCATCCGGTCACCTTTCACCTTATATGCTTAGTTAATCTCAATGTGTTTTATGGATCTCAACAGTCGAACCAGCCCTGCCCCTCTGACCGATCTCTTTCAAGAGTCCACACTTCAAAAGTTCCAGAGCAAACCCATAATTCAGAGAGTGGCCAGTATGGACAGTGCCAAAACGGTGGTTCATACCCACGGCTTAGTGGAGATGGCAACGAGCGAACTGGACATCAAAACTTCCGATTCGAACGACAAGAGTGGCTCCGGTCCCTTGAGTCTTCCTCTGACCGTCAACCTCAGGACCTCCCCGAAGAAGGTGGCAGGTGGAAAGAGCAGCAGCAGTGGTGATGCCAGCTTCAAGGCTGGAAAGTCATCCTCCTCCTCATCAGAAAGTAAAAAGAAAAAGACCAGTTCCTGGTATAATGTGAGTCTAATGAGTATTTTTTTATGATGACGTGATGATGACTTTCAAGGTTGACCGTAACATGTTCATCCATGGATCAATGAATGTCTAATGAATTACTAATGAACATTTGCCATGTTTGAAACAAGCTGGGTTTATAATTCACCTAAATTTGATTGACACGATTGAGTAACAGGTAACAGGTATCAACTACTCCTAATTTGGTAGCAATTCAACTACAAAATAACACTTACCAGCTTGTTAGCCACGTCATTAGCGTCGTGCCCAGATGAGGACTAACCATAAGCTTTATGCAAATAAGTTATGTGGTTAAACATATTTAAAACTAGTTTAAAGCCTGCAAGAGTGCTCGCAATATTTCATATTTTAACATAACATTCAGATTACAAGTTGGTTTTGTGATGCAGTTTGTTGGTGTTGAATTGAATGTGAAACAAAATTGAAAGCATTTGATGAGAAAAGAAAATTATAATAATTGTTTTATTATTATAATATAATAATTATTATTATTAAGTGTCAGTTGTTATTATTATTATTATTATTATTATTATTATTATTATTATTATTATTATTATATCATATCATTAGGATGTGCTGATTGAATACTGAAATTGATTGTCGTGAATTGGCTGATCAATACATATCTTTCTGCTCTGAATTAATCATGTTTTTTTATGACTGCATATTGATTGTCTCGTGAGGAATGGCGCGAATGATTACCGAGATTCATTGTTTTGGGACCATTCTCGTTTTGAGATTCTGAGGATTTATTCAACATTCTTCAATATTTTTTGGTTTAATGTTGATTGTTTTTTGCAGCCAAAAAAAATTGTAAGTTATCATTTTATCACTCGCTTATGTAATACACCTGCTTGAATCTGTGATAGGGCTTTGGTTTTGCTTAGCATTTAGAAAATCACGGGCAAATGGATGGATGAATGGATGGAAGAATGGATGGGTGGATGAATGAGAGTTTCAATTTGAAGTTCATGTGCATGCACTTGTGGGAATGTGACTAAGCACTTCTCCTTGAACTTTTACTTCTGAGGGAAACCTGGTGCTTTTAAGAATATTGGTGGTTGAATAAGCTGAACATCTCAATTGTCAATTACCTCAATGTCAGGTTGTATTATTAAATATTGCTGGTTTCTGTGAGAAAAATTCATGTCACCACATTTAAAAAGTTCATAGTAGAAACAATTTTGAGGTTTTTGGTGTGGATTGGGTGCCATTGGTGATTAGTAACATTTTTAACATTTTGTGGATTAATTGGGAAAATATTTCACATTTGCTTCACACATTTTTATGCTTTTAAGTTGAATTATAAATTGAATTATTGCATTAGACTGGTGGCTATATTTCTTTCATTGTGATTTTGAATTGGAGTAGCTTTTGCTTTTGCTTACAAACTATTGTATGCCATTATTGCTATTCAAGGTTGTCTGTTGTTGATAAATATTTTTGAACCGAGCTCCAGTTTCTAATTCAATTTTGTCGATTTCATCACATTAAATGAACTGCTTTGATGACGTAAATTAACAGATTATGAATAATTAGTTCTGTTACCTGTAATTTTACCTGTAATCGTGTATTATTTCAGGATTTCTTTCTCGAAAGACTGATAATGATGACGACATTTGTGCATCAGCTAACATTCGTTTCAATTTGCACGACTTGTTAATTTGTCCAGGTACTGAGTCCGTCTTACAAGTCGCGCAGTGAGGACTTCAAGAGGATATTCAAAGCTCTTCCGACATCCGAGCGACTCATCGTCGGCGAGTGCCTTGATTTAACTGCTTTCATTAAAGGTTCTTCGAGATCTGCACATTTGACATCCGAGTTACTTAATCTTCCAGAATACTCGTGTGCCCTTCAGAAGGATATTTTGATCCAGGGAAGGATGTATGTCTCTCAAAACTGGATCTGTTTCTATGCCAACATCTTCAGATGGGAAACAATTGTTTGATAATTACTGATTATTTTATGATGGTCATTTATATTTAGCATTAAAGTTTTAATTAAGGAAAATTATGCATTTTTTTGCAATCTTATTGGGTGTAAACTGTTTACGTGAGGAAGTAATTAAAAAATTGACTCTTATAAATTGATAATTTAAAAAAGGAAGTTTAAATAAAATAGAAATTATAATTATTTTCTTATATCATTAAATCACTTCTTTGAACAGCTCATGATTAGATGCCAGGACATTGTGAAGCTGACGAAGGAGAAAACGGCCCGCGTTATTCCGAACGCCATCCAGATTTGCACCAGGGATGACAGGTATTTCTTTGCCTCGTTTGGAGCCAGGGACAAGGTCTTCATCCAGTTGGATCTGGTCAGGAAGAATGCCATCAATGAGCTAGTGAGTTTTCACATCATGGTTCCATAATGTATTATTACGATATCATTGGTGTGCAACTTAGCTCACAGTTCGTGCATATGGTGATGGCAACAACCATAACTTATCGTGTTCGAAACCCAGCTTGCACTGCCACAAGCACCCTTGGGAAGGTGTGCAACAAACGGTCGACATGACAGCGCTTCTGATGTTATGGCGCGAAGTGAGCAACATTTATTTACATCAGAGGAGGATGTCGAGGTGTTGATGCAAGATGAAGAATCAATCCTTGGTTATTCAGTCATCAGACTCATTTTATAAACATTTCTTTCCATACAATCATTCGACACCTTTGTTCTGCGATGTGGATGGCAAAAATTTATAAAAACCTTCACTTCACAGCGAATGAGCAAATCAGAATTCTGGTCCTGGGTGCATCTATATTATGGGGATGAACTAGGATTGACCTCTGATGATGACGATTACATGCCAGTCACACCTGAGGATAAGTCCAAGTTCCAGGCCTACCTGCAGAATGAGCTCGGACAATCGCAGGAGGGGACGGTCATCGAGATTGCCAAGGTGAGAAAAGACATGTATTTGATGAAGGATGTTTGTGTTTTCGTTGAGTTGCTTATGATATTTATTTATTTATTATTTATTTGATTAAAGTTCGTTGCATAACTAAGATGATTTGGACTAAGTTGCTTATGATGCAATGGGTCGTGATTTTGTAATCTCTGTCAATCATAATTGCATGCACTCATATTATTGCTATCGTCATCATTATTCTTCTTAAGACTAATAATTTATGATTCAATGTTTTAAAGGAAGCCCTTGAAGACGTTACTCTCTCACAAGCAGCACCTGCTTCAACATCTTCAGCACCACCAACTTCTGTGATATCAAAGAGGGGGGCCTTAGGAATTATGGATCTCGACAATCGCAAGACGAGGAGGGAAACATCTCTCGATTACCATGACTGCGGGCAGCATCCCAACGAGTTGCCGCTCGCCGAAAGTGCTTCGAGCGAGGATGATGAGGAAGATGAGGAAATAGGTGAGAGAATGAGGATGATGCATTTCATCAAATTATTCCATCAGATTATTGAACATGGTTTCCAACACCCAATTGACAGTGGATTATTGTGCCAGCCACTCCCACTTTTCCATAGAAGTCTTGGACGAAGCTTTCAACATGTCGGTGGACGACGTCTTCCACCACTGCTTCTCCGACTCGCAGATCTACAGGGAGTTCGTGAAGGCCAAGAAAACTTTCGGTCGGTTCATCGATCATTGAAAACCTCGCCATAAAAAATATCTCGATAGATTATGTGATTGTTGCTATTTAAGTTTTAAATGTCACAAATCGTCCTAATGCGCTGGTAATAATTTCCAGACGTCCGACTCAACCCTTGGTCCGTGGAATGCGACGAGGAGGGCAACGATCGAAAGGTCAGGAACATTTCGTACACCCTTACGCTCGACTTTTCCATCGGACCGAAACATTCCCCGTCGACGGAGAAGCAGGTGCGTTCGATCGTTTACATGCGACCGTTTACGTCCGCGTGTTGAATATTTATCTCGTAATTATTATCGGTTTTAACGATTCATCTCTTAACTCTTGCCGAAATGCTCCCCGAGCAGATGATGCACAAAGAATCGGAGCCCGGTCGTTTCTACCTCGTAGACACCGAATGCATCAACGAAGGCATCCCTTACGGGGAGAATTTCTTCATCACCAACAGGTTTGTGACTTGATTCTGATGAGAAAGTGTGATGACGACAACGATGATGATCTGAAAGCAGTTTCATTTTATTATTGCTGTCGTTATGCCTACATTGCTGACCCGAGTTTGGTGACTTGCCGACGCAGGTACTGCATATCGCGACTCTCGTCCAAGAGAAGCCGTCTCAAAATAACCAGCCAGATAAATTACAAGAAAAACGTTTGGGGCTTCATCAAAAGTAAATTTAAATTTTTATTAGACATAAATTATTTGTTCGATTTGGGTTTTGAAAACCATCGGTAATGTTGATCGCGGGATGCCGAAGTGTTCGCGACGGCTCGAATTTATCGATTAAATATTCCTTAATGCAGACTTCCTCGAGAAGAATGTTACTGCGGGCATCATTACAAGTTTCAATGTTTTGGGTTGGAAAATTAAACGATCATTTCTTAGATTAATTTATTATTTTCATCTTCTAATAAACCTCGGTAATTATTTTCTTATCTCGACTTGTGGATTGATGGATCTTTGCTCGTTAATAAAAATAATTCAGCTTGTCACTTGAGAAGATGAAATTTGATAAGACTGAAGCCTCATCAAATTATCATTCATTTCTCATTTTTGTGATAAATTTGTGTAATTTTAGTAATTCCACCAAATTATGTATTTGCTGACATTTCAATCAATATCTGGGCTCAAATTGAACCAACAATATTCAGTTTTGTTTGTGTTTAATTTTAGCAACTTTTATTTATTAATTGTCGAACAATTTCTCACCAGCCGACCTTCTCAGACTGGAGTCCGACCGACAACTCGTTCCCATGACGACGGCATCCTCTCAGCTCCGACGTACCCTGACGAGGAACAAATTCCTGAGGAGGAGGAGAGTGGGAGGAGTCTGCGAAGGAAGCGCATCTGCCGAGTCGGGTTTCAACCAATCGCACCCCTCGACGCCCGTCAAACTGGGAAGTGCCACTCACTCGAGAAGTATGGCGTCGAACGATTAATTTGTTATAAGTGAACCTCATGAATGATCGAGGATTTTAGTAAAACTTTGAACATAATTATGCTTCTAATGCTTTCTAAACCTTTGTGGAAACTTTTGAAACATACACGACATGCTTAATTATTAATAATTAACATAATAATAATAATATTAATGGTTAATTTTGTTAATAACTTGAAAATTATTGCTTTAAACACTGCAGCATCTTCAGTTTCAAGATTCAAATTGGCTTCCGATGCAAACCAGCAACCGACAGTAGACTCTCTAATCTGGTTCGTCTGCACAGTGTGAGTCAATCGTTTGCTTTTAACGAGCTTTATTTTCAGTTCTACTTTTAATTATTAATCCGTCATTAACTATTACATCATTAACTATGTTGTGAGAAAAGGAATAAATGATTTGTAACAAATTCCTCCTACAATTATTGTAATTAATGACAAGATAATGAGTACAATATGATCATCATGTGAGTAAGAGTGGGATTATTATTGTTTTGAGTAATATTTTGTAATAACTGATGCCTTAAATAATCTTGGTGCTGTGTAAGATGGATGACTCGTTTTAAATCCTTGCAGCTTGGTCATATTGATGCTCTTCAATGGGATGTTGTTCTACAAGTTGTGGTGTCTCGAATCCACTGCCATGAGTCTCCTGAAGTCGAAACTTAACGAACATCGGCATCCTGCCTTCTCGCACCAAATTGAAAGGTCAGTGATGAGTTGAGAATGATGATGATGATGATTGGTGATAAATACTGATGACATTGCAATGTGCTAATGCAGAGATGGCATGTATCTGGATAAGAAAATGACTGAAGAATCCTTCCAAAAATCAAAGCTCGACGGTCGCCTTCGGAATGGCATGAGGTCGACTAAAAGGAAAATTTGGCACGATCCAGACGTCGACCAATGGAAGAACATCTTGTTGACATCAATTCGTCTCATGGACCACATGAGAGCCTCATTGGTCGAACTACGAAACAACATAGTAGAGCTCGAGCAGAATAACTTGAAGATGAAAAGAGGCAGAAACACAAGACAAAAAGAAGGAGGAGCCGAAGGCTGAAAGTTGCTAGTTATGATTTTCAATATTATTATGTTACTTGTTTTTACTATGATGATGATGATGATTATTTTGAATTCAATCACAATGCTCCCATTGTGAATTTAATTGGCAGTTACTATCAAAACATTTAATTGACAGTCACCACAAAAACATTTTTGATTCTGGAGAGCTGAGCAATCCAACTTTTTTTTTTGCAAATCAAAACGTTTGAAATGTTTTCATTTGAAGAATGTTTATAAAATATCTGTTGTAGATTATTATCAGTTTGATAATCCTCTGCAATATCAACCTGAACATTGGTAAATAATGTAGACTGATCTCTATGTCACAATTTACTCGACCTGATCGTAAGTGAGGGATTTTTATCTGCACGTCGCATGGTCACATCACCGATAGTATTTGCTTCCTCTAATCCATGTACAGGAACACCTTCAAAGTTCATGTTTTTAGGAAGAGAATCTGCAATGATCATGTGATCCGTGCACGATGATCCAGTAGAATGGTTTTGTTATTTAATCGTTATTCATTCCTATTTCATTTGATGATGTTTACTTTCAGTGGTTTTGAGTCGAGAAACCACAATAGGAACTTCATTTATGCTAGTCTTTCCCCCAATCATTGACATCTGCTCTGCAACTTATTTCATGTCGCGCCCGAGTTACCATTCGCTCGGCATCAGTCAAATTAATGTTACATCTTTTTCCTAGGAGTCATAAAACAGTATGTAATAGCTTATAATTAAAGTGTCGATTTTGACTACTAATAAATACATTTATGCAATGCTGCTATTTGACCTCTTACCTTTGAAATACATTATGAGGCCTCCTATATTTGTGTTTATTATTGTTTGGATATATAATGTTAATGTTTAGTTGACTGAATATTAACGCTCCGTACATTAATACTTCAGAATTTGCAATTTGTATAGTTACATTGTTTTTTCACCGTGGTGCCACGTGAGATTGATTCTTGGCCACAAAACTGGCACACTTGTCGGTCGATCCGCTTGTTCCAACGAAGAATCCATTAATGGATCAGTTCGTTCTTGTTGGGTTCTGCCAATCGATTGATTTCTATATTTCAGGCATCTTCGGACGGTTTGATCTGACCATGACTGGTGCAATTAATATTGATATTATATATTTTTTTAAATTATTATTATCATTATTTATATTAACACCCATTTTCTTGTTAAAGTTACTTAAAAATGTCAATTTTTTGCATCACAACAAAGTGCAGGATGTGATTAGTTTGAATGTGATATCTTCTCCTGTATTTTCTACTCTTCATTAACTTGTGCTTGTCTTTGATTGCAAGTGTAAATATTCATGAATTTTTTGATTAGTCACCTTTCCTAGAGTCATCACCTCTCCTGATCTCCTGTCACAGCAAATGCATCAATTGATAGCAAAGTCAACTTTGCTTTTTAGGCATACTTCAGAACCATTGTTACTGGGTTCTTTTTTCTGAATGGCATAAGAACAGTTAATATACATTTTTAAATGTTTGCAAATAAATAATATTAATAATTATCATTAAATGTTCGTTAAAAGTGTTTTTGACGTTTATGTTACTGTGGCTACCATGGTTACCATCAGTCCATGCTCAGTTGTTCACTCCTGTGAAATTATTAGCCCAGCAAACCATGCTGCTGCTACAAAACCATCCACTGCTGTCGGAAGCCTCGGATTAATATTTAATCCCGCTTAATGTTTTTCTATCCGATTTAAAATTACCATTGTTTTGTAATACTTGAATTTTGTGCTTATCATTGGAGGAGAAGTTGTAATCTAGTCTTTGAAATGTCTGCCAAGGATCATGTATGTACAATAATGTCAATCTCTTATGTTGTAATTATAATAATTTATTACAGTCTTGTCCTGAGTTGGTAATATTATCCTAGCAATGGTTATTTGCTGTTACAGCGATCAATTTCGTCAGGTTATGATAATAAAATCACATTAAGCGTTAGACTCTACTCATTGGACTGCTGCATACGAACGGATCCGCAGATGTAAACCGTTAACACTTCTTTGCAATTGAAATGACTCTGCATATCCTTTTGAGTTCATATCCATACCCCTTTCAGGCCCACATCAGGGGCAATTTACGTGCACTGCAATTTCAGTTCCTGCTTTTGATAGGTTAATTTAATGCAGGAATAGTTACCTGATAGGTTAATTTAGTTCGTCTCGACAAAAACTCTCTGTAAACTTCCCGAAGCTCCTTAATTTCCATTGCTTTCGAATAATGTTGCCCTTTGCCCTTCCAAAAGGACGTTCAATTTCCATCATTCAACTATGCCAACCAGTTCATCATCCCTCGTCAACAGAGGCTTCTCTTATGCCTCTCCTGCTGCCTGGAATGTATTACCCCCTTTTAAGAGCTCAACCATCCCTGGAGTTCTTCAAACGTCATCTGAAGATCCACCAATACAGGACACCGACATGAAGCTAACGAAGACACAAGGCGCCTTTGATGCGATGCAAATGGCGCATTATAAATTTTTTTTTTTTTTTATTATTTTTATTCAAAGTCAAACTCGGCTGTATTTCAGCCGGATAAAATGATTGCCAAGTCTCATCCAGAGACCTCAGACAATACAAGAAAAAACATGAGACAAAAAGCAAAAAAAAACAGCAATAAATGGACACAAATGCCTTAATTACGAACTGAGTCAAAACTTAAATCGAATATACATAAACAAAAACGTTTGTCCTTTCGATGTCAATCAACCAAGTTCTTTCCTTAGAATATGTGCAGTCCCTTTCAATGCAATGTTTTGAATATCTTCAGTACTAGGCTTTCCGGGTATCGACTCAATTTCTTTATTAAAATTGTCACTCATAGTTCCTAAGGCTCCAACTACAACTGCTACCACTTTTGTCTTGACATTCCACATTCTAGAAATTTCTATCTGCAGATCTTTGTATTTCAACCTCTTTTCTGTCTCTTTTTTTAACACATTTACGTCATCAGGTACCGCCAAATCAACAATCAAGCAATTTTGTTAATTTTTGTTCAGGATTATTAAGTCAGGTCTGTTTGCGAGAATCGTCCTGTCTGTTAATATTGTTTTATCCCACATAATGACATTATCCTCCATCTTTGTAACTTTTTCGGGCTCATGCATATAATATTTTTCTGACACTGGGAGATTAAGACTTTTGCAAATTCGCCAGTGTATGTAGCCCGCCATCTTGTTGTGCCTCTGAAGGTACTCCACTAGTGCAAGGACTTCACATCCAGCAACTGATGTGCTCCTCAGCTTTTAAACACAATCGGCAGACACTCTTAACTGACTGGCCAAGGATATGTCTTTGATAGTATCTGGTGTTGAGTGCCTGATCTTGTGCTGCAACCAATAAACTCTGTCTTTCCTTTTAATCTTCCATTAGTGAGCCACTTCACACTTAATTCTTTGTTTGTGTGAGCTCCCTCTAAATGTTTGAAAAACTTTCCATGGAGTGGCTTGTTTGCTATCTCTGACATTTTGTCATTTTCTAGAGATTTCTTCAATTGATAAATCAAATTTTTGTTTTCAATCAAGGTCATTAGTTTATATTTTATCTGGATTTTATTGGCTTCCTTTTGCAATGAAAATTTTCAATTAGTGCTCCTTTCGGATGTCATCGGAATTTATTTTATACATAATTTGAATTTTGGTTTATTTTGTATTTCCGTATGTAAGATGCCCTCAAGAAATGAATAGATGAAATGAAATAAATCACCATATAAAAACACATAAATCGCAAACTTGTAAATGTTCGACTAAAAACCCAATTTCCATAAAACGAGGGCCGCCGACAGAAATTTCTGCCGAATTCCAAAATATTGTGCTCCTGGGCACTTGCTCACCTGACTCCCCCTTTCGGCGGCCCTGCATGAAACTATCAGTTCCTTGTTAAATCATTTAAAATGGATTGTAAATTTTTAAACTATAAACTCGATTCAATTTTTTTACGATGCGCCCACATTTATTTCTATTGGATAGAAATGATAGCTACATCGCATATGTTGCCTTTCAAACGTTTCCATTTACAACATCAACAATCCAATCTCTAAAATACGAGAGATGGAGAAAGACTGTCATGCTGCGAGGAGGAACGCATCGTTGTAGAGAAAGTCCTGAGACGACCTGAATAAATGAAACGTTTTTAAGGAATATTTTGTCAACAGCTGTTTTGGGTGAGAAAATAAGCCGCAAATAATTTAAGAATTAAAAGAAATCAGATTGGAAATGACAGGAAAAAGTATTTTGTGTCGAAAAAGCTTCTGAGGCTTAGGTAATATTGCGAGTGGAACAATCTGCAGATTGTAAATGAAGAGCAGGTAAACTCAGCAACTGTTGCCCAAACTTACCATCTTCTCGTTTGAAAGGCAGACGAGAGGACTACCTAGGTCTTCGTCGCATTTTTGAATCCAATCGTGGTTGTTTCCCGCACAAATCAATCTCTTGGTCAAATTTCTTAGAGTCTGAGTCTCACAAGAATCCCTGGAAGCCACAAGCACTTGTTTCTGAGTCAAAATATTCTCTGCAAAATAAAAATGACATTTAGTAATGCGTAGTAATAATGTATATTAGATTGGCTCTATATCAATCAACCACATTTCAGAATCTAATTTCAACCTCCTCGCCAGCCTGGCACCAAACAAAGATCATCGTTTTGTGCCTGCTCCAAAGAAATGCATATTGGCTTCACAAAGGCAGAGAACTTGATGGGATAACTCGTCCGAAGGAGAGCAATTGCATAATCCTTCCCCGCAATGTCATCTGGATCAGCGGCAGTACTCTTCGGCTTCTTCTTCAAGGACGAGAGGAACTTCTCATGTATCTTGAACCTGGTAAATGTCAGCTTTTGTTCGTATTCCTCCGTTGAATTTGAGGAACTACTGTTTTCCGAGCAATCACTTTCACTGTCCGATCCACATCTGTTGAATTCCTTGACATCGGCGTAATCATTCGGATTGTCGTCGTTGTTGTCGTAGTAATAATAAGCGCCCTCCAAATCAGTGGAAAGACCGGCCAAAGCAATAACTTGGTTGGCTTTCATAACCGTTTGGTTTTCATTCACCCTGCAAAATAATTAATCGTTTTATTAACGTCCGTTGTATAGCTAGATGATTAGGATGGTACTCCCGCAACGGGATTCGAATCCGTGCTGTCATCGTGAGAGGCGGAAGTCTTAACCATTAGACCATGCTGGAGCAAAATATGGGCACGTTAAGCTTGTCCTTGTTTAATAAACTAATTTAAATATTCTAATCTTGACACATTCTTCAACCAATAATTATCTAGACCAGGTTTAAATTTAAAAGGATCAAAACAAAATAAAATAAATTGTTGGAAATAATAAATATGAATCAAGATATAAACTAAAATAGAAGTGATTCGAAGCACGTACAGACAAGAGGCTGTCGTCAAAATCCACCGGGATGCGATGATGACCCCAGAACACCTGTGTTCAAAAGGTGTGGCGTTCAACCTGATGCTGACCATCCATGGTTGTGTTAATGGATCCGAAACGTTCAACACGTCATTCCTGTCCATGATCAGCGCCATTTCCTCTGGTTTTCCACATTCTTCAAAACGAAGTATTTAATGCGATTCCCCATCAAATATTCACAACTAACATTGATTTAGAAAATTTTATTATGGTTTTGCTGGGATCGTTAAGTTATGATGGATTTAGATTTAGAATGAGGAGGTAGAAATAGGATTTCAACAATTTAAACGTGAAGCACTTGTTTGATAAATGTTCAACGTAAATCAATCTAATCGAAGCTTTAGGTGAATAGCGAAGGGTTAAACATCAAAATTTTGGATAAAAATTTGCATCAAACCTATTTCGAATAATTTGTTTAAGAAAATATTTAAAATTAATCAATGAATTAAAATGAACGAAATAGTTGACTTCACCTACGAAACAGTTCCTTTCTTCGGTGAGTACATAGCCATCACAGCAATCACATTTATAACTTCCTGGAGTATTTAGGCAAACATGCTCGCATCTGTTTGTATTGTTGGACCTGCACTCGTTTTTGTCTGCAACAGGTTTGTAATTAATTTATTTACAAATTAGTAGAATCACTTTGTTCCTCGATAATATTTGCCAGATGTTTATACTTGATAAACAATAATTCACGCTGAAATTAAACGGTGACCAATCGACTAACCTTTAATAAACTTCAGCAACCAGTTTTTGTAAGCTGCAGTATTCGTGTAGATGCCCGGCTTTTTCGGCAGAGCACAATTGGATCCCACACTGGTAACTCCCGTCAGCCAATACCTGGCACTGATTCTTGTTACCAGTGGCCCACCCGAGTCTCCTTGGCACGTATCTCGACCTCCTTCTACGAGATACCCCGCACAAAGCTTATTTGCATTTATGGCACTTGGATATATTGGTTTGCACTCTTCCCATGCGATTAAGGGTAGTTCAACCTGTCGAAGGACATCACTTAGTTTGCCTCCTGCGGAATAAAATGTGCGTCGGTTTTTGTAGGTTTCTGTCCCAAAAATCATTTACTTGTTTTCCGAACGGTTAAATAGTGGCCTTTGAGAAATTAAGCAAATAAATAAAATAAAATAAATATTTTCTGCAAAAAAACCCTACTAATTAAAAAATATAACGACCCACCATCCGAAGTGTAACCCCACCCCGTTGCCACGGCAATGTTCTGCACCAAATTCGTGTCGCTTGGTATGCATATCTGGGAGATGTTTCGATCGAAGACCATGGGTGGTCTCACCTTCACAACTGCAATGTCGTGGTCCCACTGAGTGGCTGAACCCTTAAAAAGGGGGTGAGCATACACTCTTGTAACGTTATGAATTGATCCTTTCTCCTTCCGAATATCGTGCACTCCTGCCACGACTCGAAGATTGGAAGGCTGTGTGATGAAATCTTCTCTGTTTGGATAACGAAATTATTTATAGATTTAATTACTTAATGTTTACAACGTCGTTTATTTTAAGTTAATAATTAATTAATGCCACATAACTTGATGAACTCGTATTTTTTTTAAGAATTGTTAACAATTTTCGGAATTTTGAAAAGCTGCTGAGCAACCTAAATATAAAACTTGAATGTTTTAGAACAACATATTCCAAATGTTCAGCCCTTGTCTATTACAAAAATTTGTAAATTAAAAATATTAATTTTAAACCTTGTAAATAATAACTAATAACTTTTTATTAGACTTCCGAACAAAAGTGAAACCTACACGCAATGTGCAGCTGTAACAACATAGCAAGGGTTGATGATTGATCCCCCACAAAGATGCCTCCAATCCCAAGCACTGCCCATGTACTGGAGACTTATTTGCCAGGGCCATGAGTTTGGACGTGAAATGTTGCCACCAACAATCCTGGTGTCTCCCAATATCGTAGGCTTTATTTCCGGGAAACCGCATTTGGAATTCTGGAAGAAAGAAACGATTGCTTGTTAAGGGGTCTTTTTATTTGTTAAATATATCACTATAGATGACTTAAGCAATAAGGTAATATTACACAATTTATTTTATTGCAATGCTAAATTTTTTAAATTATTGATGGAAATTCAAATTGCTCTTGTTATTACTATTATTGTTGTTGTTATTGTTATCGTCGTTATCAGTTATCAAATCGTTATCATTATTATTATTATTATTATTTAAATTAATAATTATTGTAAGCACCTATAAATATAATAAAACTAGAACGCATTTGTTAACCATGTGATTAAAATCGACTACTTAAAAATAGAGTAAAATTTATGTCAACATCACTGCGGCAGTCGTCCATGAAAGAAAAATCTTCAGGATCTGCTACTTTTTTGCACTCCTTCATTCCGCCAAAAGTCACAACACTGGAAATGCACGTCAACATTAACAGCAAAATATCTATAATTTCGAAATATTTTAAATCAATTCTAGGGAAAATGTTTTAAGTTAAAATATTCATCTAACGTACTTGCAGTTAGTAAGAAAAGTATCGAACGAAATTGTGCATTGATTTTTAGAAAGCTGGCGTGTATCGCAATTTTGTTATTTCTTGGTTTCTTGGCGCCTTTAATGAAACCATCGAGGACGTACTTGTCTCAACTTTTTACGTGAAGATTTCAACATTTAATTAAGAATAGTGACAAAATTATTTTCATATTTCGTAACAAATAAATATTAAAAGCGACGGATTTGTTGCTGGAGTTTATTGACTCACCTGGTTTGGACAACCACCAATCCGAAAGAGATGCATAATACCAAAGTAAATTTGTTCATTCCACCTTCCTAATTTATGTTATAAATTTGATGATCATAAGATAACTTTAATTAGCAGTTTAATTGTTCTCAATTAAATGAGTTATTTTCTAAATAAAATTTATCGACATATAATTCTAGTAATGTTTGCATGTGATATTAAAGATTAGGAAAATGTATCATCCAGTTGAACGCATCTCTTATAAAAGT
The DNA here is from genome assembly GCA_011800805.1 of Hirudo medicinalis. NCBI lineage: Eukaryota > Metazoa > Annelida > Clitellata > Hirudinida > Hirudinidae > Hirudo > Hirudo medicinalis. The sequence goes on from MPNW01000074.1 coordinate 103,695, forward strand.
CCTAAGAAGCACTGAGGCACATCCCTCACAACTGCTCAACCATCCTTACGAGCTGGCTATCGATCGGCTTTCTGTAACCTTTTAAAATCATAGATCCTTCAAAATTTTAAGTCTTTTGGTCACCAAAAGTCGCGACAGCTGGTGAGTATTTTTGTTTATTATTAATATTTTAACATTATTGAAAGTGCAGGATGAATCTATATCAGTTTATTTAATTTGAAACAATATTCACAAAAAAAAAACCTAGACCGCTGAAATTCATTGACTTTCTATAGGTGACGCCTAGATCAAGCCTGGCCTTAGAGTGGACGGACCTTTAACCTCAGATTTCGTCAATACTTTACTTAGACCTTAATCATCCGCAGGGTCGCCATGAGGGTGGGGCAAGTGCCCAGGAGCCCGCTTGGGTTTTAAAATATTACAATCACGACCTTTTTTGCCTTTCCATTACCAATTTGACATAATATAGGGACCCATGGCAGCTGTGAAATATTGGTCGATGTTATCAAGTGGAACGTATTCATGTCATTCTTTAGGCGCCATATTTTCTTTAAAACTATCGTTGCGATTATTTTGCATGGCTTTTTTGAGATACTTAAAACAACGTCTAATAAAACTCTGATTTATTTTATTATTTTTTATATCACTTGGAATTTGCGACTATTTTAGTTTAAAAGTAAATATAATACTTGTTAAACTGAATATTATTGCCAATTTCTTTAAAGTCGGCTTCTATTTTCTCACGAAAATCAAATGTTCCTCTATTGTAACAATAAGCATAATATCGAATTCATCATTTCCATCATTTTGTTGAACTGATAAACCAGACAAATCAGCATCATCTTCATCTAACATTTCTCTCATAAAATATCAGAATGTTCCTCGTGTTCAATAATTACCATCAGCTCTTTCTGTCGTTTGACAGCCACTCGAATTGGCTGAAGGTTTTTTGTTGATAAACAGATGTTAATTTGTTATGCCCATGATCGCATTGTCGGTGCTGCTGCACATGTTTCTTTAACATGACTTGTGAACAGGGCCGCCGACAGAAATTTCTGGCTCCTAGGCAGAGCCTAGTGGGCATAGCCTGTTAGGCAAAGCGGCCATAGGTTCATGTGAAGTCAATTTGTTAATGAAAATGCCAAAACAAAAGGTCGTTAATGTAAAATTAAATATTTCAAAACCCGGGCGGGCCCCTAAAAAAATCAAAGCAACATCCACCAGATTTTTGATCGGATTAATGTTAATCTAAATACATCAACAATTATTCAATAATGCTTTTTTTGCAAGAATGTAAAATAATATTGCAATCCAATGCAGAAAATTAACTCAAACTTTACTTTAATTATAAATAATGTTAATAATTGCTATTATTTAATAAAATCATTTCTTAAATAAAATGATTAATAATTTGCACACATATAACCAAGAAGTTTTAGAAAGTGCAATCAAAACAATTCCGATATTTAGCCGGCGTATTTATCGCTCGCTTTGTTTACTGATTTCACGTGTAAACGCTGGACGTAGTTGCTTAGCTCAAATTGTAAATCAAAAATGAAAAAGAGAGTAAGTTCATAAGTTTTGAAATTTTTGTCTATAATAATATTTGCATCCGGTGGCAATTTACTAACTGATACGCACGCTCTAATGAAGAGAAATGATTCTGCATGGCAGACACAATTCATTTGCGCATTAATGATGGATTAAATTAAATTTACCTACAATCAGGGAAGTTCAGGCGTCGAGCTATTGAACGTTGGTAATAATTTAACCTTTAAAGTACCTGAAGTCTAGTTCAGCTTCTTTTGTTTTGACATTCTTAATAACATTAAAGCTTGCTTTGCTAAAATTGTAATTTGTTAGTTTTTTCCAAAATTGCAATTTTAAGTTGATGTAAATTTTTGTTCAATATGGTAACGTAAAAATAGGATATAGGCTGAAACACTTGCTGAAAACAGTTTTTTCAAAAGCGTTTTATATTGCAGCTTCACTCAGAGATCAGCAAGGAAGATAATTCAAAAATCACAGATGAGTTTGCTGAACTCAAGGAATGTGACACTCATGAAAATGAATCTGAATCAGAGGAGGAAGTTGATGACCTCGATGATTGTGCAGTTGAAGGAGGAAGTGATGAAGAAATTACAGATGACAATGATGATGAAAGTGATGAAGGAGTAATTGAATCAAATGATAGTGACAACGAAGATGATGCAGATGACGTGAAAGAGTCAACTAGTGGTTTATCAGTAAGAAATTGATTTTAAAAAACATTAATTTCATGAATCTGAACACGTCAGGCCTCAACGAATTTCATTAATATATGTACAGTTCATTCGATTAATAACATTCATGTGCCAAAAGATTAAGTGATTTGTCTTGATTTGTTTGCAAGAGCAAAGTGAAAGAAGAAAATAAAGTTGATGAATATGAGAATGATTCCTCAGATGAAGAGGTAAGAGACTGTTTTGAGCTTGTTATAAAATGAATGAGTATCAAACAATAATTAGTTGCAGCATTAAATGTTTGCCACTGATTGGCATAAACACTTAACAATCTGACGAAAATCAATGATTTTTAATGAATCCCCACAGGATGCCAGAAACACGATAGGAAATATTCCAATCGAGTGGTACAAAGAAAAGGGACACATTGGCTATGACCTCGAAGGAAAGAAGATCATGAAGGAGGGTGAGCAGTCCGATGAGTTGGACGAACTTATTATGAAGATGGATGATCCTAACTATTGGTAAGTACTTACTTTAAGAATCGTTATTATTGTTATTATTATAGCTAATCATTTTAGATTTTATAATGTAATTCATTGGTGCTTGATGAAAATAATATAAAATTTATCAACCAATCAGGAGACAGGTGGTAGATCCTCAGACCAATAAGAAGGTGGTTCTCAGTGATGAAGATGTCAAGTTGATAAGAAAATATCTGAGAGGGAGGTATATGGTCAAACCTACTGATAGTGATCATGTGAGTTGTTCTGATGGACATTAATTTTGATTCTAAATGCAGTTGGATATTAGATTAGATATATAGTAATGTTTCTCAATGAAACAGGATTTCTCTGAGCCATTCGTGCGTGAGGTGATGACTCATCCCGTAACCAACCAGCCAGAACATAAGAGGAGTTTCGTGCCATCTAAATGGGAAAGGTTAAAGGTCAGTTTTATGGATTCAGATTTTTGTATGTATTTGTTATTAATGCACACTCTTGATTCAATTGCTTTACTTACTGAAACAGGTGAGTCAAATAGTCAACTCCATAAAGATGGGTTGGCTCAAGGTGTCCGAGAAGAAGGACTCCGATGAAGAGGATGAAGATCGTGAAAAGGAGAAGATGCCAAAGTTCCACGATATCTGGGGTGCAGACACTGAGGTTTGTCATTAATAAATACTGCATAAATTAATCTTATTAATACTTAATAAAAGTCTTTATGAACCTCCTGATTAACATTAATTATAATTTTCCAACCTATCAGCCTCAGGGTCCCAAGAGAATCCACCACTACATTGCTCCACCAAAAATGGCTCTTCCTGGTCATTATGAGTCGTACAATCCTCCACCTGAATATCTCTTCACACCTGAGGAGGTGAGCCATTGACCATTCAGTGATTAGTTAATTAAGTAATTAATTATTTAATTAATTAGATTAATCATCTCATTAAGTGCCTCTGTCTTTATTGTTTTTATATTGTTATATTCTGTTATAAAGGAGCAACAATGGAGAGATAAGGAGCCGGGCGACAGAAGATTGAACTTTGTTCCTAAGAAGTACAACAACCTGAGAAGCGTGCCTGGCTACAACAGGTTTGTCAACGAGAGGTTCGAGAGGTGCCTCGATCTCTACATGTGTCCAAGACAAATCAAGATGAGGGTTTGTGATTTTGTTCTATTCCTAAATATTATGAGAAATAATAGTAATAAATACTTTTTTCTACATTGTGATCATTATCATCAGCACATTTAAAGAGTTTATGTTATTTGCATTAATTTTGCACTTGATTTATGATTAACAATATTATTATCTTCAGGCCAAAGTCAGCATGGAGGAATTGCTACCTAAACTTCCAAGTCCAAGAGACCTTCTTCCATTCCCCACCATCCAAGCTATGGTGGGTTTATCTATTATTATTATTATCTAAAATTAATACAATATGCAAATGTAAAAATCATTTCAATATCGTTTCATTTAACCTTGAAATATTACTTAGTTGTTCCGAGGACACACAGACATTGTGAGGTCGATTTCTTTCGACCCCAGTGGACAGTTCCTGGCATCTGGTGAGTGAGCAAAACATATTTTATTTGGTATTTTTATGATCAGTGCCTGATGATGCTTTTTAAACTGGCACATTGATTTGAATCCAGGCTCTGATGACTGCACAGTCAGGTTCTGGGAGATGAGGACTGGTCGCTGTGTCAAGGTCTTTGAGATGGAAGGACCTGTGAAACTGGTCAAGTGGAATCCTAAGAAATCTATTGTTATTGCTGCTGTGTTAGTTGATCATGCATCTCATACTCCTGGAATTATGTTTGTGATAATTTCTCTGCTGACACCTGTGTCACAGGGCTCAGTAGACGAGCTTTTGCTTTGTGCTCAAAGGATTAGGAGTTCAAATCCTAGCTGGTCGCAAGAGTTTCTATAACTAATTGTGGTAATTCCTGATTGATGATAATTTTTGGTTCTGCATTTCTTCGATTAGCACTTATTGGCATTCATGAATGTAGTTTGTGTACTTATTTGTCACTAATAATTGTTCTTGTTAACAGGGACAGAAAGGTGTTTGTGATGAGTTGCAATTTGACAGGATCTGAAGATGATCCATTCGAAGGACTCGAGAATCCAGAGATTGGTTGGTCATTGGCATTTTGTAATGTTAATTTTTTAACATTTTGAAATCTAAAGGGCCTTCAGTAAAGGCTCCACAAGCAATGTAAATGTTTATTTTTACTGTTACTTTTTACATCTTTTCATTGTAATCTTGTTTTCTTAATTACTGATTAAATTTATTAATGATGATTGTGATGATAATAATAATGATTAATTAATGCCAACAGAGGAAAAAGAGGAGACAATCCCTGTGAAGTGGGAGGTTTCTGATAACATTGGAAATGCAGGCACCAGGCTGGTTATCTCACATCCTCAGGTTTGTCATGAATATTCATTAGTAATGAATTGATTGACAGCTAAACAGATTTCAATGTCTTTCAGACCGTGACGCACCTGTCGTGGCAGAAGGGAGGTGATTATTTCTCTGCCGTGTTGTCAGAAGGAAAGTCGCTCTCGGTTCTAATACACCGCCTGTCCTCGAGAACCACCATGGTTGGTGACCGACTCAAGTCATCGCTACAATGATCCTTGCAGCATCAAATCTTGTTTTTTGTTTTAGAAACCCATCGAGAAGATGAAGGGATATCCACAATGTGTGCTCTTCCATCCATCAAAACCTCTTCTTTACGTTGCTGTAAGTCAGCTCTTTGTTTGTCATTGCTTTATTATTCCATTTTGCAAATAATTGTTTTTATTACGTCATTATATATTATATATATTTAGTTTCATTGCTTGTAATAGTGCTGCATTGAATTTCAATCTTGTGTTTTAAGCAATAGAATAATTTATGAAAACTCAAATCCTTCTGTGATGATGCACATTAGAGTCTAAATTGCTTATATACCTCATAGACCAAGCAGAGTGTCAGGTCATACAACTTGGCAACTGCCAAAGGAAGTAAAAAGATGTTCCCCAACTGTAATTGGATATCGAGCATGTCCATCCATCCAAAAGGTCAGCAGCCTTTTCATTGCTTTGAAAATTTTCTTTCAATGGATATAATTATGTATGTTCTAATGAATATTTTCTTAAACAATATATTGTAATTATCTTAGCAGTGCTAGGTTTGCACATTACTCACTCTATAAAACATGCTAACATTTACATCATGTTTTAAATTTTTATGTAATATGCAACCTTTTATTTTTACTAGATCATCTTAGAAAATATTGATTGTGAAATGTCCCACAAATGTCTTATAATAAAGACTTCATAAATTTATGTAATTAATTAAGGTGTCACATAAATAATTGTATTTGTCTCATTCTCCAGGAGAGAACCTAATTGTTGGCAGTTATGACAACCGCATCACTTGGTTTGACACTGAGCAGTCCACCAAGCCTTACAAAGTTCTCAAGTAAGTATCACGTGGCAATCTATTGGTAGGAGGAAAATAACACAAAAATATTGCCAAATGCATTGTTACTTGCTGTTGCAGGGCTTGATGCATTGTTGATTAAAATCTAACATCAGGCTAAAATTAGTCATAAATCATTTAGGGCTTCCTTGCAATGCCTCTGAAGGCACCACAACATTTCAAGCTTCAAAATACTTTGTATAATCCTTTATCCCAGCATCGCTTCCATTAATAAGATGCAAATCATGCATTGTCAATGTGGATATTATTTGTTAAATACAACATTACTTGATGAGTTATCCAACTTTTTCTCAAGATATCACAAGTCATCTGTGAGACAGGTCGTGTTCCACAACACTCTGCCACTGTTTGCATCTTGTTCTGATGATGGAACAACTCGAATTACCCATGCAACAGTCTACAAGTAAGTCAACTGCTTTTATAAAAGTTGGCCACATTAGCAGACTCCAATTTGTAATATCTGCTCGAAACAAAATCAGTCCCACTTTTTGTGTTATTATGTCATTAATTACATAATATTTGATTAAATTGATGTATCACATCTGAAACATTTTTAACATGATTTACATTTTAACAGCGACCTCCTGACACAACCCTTGATTGTCCCAGTGAAAAGGCTGAGTGGACACGTGAAAACAAAGAACCTTTGCATCTTAGACTGCCAGTTCCACCCCAGGGATCCGATTGTGGCCACAGCAGGTGCAGACAAAACCATCAGACTCTACATTTAAAAGCCATTCAACGATTGGGGACTGGTTTCAATTTAATAAATTACTCTCATGGAAACTTCTTGGTTCTGAATGCTAGTTAAATAAGCTTTGTATGTTATAGGTTTTAAATATTTATCCAGCTTTTAGTTGTCAAAATTTTAAACACAAGATAATTTTCTCAAAATTTAAATACAAGACTTAAATGACATGCTTGAATAAAAGAAAGTCATCCAAATCACAATCAAAGTATGAAAACACAGTTGATGCTTTGTTAGAAATCAGACGAGCAACATTAATCATAGAAAAATTTCATGACCAGGGACGAAAGCGCAAGAGTACGTCACAGTAAACCTTTGACTAACGATCTCAATTAGAGTAATAGACTGAAATATAATGAAAGGCATTTTCAGGACAAACGTGAAGAGATTCACAAACCTCAGCATGCACTCAACTGCCAGCACACATAACTGTCGTGAAGTACTAATATTTGATTCCAAGTAGTAGAATTCGGGATGACATCGACGAAGCCCAATTAAAGCAGAGAAAACCTGACACCTCAATGGGGCTGCATTGCGTATCTAAAATCCTCATTGAGTTCTTTTAGTTAAGATTTGTTTTGAGAAACAACAGAGCTTCACGAAAGCATGCGTAAAATTGGTAACAAATAATGAAATCAGATGTTTCTATGTTGGTGACGCCAATGAAGGCAAACATTGTTTGCACGTAGGTCGAGCGAAGCATTGTTGATGCAGACTCAAGCTCCTCCTCATCCCTTAAACCCTTGAATGAAATTGATAATGATTATTGAGTTGCGAGCAATCAATTCGCTAAAAAGTTTCGTAAATAAACTGCATGCACCACCACCAACAACGACGTCATCATATCCGCCAACAATTAACCAGCGACAGAGCAGCTCAAGCAATAACAGTCGGGCATAATTTTCATCATCATAATATTTCTCAACAACTAGAAGTAACGTCCGTAACAACGCCTGCAACACGAACAACCGCGACGACACTAAAGTCTGTCGCACCTCCAACAACTCAACTCGCTACACAAACTTCCAACTATTCATAAATGCTTGGATAAAATTATACGCTTCATGGCACTATTAATGTTTATTCATCTTGTTTTGCTCCAGAAGCAGGAAATAATTAATTATAAGTTTTATTACTCAGAAAAATGGTTAATTAAAACAGAATATTGAAATTCTCAATTCATGACAGCCAGAGAAATAATCACACCTTACATCTCACTGTGGAATTAAAATCATCATCATAATCATCACCCAATTAACAACAATGACAACGCCTGCTCATTTTAAACATGTGAAGATCAGCCTAGTAATATTCATCACTATTAAGTGGATTATGATTGGTCGCTTTGAATGGTGTCACTTTCTTCCTATTGGCTGGAGTGACAAATGCAGTAGTGGAAGTCTTCTTGAATTGAGATGTTTTCAAGGTTTGTCTGTTGGCTTCAGTGGCTAAACCTCTCCTGGCTGAGACTTTTGGCAAAGGTTCAGTAATAACCTCCTCCTCCTCCTCCTCCTCACCCTCATCATCATCATCATCAAGTTCATTGGGAGGCTTGTCAATGGGTACGAAACCAGTCTTTCGGGCCAAATGTGGGCTGATGGGCAGAGGTCCTGCACTTGAAGCAGTGAGTTCACTTGGGTCACTGAAGAGGGTTTTGTGCACCTCTGTAAAAGATCATTTTAACCCATTACATATTTATTTTGTCATTTATTTTATAAAAATTCATTTAACCAAATCAAATGCATCCAAAAAAGCTCTACATGTAAATAGTTAGAATTTCAAAGTTTTTCATTACATTCAACTTTTTGTTTACCAACAATAATATCAGCAGCTGTAGAAGTCAAACATTATTTTAAATGAAATAAATTACATATCAACACTATAAAAATATGGTTCTGCATTAAATGCAACCTTGCAGGTGAAGTTCAGTTTTCTTGAGATTTTCAAGTATGGCAGCCAGCTCAGGATTGGCACTTTGCCAAATTGTTGTTGGGTCAGAAGAGTTTGGAGAACTGGTACTGGAATTCTTGGCAGATGAGGAGGTATCATCTTCGAAAGTGCAATCTTCCCTGATTTGATTCACAAATTGCCAGATGCATTATAATGCAATTTAAAGTGACATAACACTGACAGACATAGGACATGTGCAAATGTACCTTTTGGTAAATTATTTTCATTTAAATATTTCATTTATATAAAAATTTTATAAAACAAAATATAAATATATTATACAGCTAATCATGATAATGGCCACAAAACGCTTGTCACAAAAACTGTTGTCATGATGATCAATATTACGTGTTGCTTCAAAAAATATTCCAAGCTCTGTTCGAGCAAGCACATCACCACCCACCTCATCCGACCTATGAGGACATCTGCCAAAGACTTCACTTTCTTGGACACTTGTTGTATGGAATCTACAAGAATGCTGTCGTACGGACTCTGAAATCAACATCAAATTTTTAATTTGTGGGAAACGTTGATGTATAAAATGTATTAAATCACGTTAAAATAGACAATGAGAAGAACAATAGATGGAAATAAAGTTTAACAAACTTAATCAGTTTAATCAGGTTAGTGAAAGTAAGCTCTTTGAAATGAAATGTAAGCATGTCAAGAAACAATCACATGCATAAAACAACAGCTCGACAGGGATTCAGAAATGAATCACAGACAGGTTTGAAAAGAGTTAAACTCGCCACTGAGGCAATGAAATAGCTTCATTAAAAGTTAGAAAATTCATGTAAGCTCAACAGAAACAAGTTGACTTTGAGACTCCTTTTCATAGAAACCTCAACAACAACCACTGATGATGAACTTGTAAACATTTTACCACTTCTTCAGGGGACACGTCTCCACCCCCAGTGGACCTGATTGGCCTACGTTTAGCGATGGTGTTCGTCGAGAAGGCAGAGGAGGGAGAGTCGTGAGTGAAAACAGGGAGTTGCTTCTAAAAGTCAGTTATCAAAACATTTGAAACAAAACATAAAACAAAAACAATTTAAATTCTTTGAAAACATCTAGATATGAAAACATTGAGAAACTATAAAACAATCTGAACGCAACAGATGCAACGTTTACTACAAGCAACGGTAACATCTCACTGGTTGAAAGGATTAGTAATGGTTTAAGTTGAAATTAAAAGAATAAAAGGCAGAAATTATTTCTCAACGACTACTGAACAGAATCAGCATGCAAGAACATGGACAAATGAGATCGAGTGCCAATCAAGTTAATTAAAAACATGAAAAGTTTATTTTGTTGCCCCGATGACTGCAATCACTGCACTAACGTGTGCCACATATTTGCACTCTCATCTGCTCAGTGTCTCTTTCACGATTTAAATATTTTACAGTGAACTCGTAAGTTCTTCTTCCCATTTAAATCATTCAAGAATCAGTTCCATTTTTCAAAAATACCTTTAAATAAATTAGCAAATAACTCTCAGAAGCCCAAAAGACAAAGTGAAATATATAGAAAGACTAGTCATCTGCCTCATACATCAGAAAAGTCTTGCTCAAACTGACCAGAGAAACAGGTCTTTCAAGGTCAGAGTTCTTAGCGAGTGCGTTGAGGTTGTCGGCAACTGTGTGGCTCATCTGAGCAATCTTATCGAGTTTCTTCCCAGGAATCACCTTCAACGCTGTCTTCGAAAGATTGCGACTTCCGTCTTTCTGTGACTTTTTGTCGGATTCATCGACGCGCCTGGTCGAAGACGATCGACTTCTCAAAAGTTCAACCGATTTCCTCGGGTCGTAATTTTTCCTCCGCTGCCAGGCATTGGTTGTAGGAAGGGGAGTTTCACCTGACTTTGATTCTGATTTTTCCAGCCTCATGCTGAATCGACCTCCATCCCTCCTGGCAAAAGAAGAAGATTCTTTCTCTTGCAGTGCACCTGAACTCCTACGTTGCCTCGCCTCGCTCACTTGAGAGGCATTCAGAAGTTGTCTCTGAGATGAACGGGTTTGTGCGTCGAGCCTGGTCCTCGAAGATTCTCTAGACTTAATTCTGGCTCCTTCTTCGTTTCCAACACTCCTTGATCTGGACGGGTGTCTGGCAGACGGTGCAGACCTGCCCGGCACCTCGGCCGCCCCTGTCGGAGCTGCCTTTGAGCACCTGAGGGCAAATGTCCTGTTTGTCCTCATGGAGGACTGAGCCACAGATGAAGAGGACGACGATGCAGATGGTTGTCTTCCAAGCGCAGATCTCACCCTCTCCGAACCACCGAGCCTGTTTGAACCCCCAGAAGTATTTTCAACCATGTCTCTGATGAGAGCTACATCTCTTATGAAGGTTGTGCCTTCACGCCCTGGGCCGGTCTGGTTAACGTTGGACAGACTCTTTGCAAATGGAGCAATGAACTTCCTTGCAATCTTTCTGTCCACATTTCCAGAAGAAGTGGGGGTGATGTTAAATACATCACGTGATTTTGAAACCTGAAAGGTGCATTCCATGTTTCAATAAACAACTTAATCAATTTGCAGCAAATTCACTTAAATTTCTTACACAATATATGTATAATCACCAACCAACACTGATGCCATACAAATTCAATTTCAGTAATTAATTGAACATTCTTAATTAAAAAAAACCCACTAATAACTGATTTGTTGGACATTGAACAAGTTATTATTGTTGATAGTGTAATAAGTATTAATATTGGTTAATAAATTAATGAACAAATTACTTGCATGCAAAGTCAATGATAATAGTAGTAAATCATGTTGTCACATCCATGCCTCCCGACAAAATAACATTGCTTACATCTTTGCTGCTAGCCTTAACATCTGCAGACTTTCCCCTCCTAGAGACAAAAGATGAAGTCATGCCCTTCCCTGAAGATGCCTGCGAGATGGAGTGACTGGAAAGGTGGAGGTTAGGAGGAGATTTTGCCTCTACGCTTCCGGCCTCGCACGAAGACGAGATGCTCCTCGCCTTCCGAGTGGCCGGAGTGTCGCAGGAAACGACGAAGAATCCGGATTCGTCGGGACTCGTCGCCTTCGTGCCGTCTTCCGGTCCTTCTTTAATCGTGCCACTGGTCGTGCTTTTGCGAGGCCTCATGAACGTGGCCGAAGAGATTTGAGGCTCGGGTTTCATGGAAAATTTGGCATCTCTGATGACTCGTGAAGTGGCGTCTATGAGGGCGTTCAAACGAGATGAAGTTTCATTCATGAGTTTTTCAAAAGAATCTTCTCGATCCATAGAACTTGATGGAGGAGCTTCGTTCTCTTTTTTTTATAAAATTGTGATATATATATATATATATACAACCATTGATTTCATTAATTCCAATAAAGTTAATGACTCATTTTTGCAAAAAAAAAACAATTAGAACAACATTAAAATGCAGTTTTCTGCATTTATTGCTTTCGACAACTGCAACTTTCACTCATCGGCAGCATTCCGTACATTCTCGGCCATCTCATAACTTAAAACATCAGAAACAGGGAGATACTTGAGTATAAACTACTCACCATTATCGTCCAAAATGGGAGAAGTTTGCTTCACAGCACAGGAGATATCAATATTCTGCAATGTTCAAAGTCAGAATTTCAATCATTTTAAATAGAATAAAATTAAGTTGAAAACCTGAATATAGAAACAACAAAATGCAAACAACATGTGTAATATTAAATATGGTCCAAATTTAGTAATAGCATGGCTTAATAACACTCAAATAAATAGCAACTCTGGATGGTTATTGTATTCCCTGGCAAACTGGAAACATAGAGAAGTGTAAAAAAATAAGATAAATGGATGACAAGCGAGTTGGTTTTGAGGAATCGGTGGTCTCCAACAACAACGCGAGCTCAATACGTCCAAGCAGGCCTCATAGATCAATCAAAAGTATTGCAGATCAATAGGAAAGAAAATGTGTTCTTTTTTTTTTTAAGTTCTTCTCAAATAATCAATTAATGGTTGGTGCAAGAGAGTGAAACCAGCTCAGTTATTTGGCTCATGCCCTAATCGAATTCATCCTAAGCAGCTCTACACCACAACATCAAAGAAGAAGCACTCATATTGTTTGCAAGAAGGAACAACCAAGCAATCATGAATATTATCCTGGCATTGTATACAATTTGTAATGATCTTGGGACCACACACATGGAAATCAATTATTGGCTCATACATGAGCTCATGAGCTAACAAAAACCAATTGAGGTTACAAGTTCCACTTGTTATGAAATTTTTATGCTTCCCTTGAAGATCTGAATCTTAGCAATTCAACTGCAATCTTGCATTTTTGAAATAAATGTAAATATTAATTAATGAGTCAACCACTCACCTTCTGAGAGATTTTGCCCTCCTTGCTGTTCAGGATTTGTCCTTTTGGTGGAGCAGTTAAAGACCTTTTATTGCTTTGAGTCTTTTTGGTCTGGATTTCCCCATCATCAATCACAGGCAACTTGTACATAACTCCAAAAGCTTCATCAATTTTCTTCCTTGCTTTAATGACTTCTCCTGCATCTGCACCACCGTCTTCTTCCTCATCGATAGTGTAAGTCCCGGATTCACTCGGTGGCTTCGCCCTGCCCTCGTCGTCGTCTTCCTCGTACTCTCCGACATCACGAGCCTGCTTCATTCCCAATTTGAGTCGTCTGGTGATTCCCGGAGATCCCAGGTTCTTTACGGTGGAAGCATCAGAAGATGATGATGGAATATCATTGAGCATCTTCTTGATCAAGTAGGCAGTCCCTTCAACATCTGCATCAAAACTCGACCCAACAGAAAAATGCTTCTTCGACAACGTTTTGGTAGACTTGGTTGAAACAGACTCGACGACCTGAGGTTTGGTCCTCTGCTTTGAGCCGGTCGGCTCGACTTTGCGTCCCTTGAGAAGCTTTGGATCGACAGATTTGGTATTTTTCAATGGAGTTTTGCCATTGCCAGAGCTGATCTTTTCTGATGGCTGCCTGAGCCCTGTTTGAATAGATGTCCTAGCAGGGGGGGCTGACCTTACGACCTTTTTGCTATGCAAGGGAGTTTGAGTTGAAGGATTTGTACATTTGGATGAGACCGGTCGTTTGTCTTTTGAAATAATGCGTTTTGGAGAAGAATACTGAGGCCCTGACATATGAAGGATATCACAAGTTATTGGTGGTTTAAGTGTAGTCATTCTGGAGTGGCTGAATATAACGACGATAACAATAACAATAACAATAATAATTTATGACTTCATACTATAATGGTTTGCAATGACTAATGTTAAGACTTGTCATTAAGAATAGTTACTTCTTTTGATATTTCATCAGTAAACATGGCAGTACATCATATAGTAATAAATCATATATTAATATATACAGTTTATTGTGACACTACATTAGTGATGATTAGCAGTGATTTTAAGCAAATATATACCCACCACATTGGAATAGAAAGTCACTGCATATGCTGGCATCCTCGATGTCTGTTGAAACCACGGAAGAGGCATCATGGCCCTCCGACATGTAGCCACTGTGGCTTCGAGATTTCTTCATCTGCTCCATCTTCTTCTCCTTAACAACAATAATAATATAAACTACAATAATAAGCAGACTATAAACTATAATAATGTTATAAAGAACCATTTCTTGGAAGGTTAATCTATACTCGCATCACCTCCCTTCATAAGAGCTCAATCATCCTTGGAGCTCTTCAAACATTGCCTGAAGAGTCATCCATGAAGCCAGGACAACGAAAACATAAGGTGCCTCTGCTGCTATGCACATGGCGCCTTACAAATTAACTATTGTTATTTATTATCATTATTATTGTTGTTGTTATTATTATTACCATAAATATTAATTAATTTAGAGATTCTCAATATGAGATGGGGATGTCAACAAGAGCAAGTATATATGAAACATAAGGTTACTATATCGGGCAAGAACAATATTAAAATCGTACAACCAATACTAAAAACGACTGGCATAATTATATGATACCATATAACGAAGTCCAAGACTTTGTCAAAAAACAAAACATTAGAGCTAAACACAGCTACTTTTGATTTGCCTCTGAACTACCAATGTCCACTATTTATAACATGGTATTGTAAGCAATCAAGGCCCTCGTAGCCAAGAAGAGAGATGAATGAGATTTCACCAACCTCAGCTGCCAACTCCTTGGACTGCCTTCTCCTTTTCTGCTCCTCTTGCCTTTCTCGGATTCCGGCATGAATTTTGTACGGAACGAGTTTCTTCCAGTTCTCCGTTATTTCAGGTTTGTCGGGGTCACTTCCGAAATCTATCGTAAAAGCCATCCCACCGAACTCCCGCTGGTTTTTTGGCTTTTCAGTTTCACTTTCTTCACCAACAACTGGTTCAGGAATTTTCTGATCAACATAAACATCTCTCTCTGGTGGAGTGTGACTTGTAGGATAGACTGAAGGAATTAATTACAATTTCAATGGGTCTTGTGGCAACGATGCGATGATGATGATGATGATGGTGGTGGTGATGATGATAACAATGATGATGATGATAATAATAATGACAATAAATAGTTAATAATAAATTTGAATGGTGCTTATGCATAGCATCAGAGGCTGCGGATATGGGGTTAATGGTTCGAAATATTACTTTAAAATGGAACAAAAACAATAAATAAAAAATCCTTTGTTGAAGAAATAAATATTTCTCAGCAGTGTTGTGGTGAATAATGATGAAGATTCTGGATTATAATGAGACAAAGGATGAGACACAGTCTGTTGAGTTTTTAAGTAATTAGCAACTAACTAGTCATAGGGTGAGTGGCATCACTACCACTATCAAAGCTACTATACCAATACAATACTCTCACATGTTTGACCCCGATAATAAATAACTGTAAAGCAAATGATGAAATTATTACGAAAGCTCGTGATCATTACAACTGCTAGAAACAGTTGTTATCAATTAATTGTTATCAATTAATTGTTATCAATTATCGACGCTGTGAATGTCAGTTTAAAACAGTAATTTTCTTTTGTTTTTACCAAGATACGAAATTTATCTAAAACTAATTTGAAATAATAGTAGTTTAAATCGGTTTGCACAGTTAATTATATTACCTCCGACATTAACTTCCTCAAGTTCATCACCCTCCTTCACATCCTTTGTGGCATCCTTTTCATCCCCATCAACCTCATCTCGTCTGTTGCCATTGGAAACATCACGACTGTCAGACAATAACGCGCCGTCGTCGTTTGTCTCGACAGCTGTAGTACTTTCTTCGGTCGATGTTTCCATGACAACGGTCGCCTCTCTTTCGATGAATGTTTTCAATTCGCCAGCCGAGTCAGCTGAATGCAGCTGTTGCTGAGGGCGTTGATGATGATGGCAGTGAATGTGATGTTGACTAAGGACACCTGAATCACTAGCAAAACTTGTTTGTACAGGAAGTGATGACAAGGATGATGAAGACACGTGAAAGCTACTACAGGTATATGCAGGTGACGACGATGGCGTCAGCAAGGTGCTTGGGACGGTGTCTCCTGAATCATGAGAGCATGGGCGTGGTGCCTGAAAGCCATGGATAGGGCAATTGTTGTCTATTGATTCATTTATTGATAAGGAATGATGATGGTGAGTTGAGCAGAGGGGAAGGTTTTCAAATGGTTGTTGGATGTGATTAGCACAGCAGGATTGAAATACTGGGTAGAATTGTACAGGTTCGAGGCCTCTGGTTGGACCTCTACAGAGGATGAGAGGATAAAATCTTACAGGTTGAGACTCAGGAGATGAATGGAGATTTAAATTGTTCTGGAATGTTCCATCTCTCTTTGGAGTAACAGGATCTTTCTGATCAAAAAGAGATGAAGAAAGGTCTTGGTGAAAGTGATGTGGATAGAAACCAATGATCCCCGCTGAATGCAATCCCTCTTTAAGTTTGTCAGTCGTTGGTTCTAATTCCGATTCCGTTCTCACCTTCCCTTCCGAAGAACAAGGGGTTGAAGAAGGTGGATTGAAGCCCAAGTAGTGGCCGGAGCTTTCGTGAGGACGTGGATGCAGAGATGATGAAGTTGGACAAGTGACTGCTGAATGATGCTTAGAATTGGAGTGATCTCCTGGAGGTGTCAGAATTGGAAATTCACCAGGAGCACAAACGGAGATGTGACTGATTAGAGCACTCTCTCCTATCCTTGGAAGCGAATCAAGTGTCTGTAAAGAAAAATTAATAATAAAATTCATTAAATTCCGAAATTGTAGATCATTAGAAATGATGTGAAGGCACATAATCCAACAAATAAACAAATCCATCGAACAAAAACATAACTAATCAGCAGACAAACATAGATAAAAATCTAACATATTATCATATCACATTAGCAACCTTGAAGTTATCAGATGTTCGAATCATATCACTGCATTTAATAAAATAATACTCAAAACATTGAACACCTTCGTCTCCTAGCGAAGATGAAACGTCCATATCAAGAACATCTAAAGGTATTAAGTATGCCCTGGATTTGGAAGATCGTGATAAACAGAGAGAAAAGTGAATGTGAATAGAGAGAGAGAGAGAGAGCAGAGTATTACAGGTGCATAAAGGAACAAAGGCTAGGAATTTGAAATACAACTCAGACAACGAAAATCTTTTATTGGGAGGCAGTGGGTGTGCATAATTTCAAATATCTCCACTGAAGTCCACTGAAGAGCGTTTACTTTGTAAATTTTTACAACAACCACAGCGTGACTCTGATATCTGTTTAATCAGCACAGACGTTACTTCACAGCAAAACCTCTTGGATTGGCAGTAATGAGTCTCACTGCAGTCTTAGTACTTCAATCCAGATTTCGAAAGCAATAAAAGGTGTTAACGAATACTCTCATTCGCACTCTGTCTATTCCCTCGTCCATCACGCCGGATGTGCCAGACACATACAGTCAAGTGCGGATTCTCAGTATCACACGTTAACATTTTTCTGTGAAATTAAAACAATTGTAGACTTTTCAATTGCTAGAACATTTAATTAATGGCCACTTGGAAGATGAAGAGACATATATATATATATATGTAGAATATAGATAGATAGATCATTCATTGCGTCACCAATGTTGTCCGTCCATTCACTCCGTCCATAATATCATCCACTTCAGAGAACATTCATGGAACCGATGCATGTCGAACAAATAACACACTCCATGCGTTGAAAAGCCTGGAAAATTGCTCCAATCACACAATCACATCCATTCCTACATAGTTGGGAGCAGCAATGAGTCAGAAAGCAAAAAGAAAAACGAGCAAGGAAAGTAATGCAAGGAATGCAGTATCATAAGGAGCCAAGAACGTGTTGCAACGAACTTAGATCTGCTTATCCTGAATCCATTGCATTAATATGAGACAAGTGGAGACCAAGACATCGCTTAATCTCCAACAGCTAGAAAGAGTTGATCCATAACTACCAATCAAGCCTTAAGCCATGCCACATCCATGAGAATCCAATTGCCCCCACAAGGTCAAATTAGATTTGCGCTCACAAAACAGGATGTGATCCTTGGGATCGTCCAACCAACCTTGTCCTAATAACCAATTTCCAAATGATAAAACCAAGTACATTTTCACAAGTTTTGTCACATAACATCCTGGATATTATCAGTATTGATTATTGTAAGAAAAATCCTTTATATATTTGTATTCTTGTAAATAAGTAAAACTACTTTCTAAGCAAGTTTTGTAAAAGTACCTATGGAGCAGAACAAATATCTCAGATGATAACAGAATTAATGAAAATTGCCATCATCATTGTTGCTTAGGATCAAAATACGAATAATTTTAAACAATTTAATGTTCCACATGGACTCTGCATGAGAATTTATTGCTCAAATATAATGGCTTGAATTTGCCTTGAATTTGGAGATTCTGTTTGGGATTCTATATAAACAAAGAGACTAGAAAAAACTTGTAGATATTAAAGGAAATATAAAAATATTAAACATGACACCATATAAAAACACATAAATTATAGAAACTCTTAGGAATGCACTACAAATTGAACTCCTAATGCCACAACAATGAGACAATTGAAGAAAATCTCGAGGTAGTCTCCCTCTCTCCACTCTGGTGCACCAATGTCCATTTGACCATTTAAGTCACATGGTCATAAGCATAAAAAGACTTAAAAATTCCATCATTTAACAAAGAACATGAAATAGTTGAAGGATAATGAAAGCTCCTGAAATCATGTTAAAAGAAATGAATAACTTGGAAAAGAATAAATCTAAGTAAAAGCAAATGTTTTATTAATCCAACAATTTAATCATAAAAGGGACCAAATTAAACTAGCTTCACTAGCATCACATGATTAAGTCAGTCATCATTTATTTATCAACATTTATTCGATTTATTGTCAACAACTCATTCAGAAATAACGGTTTATCTTAGAAGGTGTTTGTATCATAACAATAATAACCATTATAATAATAGTCAATAAAACAATTACTGAATTCAAGAAGTTCAAGAGGAGAGATTTATTCCTGCATGACAAAATAAAGTACTTTTCTCACATTTGTCACCAAATGACATTGCATGTTGGCCTTGAATCACAAAAACCTTCCATCATCATATCACTTGTAAATGCAGTAAAGTCAACCCAGATGTTTCACTTGAACTAGGACCCGCATAAAAAATCTTCAGAAAAGGAGGCAAATTCAAGCCAATAAAATGGCTTATGTGTAAGAACAAATTCGAATTCGAACAAGAATTACAAGAACACCGAATAGCAAACAATTCATCCTCTCACATATGCCTGCCATGTTTGCACATTCCCACATTTTTCTGATGCTTGACCTAAATATGTAATTTCAATGCCATGGTACTGCACCCAGCGATTATTCACTGGTAAGGGCAAATGTTCTGACTATTACATCTCATTTACATAACATAAACACTTTGCACTTTCTTCACCCGCCAATGACAATTTGAGTCCCCAATAATATTATTTCCATCATTGCCCGTTGCAATCAGTTCAATAAAAATTCAAAGAAATAATTTTACTGATTAACAAAAGCACTTGAAACTTGTAGAAAAATAAGGCTAAATTTCAAATAACAATTAATTCATAAACAAGTAAGTTTTAATAATTGAATTATGATGGTGATGGAAACTGTGATGTGGTTGGAAGATTTCGTCAAAATATAATTTCAAGGACGTGTGAATGGTCGACAAGTTATCATCCCAATTATTGGGCCAATTCGTCTCCGTTTGCGACAGATAATTGGATTGCCATAATGACATAATTTTATGTTATTGTTAACATTATTGTTATAATGTTTTGCTTTCGTTGCCAGATGTGGGCGAAATTTCTTGGTAGCCGAGCCACATTTATAAATGACACATCACTCATAATCATCATTGAAGCTGTATTCTAAGGCATGGAGAGTTTATTCAGGGCTACAGTCTCATTACAGTTGCCATCATCTTCATCTTAGCAATCAGGATCATTGTTTAAAGCCAATCGTTTAACGTAATTGTAATCGTAATTGCATTGAATTATACAACTACTGCAACAATATTTAAATACTACACAATCTTAATAATAATTAGAGGAATAAACTATAGAAAGCAAAGATTCCATACAATTCTGACCTACAATTTTTATGAAAGTATTGCACCATTTTTTGCTTCAGAAATAATAAATCACGTTATTATTATCCTTAATTGTTGTTGTTTAACTGCTATCTGTTCAGCAGTTGAAGGCCAACGTGTGCATGAAACATGATACTATTTATCATCATCTTCATAGCTTCATTTGTTAATGGATTAATTATTTAACAGAATAACCATCTTAATATTTTGATTCTGATTTAAAGAAGCACACCTGACATAAAGTCTCCAATATTAAATTAATCTTCCAAGGTGGATAACTGCTCCAATAAAGTCAATTTACTTTCCAAGCTCACATGTTCTCCATATATATATATACACAGACATCTTTATTTAATCAATAAGAGATTCAATCAATGTTATGTTGATGATGATTTAATGGAAGGGTGTAAGCAATAGGACTAATAAGAGACATGGAGAAGAGTTGGCATAACTGCCTTGTTTGTGTCATAAAGTTACCATCAGAAAGTTTTGGTCATTGAACGACACGGTGAAGCACACATGTAAAAGCTTGTGCACAAAATGCTTTCTTAAGAGACAAACAATTGAAGGTATAAGCAATGTAAGACCAACTTCCTGAGAAAGTAAAATAGGACAACAATGATAATATTAATTTTTATCATCTAAGGATATCGAATTGAATGTGTAATAACACCAAATGCTTGTTATCCAATAAAATAATGATTCACCTATTATTCCAGAAAGTCATTCTAATATTATTTATTTACAAGACTCAATCTATCTCCCAAGTGTGTCAGAATAAGAAGTTAGTTAGAATGCTTTAAAACAAGCAAATAAATGATCTATCATCTCAAAGCTCTGCAGATTTGAGTACATTTTAAAATAATTTGTTCTCAAATTCAACTAGAAGCAAAATTGAAATTCAATGTCATACAAATTCTTAAGTAAACTTGTGAGGCACTGATATTGTTGCATCTCTTTGTTTATAAATTGTAGCTTGTAACTTAACCTACATTCCTTTATTTCAAAGCTTTTAAAATCAAGAAAAATATCACTGTAGTATAAAGAATATCCCTGCACAGACCTGCATATGAGCATGATACATCATGAAAGAAATCATCACACTTCATTAGATTGCCATGACATAATTACCTCCTTAGCATGGAACAACAGGAATGAAGATTTTCAAAACAGAATTCAATGTATAAATTAGACAACAATGTTTGAGTCATATCAAACTAATTTCTTGGTGCTGGATGCACAGTAAGTAGACACAAAGGCCAACAATGTGAAAATACTAATTCATCTCACAAGCTTGTAGAGAAATTCTTATTAAATAAGCTCAAATATAGAAAAGAAAAACCCATATCCAGTCATTTAAGGCTTGAAATATCTTACAAGCAGAGACTTATTTAAATTACCTACAAACCTGGCAGTTGAATTTCCGTGAATTCTGTGAAATCGAAATATGTTGGGAAGATGGAATCGTAGAATTATGTCCCGAGAAAATATCACAAGTTGGCATGCAAATCAATGCAGACTTTTCCCCAATCCCAACATCAGTTCCAGCTTCACTTGTATCTTGTTTGGAAGAATGCATAAGAAATAACTGAATTGTGTGATTATCTTAGAATTTTAAAACGCACATATGTTGGACATTTCAGCAAATAATTCACGTTTCTTGGCGTTTAGTTTATCCGACATACTTAATTGTGACTTAAAATTGCACTTTAATGGTTCTCTTTTACTGATGATCAATGATCGAAAATACAAGCAGACCTCTGCAGCGAAAACCAGACACTCTGCTTCTCCGCAGAATAAGTGTATGAGGCACGTTTTATTTCGGGAGTAGAACGTCAGCTGTCAATAACTGCTTAAGCCAAATTTTTTTAAATAATTTTATTATTCACAAAAACATCAAAACGAAAAAGTAATGTTTTTTTTATTTAATTAATAAATTAAATTAACTTTTCCATATAAGTCAGCATCGATTATCGAAACCTCAATCATTCGACCTTCGACGAGCTAAATGCGAAACTGCCGATATAACAAATTTAACATGGTCACTATTTCCCAAAACATTTGAAAATTTCTCCGAAAATTTATCTCGTTTGCAGTGGATTCAGCCTTTCCATCCTATTCCTTGTGACCATTGCATTATCGAAGTAAGCTGCCTGAATAGTTCTCGTATGTTTTCAATTTTTAATTCCTTTGTTGGTACACTTGATGACAAACATCATGAGGAAAATCGTGACTCAATGACGTCAGGTATGAAATATAACCATGATGTCACTCCACATTTTCATGATCTTCATTGGCTATGCATTTCGCTAAGCCATAAACAATTATGAATGCTAATAAGAATCCTAGCTTATAATTTGTTTAAAAATTTAAACTGAATCATGAATCATGTACCAAATTGTATAACGGTTCCTTCCCTGGCACATACTTGACGATCAGATTGTAACGCAATAGCTTCAGCAAAAGCCTCTGAAGACGTGGAGACGTGTCGTGAATGGATTTCTTGAAAATCGACTCAAGCGGTCTATGATCGCTGTGAACAGTAACGACTTGTCTCTTGATTGTCGCTGTCAAACTTGATGCATGCGAAAACAATGGCCAAAAGCTCCTTTTCTATCTTAACATAATTTTTCTCACAATATGTGGACGAGCTATATGCGACCGGTCCATCTTTCTGAATGAGACAAGCACCTATGCCGTAACTGGAAGCATCTAACTAGAAATCTTGTGTTAAGAAATAAGTTATTGCCCCATGTGGTTAAGGACGCGAAGGAGCAACTAACTCGACGGCAGAAGAAGACAACAAAATCCAAATATATGACATAAGGAAAGCAAAAACACTTGCAATTTAGTTATCGAAACTTATAATATGTAATAATTATTGATTTTGTATTTAGCCGATCTTTTGAGTGCCTTATGTATCCGAATGGGAGGCGAAGGCACTTTTTAGTCGATATACTATTTATATAGCGCCCCTACCGGAGGGCGCTCCCTGGCGGTGCAGACTGGGTTGCGAACACCACATCTTACATTACACATAACGACTGTTGCTGTTACGACCGCATGCAGGAACGCAACCCATTCGGCCAACCTGAACGCCAAATTGTTGTCGAAAGCTTTATTAATTTACAGGAAATTTTACCTACTTACGACCATTAAATTATTTATGAATTATTATTATTATTTATGAGTTATGCGGATGTAAAAAATATCAAGGGGCACACTAACAGGGGTAGGGGGGTACTTACCCCCGCTACGCGTATGACATTAATTATACAAATTATCGTCACAAATGCTTCGAATCTTCGTTAAAATGTGACTTCAAGCGATGAATTTTTTAAACTATTAATTTAGAAATACCCATAAAACACGGAATGTTTGATTACTGTATAATAAAAATAAACAATATGTAAATGATATCAGTTTCGGTTTCGGTTAGGCCTTGCGCGCATAGATAGGTTGATTATACAGATCTTACATGGCGCAGTCGGCAAAAGATTCGATCTTTAGCAAATCTTACAGTTTTCATTTTGATGCTCCAAATCTCGTGAGTGAATGGCGAACCTTCGTTCAGATGTTTCAGGCTTATTTAAAAGAGACTGACTCTCTCAATAAACCGGAAGCCATAAAAATCGCAATGCTCATGAGTTTCCTAGGTCACGATGCTATATCCATCTTCAACGAGTTCACGTTTAACACTGAGTCTGATTCAAACTGTTTAGAAGTTGTTATCAATAAATTTGAGGCTTATTGCAATCTGAGGAAAAATGTTGTTAGCGAGCGTTTCGCCTTCTGGCGACTATCACAGCAGGCGGACGAGACAATAGATGCATTTGTATCAAAACTCCAAGAAAAGGCCAGGACTTGTGGGTTTGGAGAGCAATTAGAAGACTTGATCAGAGACAAGGTCGTGCTAGGGTGTTTAGATGAAACACTTCTAGAAATCTTTCTTCGAGAAGATGATATGTCATTAGAGCAAGTTTTAAAAATTTGTCGCTCAGCAGAGTCATCAAAAGCTCAGAAAAAGATCACCTCTGGTCAAACCAATGCAATGATTTTAACTGTTAACCATACTGGATATTCACAATCTAATCTCAAAGCAATGGAAGTAGAGCAAAAATTGAAACTATGCAGTAACTGTGGAGGAATCCAGACACCTAGTAAATGCTTAGTAAATAGCAAATTTTGCTCTGCTTGTGAGAAATCAAATCATTGTGCCCAATTTTGCCAATTCTCTGGAACATCCACAAATCCATCTAGGCATTCAAGATCACTATCTCGACCAACACAGAAATTACCCACTATTTGTGAGAACTATTTATACATTCTCATTCTTCATATCATCATGTGGAAGTATGCAAAGCACACTTGCTTTTATATGCAAAATATGAGCTAGATAAAAATGCTATCTATGGCTATTCCTAATAGAATGTTAATAGAAGCTAATGTTTTATAAATTACTTTTAACTATTGCTGGAAAACTATTAAGTTTTTGATGATAAGTACAAAAAGTGGTAAAAATTTCTAAATTCGGATATGTAGATAAAAAAAATTAATTTATTTCTCTGCTGTAGACTTTGTAGAAGTTTTTTAAAAAAATGTGGCAAAAAAAAACACATTTCTTTTTGTAAAAAAATGAAAACATATGCAAGAGTGTTGTAAGCATACTGTTTAAAAGGGGTCTTTAAAATCAAAACTTTGTGTAGTTACTTAACAAGTTATTCATAATGTACTAGTTTAAGTATTTAATACATTTTAAAGAAGTTTGGCTTGAATTTTCAGAAATTGATTAATAAATGGTGATAAATAGACAGTTTATAAATTTACCACTTTTCAGATGTTTCAGAAAGTAATAAGTTAGAATTATCAGAAGTGGAGACTCTCTCAAATGATGTCTGCTGTAGCAGCATTTCAAAGGATCTGATGGTATCAATTAGAAGTGTGAAATGTTAAAATATTTAAATAAACTGTCAGCAATTTCTGAAATATTGCAAATTCAGTCCCAGCTTCAAAAGAACACAATTTAAAATAATGCCTGGGTTCAAATTTATTTTGTATAATTATAACAGGAAAAATTGATTTTCAAAGAAGACAAGAGTGTCAGAAAGAAAGACCAGGAAATGGTTCAATCAACAGAGGCCTTGAATTCCAACAGAAGAAAGGACTCAGGCATTTTAGCAAAGGAGGGGTTAGAGGGATCTTCCAAAGTTGGATGGAACTTTGAAGCTGAGGAGAAAGAGTTGCAAAGTTGCGAGCAACTTGTGTGGTACGAGAACCATCAGCAGGATTTAGAAGGTGATTTATTGATACTTCCCATATACAATGTTTTACAATGAATATTAACATATCCATTTATATTCACTTTATAATTTGGCCATTATGATTTAT
>MPNW01000074.1:131559-143890 GCA_011800805.1 Hirudo medicinalis
AGTGCCAACCATCCATGTCAATGATGTTCTGATCTGGTATGGAAATGATCTCACTGGACAGCCATTTGAATTGAGACGTCACCTTGTTTCTCTGCTTCTGAGAGGAATGATCAAAGAGGGAAGGCACAATTTACTCAGATACCATGTAAAAACTGCTTGCAGACTGGAAAATATTGCAGAAGAATCCTTTCAAAGAATTGATCTTGGAATGGCTGAAGGACAGAATCACACAAAATCACGTCTTTTTCCAATTTCAGGCAATGAGACAAGATATGTGGTACCATCTGGCATCTGCCTGATAAAAGTGATCAATGATCCTTGGATGAGTGCATGGAGTCAAAGTCATCAGAAAGAATATTTTTTCCATACCTTGAAGAGGACATCCATATTTGAGGTACCAAAGGAAGCCATTGCCAATTACTCTCAATGTCTGAAAAATTCCTTCCTCTGGTGCTGGAGCAAGAATAACAGGCTCAAATCCTTGCTTGAATATTTGGCAAGCCTGAATTAGTGATTTATATTCAATTATGAGATACCATCAGAATGTCCTGCAGATTATTTATTTGATTTTATAGTTTCCACGACATTTTTGAACATATTTCTATTATGTTGTGCATGTTAGTGCAGAGGGTTGCTTTCCTACAACAGTAATGGTAATTCATGTTTCCAACCTGGCTTGCTCTGCCACAAAGGAAATATTGCATAAAATTGGCAAGAAGGTACAACAAGTTCTTCAAAGTAATTTTTTTAACCCTTATGACTATAATGTGCATGGGACTAAGTTGGCTAAGGTCTAGATACTAACATGTTATGTTATGATGAAGGAGGTAGTCAGTCCAGCATTGTCACTAAGCAGCACTGTATAAATGATTGAGCATCTCCCTTTTTGCTTAAGCAAATGTAACAAAAATGTTCAGTAATTTCGGGAAATCGGCGTTCTAGTACCAACGTTACAAGCACAACCTCAAACATAACAAGGGGTCATCCACAAGGGACACCTGCAAAAACACGTTCATTTTAAACCTCTCCTCCCATGTCCACATTAGTCCACTTTCGACTTGACAACTTCCCCGCCCTCGAGGAACTCCACAACGTGTCGCAAATTTCCTAACACGTTTGTGCAGATATCCATATTGTATTAAACAGTAACCTTAACCTCCTCCCCTTGTCCATAAAGCTCCGCTTTGGGCTCCTCCATGCTCTCCCCCTTTGTGCGGACGTCTTCAGTGGATGATCCCTAAACACGCTAGTCACTAGATACATTTTCAGGTATAGAAGGCTTGAGTATTGGTGCCGAGCAACCCGACATCCAGGAGACCCACCTAAGCACCACACAAAAAATTAATGGAAGAGCTAGAAATATATGAAATATGGTTTTATATGAGGAGTGATTGCTGACTAAACATCACGAGAGCCACCACAAATGACAAAGCCCTTGATTAGTTCTGAACTTCTAATTTCTTAGACTCTCATTCAAACAACTAAAGTTAAAGAAATATTTATTTATGATATTTTTGAAGCAGGTCAAGGTCATGCATGATTTTGGAACCATTAGTCACTCAAATATTTCAATTTCTATCAGAAATAAAAATGTAAGTGTAACATGGAATCAACAACCAAGATTGTTTGTTTTTTCACATTTGAGAAAATTTCGAATTATCCAATGTCATAACTACTGCATGAACATAAAACAAGATCATGATCCAGGTAAATGGCTGGATTAATAAAACAGATTGAAATTTAAAGAAAAACTTCATCAATTCAGATCCTTTTGTACTCCACAAGGAACTCGGGGTAGCATTGGGCATGATCATAAACCACAAACTCTCTGAACAACAAGGGTCTCACATCCTGCAGCAACTTTTTGATCTTCTCAGTTTCCACAGCAGCAGCAGGAGAATTGCTGGTTTGCAATGTTTTCAACTTAGTAGTGAGAGCGTTGTAGTGGGTCAAAGTATAAGTCGTGGTGTGTGTGCCGAGGACAGAATCGTTCAGAGGGTGAATAGAACACTTGTCAGAGAAGCATCCCGGGAAGTCACAAGGAGGTCTCTTGAAGGCCTCTGGGCGAGTGGCCTCAAACATCTTTCCTAGGAAGACCCTGGCCACAAACATGTACAAGTTATCTCCGAGCACACTTCTGTCCTCTTTTGAATCTGATTTTTAAAAGGCAAGCAATAAATTCATGTAGTAACATCAATAATTTTTTAATTATCAAGGAAATAAATGTTTCTTATGTTGCTAATATAAAAGTTATTTATAAAATCCCAAAATTAATCAAAACCATAAAGCAATTAAAAGACAACATATATAGAATCAAATTAAAAGTCAAATTAATCTGTAAAATTAGCAGTCAATCATGTATATCTGACACCTGCATACTGGTCAGCCTTGGTTGAGCTCTCTGCAAAATATATGCCTTGCCCAAAGAGAGCATGCTGACTTCCAAGTCTAAAGTCCAATCCCTGATCAATGATTGCATCCTTCTTGTCAAACCTCGTCCCATGGAAAAGGTGACACTCATTTATTTCCCAAAGAAGTTGAGACATCCCAGCTGAATCAGATGCACCTGCAAAAGAAAATGTGATGGCCACATTTAAATAGTTTTAACTATTTAGTTAAATAAACATTTGAACATTTGCTCCCAGCAATTACAAGACATATTCATAAATTTAAGTGCGCAAGAGCAAGCGCACGTTGAACAAGTGGTTTCTAAAAAATTCTTATTTTCGGTCGGTTTGTTTGTATCTTATTCAAATCTGCTCCCTCGGAGCTATTTTGATGAAACCCTTTTTTTTTTATCTTGTGTCAAGGGGGTGGTTATAGAAAAAAGTTCCTAAAATCTAGAACCACTTTAAACTTATTACTTTAATATAGGGAGAGACAAAATAGGACAAGACAAGCTCACCTCTAGTAAGTATGGGGGACCCTACTTTGCTGTCTAAAGATGTAAAACCAGGGACACTGTTCTGCAGGCAGAACTCCTTAACTCTGGCCATGTACCTTTTATATTGAAAAACATTTTCTACAGAGTAGATTTTAACGACTTCGACATTTCTGAAATAAAAAATAACTGCATTAAATTTGTGTCCATCACATGAATAATTTGTCTGTGATAATTTATTGGGGAAATTTTATTAAATGGTCATAGTGTAATAAAACAACAACTTCACATAAGGTTTTAATGAGTTAGTTTAGATAGATGGTGCACCTGTGGCACAGTTTGGAAGCATCTCGCCCAACTCCAATTATTCCAAATTTCCACGTTTGGTTGACCATATTGAGGACGTATTTGTACATCTCCGAATCGGGGAGAAGAGGTACAAGACAACCTACGGAAGGAAGTCATGTCAAAATTAATTGGTCACAACATCATGGTCCGACATGATGTCACTCCGATGGCCTGCAGGTTCTTTGGCTGAATGGGTTGCATTCCTGCGTGCGGCGGTAATGGCAACGGTCATAATGCGTCCTATTTACAAACCGGCCTGCACTCCCAGGGAGAACCCTCGGGTAGGGGCGCCGAGTAAATGATAGAGCAATTAAAAAGTGCCTCGACATCCTATTCGGATACAAAAGGCAATCAGAAGATCGGCTAAATGCAATGCATCTAGTTGAATGGCAGATGTTTCATTAAGCAAGTAAACTTAATCAAACCATTAAGAATGAATTCTGCATTTCAATTAAAAAGAAACTTCACGTGTGCATCTACGAGCTGCACACATCCATTAATCAGTGTTCACCCATTACTTTAATGTTTCAAAGCTTTCTGATAACTAAATTTCAATTTGTATTCCAGGTTTTCTCATTTTTATAAGCTTCACAACAGACTTCACTACCTCTGTTGCTCGAAACATTTCTAAGGTTTCCAGTGAAGGTTGACCAATGATCAGGTGCATAGATGTCTTCATGTCCCACCAGTTTGAGAAATCCTGAAAGGTTTCCATGCCTCAAGGGTTGGTTCATAACAACCTTCATTTGTTTGGCTGAAAACTTGGAAATAGGTAATCAGATAAATACCCAATCTTTCAATGGGCATAAATTAAAATGTGTCCTTTATTAGGTAATTCATCACAATTAACCATAATATTCATAATCAAAACCATGTAAGATTCATGCAACAGCAATGGAATACCTACGTTCACAATAAACGTATGCGCATAATTGCATTACAACATTGACATCACTGGAACCACTTATTCCACCATGTTTAAGATGCATCTCGAGTTTGGAAACCGAAATTTTGTAAAAAAAATTATTACATAAAGTTAAATCTGCAACCACCCGAAGTTATGAGACTCACCCAGTTTTAAGACCCTATTTTGTTTTTTGAAAAGGTGCATCTTATACATGGGGAAATATGTTACTCCTGTCATCAATATATGATATTTTATCAGTACATAATTAACACAACATGAAATACAATTATGAACCTGTTTATAACCACAATCATTTTACAGCAACAACAATCACGTTCTTTTACCACCACCACTTAGTCAAACAGGATTTCTTCGAGAACTATTCTATGGCAACCAACTTACAGAGTTCTCCCTGAGGATGACATCAGTTATGGCTTGCACCACGGAATCAAAAAACTTTTCTCTTCCTTGAAGAATGATTGTGTTTGATGCGCTATCTTCAGAATTTAAATTCGAAGATGAATAAATCGATTAGATTGGTTGTCAATTACATTATCAAAATAATCCCAAAGCAAAACATTAATGACAACAGATGACATCATGGTTAATATTGGAAATGCTAATATCAACCATAACAACTGATCAAATTGCAGCGGCATGCAAATGAAGCCAACCGAAATTTATCTTGACATGATTATGCTGGATCTTCATGATTGATTTTAACAATTTTTCTGTCATGATGTCATCCTTCAAACCAACTTTTTGAAACAAATCATTGCATTCAATGATCTTCCTCCTCGAAAATTTCATCAAAACTTCTTTTATTGCCTCAGGGAATTTATCAGCTTCAGAGTTTGATATCAGGTATGCATATAATAACAAAGTCTGCCTGGTATCTGCAGGAAATGAGGAATTAACTGAAATGAAAATCATGCCACTATTGCATGAATAAAAAATCAATAAAAATGGGAGATTCCAGCTAGTATTTAAAAACTAATTAATAATTTAAAGAATGCAGTGTATTAGCAGACAACAACAACAATAACTATAGAAAGTCAGTAACCATTAACAATCAACATTGCACATACCATGCAGAAGGACCTACCTTTGTCAGTCTTAAAATTAATGGCAAATACTTTGTTGAGTTCAAACTTTGATATTTCTATTTTCAACTCACTATTCTTTTCATTGAAATATGCCTCTGTTATGCCTGAAAATCATCATATTACTATTACAAAATTATCAGTTATTAAATTATCAAATATTTGGTAATAATTAATTAAAAATATGACAAAATAAGAGCTTAAAAACAATTAAAACATTACTTAATAGAAATATTAAAGTATCCATTGATTAAGGATATCATAAATGACCTCTTCTTGATCCACATGTATTATGCCAAAAGGTAACATGGTAAGTTGGATAGTTTTATTTTACATTTCTCAAACTAACATCAAATCAAGATAACAATAACATAGTCATAACTAATAACTGTTAGTGCTCAAATACAAAAACTGTTGAGTTATAGATATAACAACATGTCTCTCTGACGTGGTGATCATGGTGATCATCATGTGCATCCCAATAGCAATCCTAATCAATCTTAACACCTCGCCACATCACCACACTGCTACATCATATAATGTCCTATTTTTATTTTGTTTCCTTCTAACAACAACAACTCACCTGACCACCTCACTTTCCCAACTAAATCAAGGAAATGTTGAACTAACCAGCAATTTTAATAGTTGCCTGTTTTTCTTTAAGTGTTGCCAAAAGAGATTTTGCAGTGTTCGCCGATGCTAAAACTTCATCCTCCTTTCCAAGAAACACTAGTCTTTCCTCTGGCACCAAATATTTTGTCTTGTTGGCACTGACAGGAATTAAGATTAAAATGAAAATGAAATAGTTAATATATGTTATAATATGTTAATTATTATTAATATATCACACACACACACACACACAATCTGCTTTGCAGTCACTTTACAAAAATACCTAATTAAATAATTAAATTAATTTATAATAAAATTTGACTTATTGATTAAAAACACAAAGTGACTCACCTAAAACCAGCAAGATGCATTTTGATGAACTTGTAGGCCAAAGGAGACATTTTGATGGATTGAGAATCTGCATTTGGATCCCCCTTTGTTGCACAATCCACCTTAGTTGCACAATCCACCTTTGTTGCACGATCCCCCTTTGTTGCACGATCCCGAGAACCAAAATGAGCTGCTCCTCTTCCTCTTTGATGGCTTGTTGATTGCTTAACTTTGAAAAACTTTTCACCATCTTTGTGTGGACTAAGTGGAAAATTTGGGTCACTCTGAGAGCCTTGCAATGGAGAAGGTCCCATCACATTTTGGCTGCTCTGAGATGCAGAATGAGGGGGGCCCATTTTTCTCTGATAATCCTTCTCTTGGCTTTCATCTTTTGATTTTAAACCAAGACCTCTCGTATCTTGTGCTAAGGATAAGACTTTTAGCTTTTCTTCAACTTTGCATTTCACAATTACAAAATTTGGGTCACTTTTAAAGCCTTGCAACATCACTCTTCGAACATGAGAAGTTCCAGCTGTAAATAATCAATAAATAAATTGGTGAATGCATGTTATTCATAAGCACTGGAACTAAAGGTCATCTCATTAACAATTTATGCCTCCTCAACAGGATAGGTCTTGCTGGCTGTAATTTTGTCAACTTTCCAGATTTCAAAGTGACACATATTAGACATCATTCCTTTTGAATGAATCAGCAAAAGTGCTCCAATACTATTCAACAACCTACATTTTATTGGGTTACATTTATTAGGTTACATTGGTAACCTGTTACCAATCCTTGGAATTCCCTCTTCTGGAAATTGATTGCTACCTTTCACTTAATAGCAAGCAAGGACCAACCATGTCTTCATCAATTTTCTTTACTTAAATTAACATCATTTTTTAGGTGACTTTAAATTGCTTCAATGTCTTACACTTAGACTTTTCACAAACTGATTCAAACTTGAGTTAGTGGCCTAATTGCACTCTAATTTGTGTTATGTAAAAATAAAAAATGACCTTTGATAGAACAGAATAGAAGCACTTCACAATGGTTTCAAATGCAGCAAAAGAACTTTAAAGTTAGCTTATAAGTATTCAGATGAAGATTATTATTTGATGAAGCAAATGATAACATGCAAATCAGAAATATTTTGCACAAAATTGATCTAATCCTGATTAATAATTATTCCTAACTTCTAAGAAGAAGTTGATTTAATTACTATTGGTATAATTAAAAATAAACAACTGGCTTATTGCAAAGATGAATCAGTCTATACTAATGCAAAAATTGATCACACTCACTGCCATAGTCATCAACTTTTAGTGAGATGTACACCAGGTATTCCTTCATGAGGCTTGCAGCAAAAGCATTCCACTCTTGAACCTTAACATGCACATCCATGACAAACGTTCCATCAGAGAATACTTGGCAAAAGTCATTGAGCATGGCTTCAGCTGCTGATCTTGCAACTTCTCTGTTTTCACCGAGAACCATTCCTCTCTCTTTAGTATTGTCATAGAAATATACAACTCGGAGCTGCTTCTCTTCAAAAAACTTGATGAGGAAACTGAAAGGTTCATGAAAACATACTCAGGAATGAAGAATCAAAAACCAAGGTTTTACAAAAAGAAAAAATTAAATTAAAATCATTCTAATAAAAATGCAAATTTTTTCAAAACTAATTATTTAGAAAACCTGTATCCTTTTGAGGATTTGAGACTCAAGGCAAACTCTTTTGGTAAATTCAAGAATGTTGAAGTCATGTGACTGATCATGCCACTTATAATAGAAAGAATGTCACGAAGTTTCATCCCATCACAATGACCAACACCAATTCTGTGATTCTTCTCATCAATCCAAACTTTCCAACCATGAGCCATGGATTTTCTCAGTTCAACCAACAATTTCTTCATCAACTGACATTTTTCTCTGTCCACCTCTTCAAACTTTATCCACTGTGAGACAACTTAGTCTAAATTATCTATTTAAATTTTATAACAGCTGAAATATAAAATATTTCATCAATATTTCGCCAATGCCAAAAGGAAATTCTAGAAGTTATGTTATTGAATAAAGCTTTATACAAAAAAAAAACTTGAAATTCACATAAAAATATTGCTCTCACCTCAACAAAAGGCAAACCTTTGAGAACATTAGGGCAATTTTTGTCAAATTTGATCTGATAATTACAAATGAGCTTGAAAGTAATAACAATGAATTTATGTATTTGATTTGTAATGTTATTTTTATGCTAATTTAATAATTTATTAGCATTCTGAACATATCATTTCATAGCCTCAGTTTCATCAATTTGAACTGATAGTCGTGTGGTCTTGACATTGATCTTGACCAATATTTGATCCTTGTATTGCTAAAGAAATCTTCAATTGCTAATCCTTTAGCTTCAATTTTTAATTGTTTTTTTTATAACTGGACAAATTCCTGATGAGTTAAAATTTGTCAAAGCTACTGCTATATTTAAAAATGGTGATTATAATGCTGTTTCTCTAAAATTCTTGAAAAAATGTTTGTAATAGACATTATGAATATTTTGGATTCAGTAAAAACATTCTGCCAGTCAGGTGTGTTGCTAAAAATATTGGAATTATTTCAAGAATTCATACTTATATTAAAACCAAGGTAGCTTTTTATTATTTCTCAATTATTTATGCATACTTAAATTACCAATATAATTTGGGCTTCCACTTATCAAATACATTTGAGATGGTTACTTATTTTGTAAAAAAAGTTATCAGTATCATATTTCAGTTACTATCTTTTCAGTATTTATCAGTTATCTTTCCCTAGTCATCCAACATTTATTGATAATAATTTGTTGGATGTCTTCAAAATTCATGGTTTTCAAGTTTCACTTTTTATGTATTCCTATGATAATATTGCACTCACTAAAATATTTTGTTTTTACTGAAAGTTCCACTATTCATGTAAAACTCATGAATTCCATCGCACTCCAAAACCACATTAAAATTATTTTCTGTTCAATGTTATGGCCCAAGACTTTATTCAATTTTACCTATGGAATTAAAACAATATTTATCTATTCCTTCTAATATGATCTGTGTATACTCTTTAGAAAATTCCTCAGCTGGTATAGAATTAAATTGCTCTTTTTACAATTCAGTAACCTCATTTAAACTGCTTCTTGCATTTATTTGCATTACCAGGGTCAGTCTGACACCAAAAACATGGTTACTTCCTTAAGCCCGACTCTTACATTGTAAAACCTGAGATATCCTTAGTTGCAAATAAAATTGAAAAGCAAGAAATGTTGTACTATAAATAAGAATAGAATAATAATGTTAAATTGGTAAAAAAAATAATGTAATGATATTACAAATTAAATGGAGCAGTTTACTCTGGCATGCTAGTGGTTTGTAAGATTCAGAAATATAATAACATCTGAATCAATATACTTTTTAGGCTTATTTATAGTTCTTAACTAGTTCTATTATATTAATTTGAAGAAATCAATCATAGCAACCTGAATTGCCTCTAATGGTAGAGGTGCAATATGAGGCAGAGGTAACAGTGCCTGTTGGCATAACTGTCCAGCTGCAAATGTTGATGGGCTTGGCAGTGGATATCCTGCTTCTCTGCTATTTGCTGGAAATGGAATTTTTGGGAACAAACAAGTTCAAATAATTCAAATCAAAATAAAACTAAGTAAATAAACAAGTGAAATGCCATTAAATCATCAAAAACCCATGCCAACCACAGGATGACCTTTGCTTCTGAACAAAGCCTTTGCCTCTTGACCTCCACCTCATCTTTGATTGGCCACCACTTTTTGCTCTTGCCTTGCCATGATATTCAGATATGTGCAGTCGTTCTCCTAGTATGTCACCATGTTGGGCATTGGTATACAAGCCAATATCTAAGGGTTGTGAATGAACGCTTTTATGGCAATATTTAGATTAATAAGATCAATACTTAGTTATCTAGATGAATTTTTTTTATAGAAATGTTCCAATCATAAAGCACTCTATAACCATTGTGTTCTCAATACAGGCTGAGTTACAAACAAGGCATGTTAATTCTCTGGCATCACCAGCACGAATGGAATATTATCCCTAATAAATAATACAATTTGTAACAAATATGCTCTAACCTGCCTCATCAGGGATCTTGACAAGAGCATACTGCTTTTGTCTGTCAATATGGAGCACTTCGACTCTGTAGTCACCCTCAAAAGATGGTGGCACAAACATAGGTTGCTCCAAATACAAACATATTTCAATTTGTTGTATATTTGGCTTAAGATTTGCCACATAAAGCTTCCTCATTTTTTTAATACGAGTGACCTCCAGTTTTGATCCCCTAAATGTTTCTTGCTTTAACTGTTGCATAACTTCCTCTGCATCTAATTAAAAAGACAAATTGATCAAACGTTAATGCATGATTAAAAAAGTTGAAATTCTCCAAACCTGTGGGAACATTTATAAATTGAACAAAGTAACTATCAGATCCAGCTTCACTAATTTCAACATTTTCTTGCCAAGTTAATCGTTTTATGAAATCCAACAAACATTCTGTTGCAGTATCGCATTTATCCACTGGTAAATTCTGACAACAATTTACAAGTATTTTTTACATTTAGTACGATAGTATTTTATTTCTGTTTTAAAACCAAATTACGTTTGCAAATTCTCGAAACTAATAAAGCCCATTCATCAATTATCTCCATAAAAAATTACTTTGATTAGTAACGTAAACGATTCCAATTCTTCTCCAATAGTCGATGCAACTTCCATTCTTAACGTAATTAATAAAATCTCAAATATTGGTAACAAAATCGAAAGCACAAAAAAACAGTCTACTATCAGTAGGTCTAAATATGGCTACAGGGGAGCAGTCCGGACAGCAAGGAATCGATCAATCGAAGCAAGTTCTTTTTGAAAGTATTCTTAGGCTTATGTTTTTGTTGTTCGTATAATCAATTAAATAAGATGATAATAACTCATATTCCTAGACATATAACTATCTTGCGCAACAAATCTTACTTCGAGATAGAAGTCTTGAGAAGAGGCCCAGCCAATCAGGAAGCATATGAATATTAATGACATATAATAATTCCAGTTTAAAACATAAATATTTTTCTTATTATGAATTGCTTAACCTAAATATTTTAGCTACATTATCATTTTTAAATGTTAATCTTTACTTGTTAATCTTTTTGAGTTTTCTGGACTGCGCAAGCTGGCTGAAGGCCTTTGTCCTGATTTTGAAGCTACTTATTAATCGTGAGGGTTACGTTTTATAAACAAATTTAAAAAATGCAAATGCGACATATGCGCGCGGTCTGTGAGAGTAATTTTCAAAGTGAAGGCGACCTCTACAAAGAAAATATAACGCTCAGTTTGCATTATATGGTGTCGATGTGCAAAGGTCGCCGAGAATCTTTAGTCGATAACCATATAATGGGTAATGTTCTGAAGATGGGTAACATAGGATAATGACCGACAGGGACACCCGCATGATGAAACGGGTGTGGCTCACCCCTCCCCCCGAGAACGTAAGGAGTTTGGGTCGGAACGTCTGGCGACGGGGCACTCCTCTGACGATTCCATGTCGGTGCGCTCCTTGGTAGGAGTTTCTTAGTACTACGTACGTGAGGGTTACTTTTTGTAAACAAATTTAAAAAATGCCGGACTGCCGGTTTATGGCGCTGGTTGAATAATAAAATAAAAGTGCTCTTGTAGATTTATTTCCTGAGAAGTGAAAATCTTGGTCAAATAGTATTGAACATTTCATTTTTCCTGGCCTCTTTCTCCCCACTTGAGTTTCACTCTTGCAGAAAAGGCCTGAAATCCTATGATGCCCTTATTTGACGAGCTTCATGCGAGCCGGTTGAAAAAACCATTAATAAAAGCTTACGAAATCTTCGTTGAATTCACTAAGAAAGATCGGGTTTGACCGAACCAAATTAAAAAAAAAGTGCATCTAGTTAACCACAAGACATTCAGCTACATCCAACCATAAGCATTCAACCATTAAACATTCACTCTTGTAGCGACAGCGGCATTGACGACGAAGACGCTACAAAGTTTATTTACAACAACGGCAACAATTCTTCGACTGACAACATAACTGCTGGAGTAGCAGCGTAGCGACGTAGCCGGAAGAGTTGGA
>MPNW01000074.1:146203-254387 GCA_011800805.1 Hirudo medicinalis
TGACGACGAAGACGCTACAAAGTTTATTTACAACAACGGCAACAATTCTTCGACTGACAACATAACTGCTGGAGTAGCAGCGTAGCGACGTAGCCGGAAGAGTTGGAGAGAGAAGGGAAGAATGCCCAGACTTAGCTTCTTAAATAGCCAGTCAGGACAAAGGAGGATGTCCACAGAGGATGCGAGGAAACAATCCCCCTGTCTCCGATGGTCACCTTCTTAGGTATTGTCATGGATACAAGACTAAGTTGGTCTGCTCAGGCAGAAGCTGCCAGAATACGTTGCATCAAATGCCTCAACGTACTTACAGCCATTTCGGGGAGCTCATGGGATGCAAACAAATCCAGCCTGCTGCAAGTCTACAAGGCCACCATCCGCTCTTCTTGACTACAGCTGCAAAGCGATTGACCTAAGGTTCAGACACATCAAGGATGTCTACAACAAGATCCAGTATCAAGCATTGAAGATCTGTTGTGGTGGCATGAAGGGAACGAGTTCTTCGGAGCGGTGAGCTTCCTCTCAATCTATATGGTAAGAAGCTCATGGCAAACCACGCCCTCAGGTCCATCGTTACACAAAACAAGTCTGTTAATAACAAATATTTAATTTCTAATGGCAGGAAGTCAAACGAGGTTTCACCTCATGATGAAGAAACAGGAATCTCCACTCCAGTCGAGACGATTGAGTTCCTGCTTCCGAGAGATCTCCTAAGAGACATTGTAGAGGAGGCTTTCACAACTTCCTCCTGGAGACTGAAAATGCCAGAGATCAACACCTCGAACCTCTCCGTAGCAGCCGACAACCCTCTGAAGGTACTCATTGCAAGGGAGAAAATCGAGGATCTCAAAGGAAACCTCCTCTGCTACACAGACGCCTCCAAGACCTTGGACGACAGGCCCAGAATTGGAATATTCATTCCAGAGAAGCAAGTCGATATCAGCCTCAGGACGTCAAGTCACAACTGCATAAGTTCGACCGAACTAACAGCTATTGAGGAGTGTTTACTCCAGGTGAAGGACTCCTATCAGGGGGAAAACTTCAATGTAGTCATTCTCAGCACATTATAGGCACTAAAGGATTGCAACTATAATGATCGAGATAGTTACAAAATGCTACCTCTGATTTCAGAAATTCAAGAAGGAAGAAAAGTCACTCTTGTCTGGGTCCCCGCCCATGTTGGAATCCCTGGCATCAAGGTAAGTATTTAATTTCTCAACAATGTCAAACTGCAGAATTCAACGCTGAACCCCCCTCATAGCGAATTTTGTTCAAATTATGAATGTTAATAAATAAATAAATTAAAATCATTTAGTTGATGCCACCTGCAGTTGTTACGGAATAAGGAAATACATTTAGAAATGTGTTTTTTAATCCAAGCCAATATGTGTGAGAAATGAGGATCCAGTTTCCACAAAATGCTCTCATTCTGAAATTCTGTCAGGCCACTTAGAGCACATGCAAACCTATAGTCTCCCTCTGGAAAAAGTTTATTGCTAAAGGTCAATGTCAATGTCAAATATCAGCAATGTCTCTTTAAAATGATGGGGAATGAAAAAGGGAAATGAAAAGTGCCTCAATGCAAAATGCTTTGAGTGGAATTTCTAGTTCAGGATTGTGGCCATTCAACTCAGATGATGTCAGAACTGAGCTAGTCTAATCAATTGGAATTAGAACTGCCAGGTTTATATAAAGTAATTTTAATTGTCAGTTGCAATATTAATGAAATTTTTAATTGAAAACTGAATTTTATTTTGAAAAAAGTAAAATATTGTTACTTGATGTTTTAAAATGCATTGAAATAATATTAACTTATTTTGTATCAGAACTGACCACCCAACGTAATGATCCGATCTATGTCATTGAAAAGTTATCACCAGGTCCAAAAAATAAGAAAAAGGACGAGACATACTGAATCAGCAGATATATTAACTAGTACCCCATACAAGAAAAGAATTGTTGATAAAAATAAAAAGTTAAACCAAATGCAAATCAAAACTAAACTGATAAAAAAGCTGAAATAATAAAAACAGAAAGTTTAAAAAAAGAAAGAGGCAATTTGTATGCAGTCAATAGTATCAGTGAAGAATGGATCCACTGTGGCAAATATAATGGATGGAGTTAACTCTGCAGTCTTCTTATGTGATTTTTGTTGAGCATCAGTTTAAACATTTAGAAAGAGATTGTGATTAAATTCAACCTATTAATTAAAAGTTTCTGTATTAAATTGACTGGTTTAAGTATTGCAGTGTTTTCCTTTGTACTTCAGTGTTAAAGTTCGCTAAAGCTTAAGAAATTGAGTGCAGGGCAAGATTCCTGCTTTTCTTTATTTTTTCAGCCAAAGAAATAAACAAACACATGCTTGATCTCAGGTTAGAAAAATAAACATTTTTTTTTAGCCAAAATTGTGGAGTTGGATTGGCAATGATTTGAGGAAGAATTTCCTGCGAAAAAAAACGAACTGGATGGGAGACAGTCTTCAGTATATTACACCAAAGTATTAGAAGATCATATGTACAAGAAGCTTGAGATGCTATTCTAGATTTTTATTTTATAGTTCGTCAAAATTAAAAATGCCATTGTTTCTGTCAAAGGAGTTGCCCCAAATGACATCATGCCACTCTTTTTAGGCTCAGCTGTTATTAGTCGTCTCCTCCCCGACGCAATTTATCTACCCCATCAATTTCTCTTTCACGTGTCATAATCACTCTGCAGCAGTTGGAAATCTTGGTGCTTGCCATTGTACTACTTGTCTCTGTCTGTGTCATTGCCTATGATGAGAGCCTTGTTTAACTTGAGGCCAAAAAGGCACTGCAATCGAAGGAAAGATGACCCCCATTGATATTGGATGAGCCTAACCTTGGCCTTCTTGGTCTCTCATTCTATCATGTACTGTGTTCTTGCAGTTTCTATCACCACATCCTTGTTATAAATGCTATGTTACTAAAATGTCCCCCTCCTATTATGTTAAAGACTGTTTGAATTTGAACGAATTTGTAATTTATTGTAGGATTAATAGACGAAGTTTTATTCAGAAACAGGAGTCACACGTGATATTATCCAAGATTGTTAATACCAACATTGACACAATTAGCCCAGTGTATTGGGTAACCAACATAATGACATACAAGAAACACAAGCTCAGATGATTCAAAAACATTGAGATCAATCTCTATTTTCACAACCACAAGTTCACATAAGGTCACTTCAGGAATGTCAGCAGAATCATGGAAACAATGTCACTCAAATTTGCAAAAGTAAGATGCAAGCAAAGTACACACAAGGTGAAGTATTTACAAATATCCACACAAACGGTGGCAACTGACAGTAAATTTCTAGTTAACGCTACATTTTAAATCGGACAGCCAAGTTCAGACTCATCCAGTTTAATCTCATCCAGAATGTTCCAAAAATATGGATGTTATTTCACCTTGATGTAGTTTAAATGAGTGTAACTTCACAGGAGACATTAGCTTTTTGAGTTTATAAAATGGAAAAATGATCCACATCATTTACCAACTACACAACAATATTGGGGCAAATTAATTATCACGTGACAATTCGATTAAAGTAGAATTACTTTTAGGTATTATTCAGTTTTCTGCCTTCTAGCCTTGAAAATATTCGACTCCTTTTTCAGTTTCTTCTTTTTTTCTTTTTCTTTAGCCTCAATCTGCTTGGCTAGATGATAGGATAGGTAAGCGCTGAGAAGGAAGAATGGAGACAAGAAAAGAAGTACATAGTAAACAAATGACCATGGCTCCGTGCCAGCATAGACAATTATGTCCATAAGCATCCGACGCCAATCCCACGATTCGGACATCTTCCAATCTATAAGAATGACAAAATAAATCAACCACAACCAAAACAACCCTAATATGGCATCAACATTCCTATTCATTAATTAAATTTATTAATTTCAAATCATTGCCAAATACAAACTTTGGTCAAGTGTCGGTACTTATTTATAAACGACTAAGAATCGAGCCCCCAAAATTCTCCTTAACGAGCCTAGACAAAAACCAAAAACCGAAATCCAACAAGATTGTACCATGGACAAAAATTGAATATAACAACGAAAATTGAACCAGCATTTTTCAAGCCCATTTGGGTTAAATTAAATTAATTGGCCTATTTTTGTTTCGCTTTGTCTAGTATCTCAATATCTGGGATGCATAAAAAAACCAATTATCCAAAGACTTTATTCAAAAGAAATAACAAAATATAAAAAGTAATAAGTATTTTAAAGACACACCTTCATAACAAATGTGTTGATCCCCGTGTCGCTGGCGTTCGTAGCCTCAGACTTGGGCTTAGTTACTGAATTCCTCAGGAGACGTTTTAGTTGATTTATTTTTGGGTCTAATTATTTATTGAGCGATATATACATTCACTTTTATTTACATTTCTTATCTTACATGAAATACTGTATGAGATATTCGCAAAAAACGATCTTTTTACAAGTAGTTGCAACATGAGACCAATGATATTGACGCGGATCCACAGAAGGTGTATTGTAAAATATTTTGGAAGTAAGTTTAATAGATTTATAAAAGTTGAAAATCAGTTTGAATGCTACTTAAGTTGTCACTAAAATAGCTGTTGCAAATATATTCCATGCACTTGAACTATTCGCTTTTCACTTTTCTTCAAACTCTGCAAAATAGCAATCCTTAATGGTATTTGAGGATTTATTTGAACTTGCTTAGTTGTCTGCTTGCTGTTACTTGTAGTGATGCTATAAAGTAACATATAGCATAATTTCTGAGCTTACATAGGTAAATATTTAATCTGATGTATGTGTTACATAAATGTTGATTGTTGTTTGTTTTAAAACTTTTTAAATTCAAGCTACTTATTCTTCAAATGAATATTTGAATTCTTTTGCTGGAATATTAAGGCTTGAATTTGTTTTTAAATAATGCTGTAGCAAAGGAGAGCATTAAGTATCTAGGGATGCTTCATTAAGGATTACATTTTTAAAGTCGAACAAAGATATTTGCCACTCATTAATTCTCATTTATAACTTATGCTTAAGGGATATTACTATATATAATTTCTTTTTAATAATTTGCAGTTTGTTGTTGATGTTTAACCATTGAAGTTTATAATTAAACACTAAATGATCACCTAATGTTGCAATATTGTTTCTAAGTCAAGCAATAAATTTTTGAACTATTTAGTCAATATTTTTATTAGTTTTCCTTTCAAATGGTGAATTATATTCAAATGTTTTTAAGTCATGGCTTGAA
This sequence comes from Hirudo medicinalis, assembly GCA_011800805.1. Classification (NCBI taxonomy): domain Eukaryota; kingdom Metazoa; phylum Annelida; class Clitellata; order Hirudinida; family Hirudinidae; genus Hirudo; species Hirudo medicinalis. The sequence goes on from MPNW01000074.1 coordinate 151,453, forward strand.
TTTGTTGACAGGTTGCAAAAATCTTTCCATATGGGTTTTAAGTGTGCTTTTTACAGTCTTCTTGTTGGACTCCTACTTTCTCAATGGTGTCGTTCAAAAGAGCCAATCAAATTCAGGTTGGAATCATTGAAGCATCACAAGCCTTATTAGCACCTAAATTACTAAATATATTGATATGTAAGAATATCATCTAATGGAGTGTTGCAACCACTACACCATCCCCTCCACCAACAGCAAGATATTATTCATCAACACTTCATAAATCCTTATTCCCTTGCATGAACATTTTTCTAACATGAATCCTGTAAACCATGCAACCATAGATAAAAAAGAAACATATCATATAATATTGATTAGATGCAATGTTATAATTAGTAATCATTGGATATTAAATCTATTTAGATGGATCAGCAGATGAACTTAGAAATTCTGATGGCGAAGGTGAGTTTTGTCATCTTTTTGTAAGCCACCTTAAGCATCTTCACAGTCAGCATCATCATCATTTATTGAACTTTTATAATTTAGTTCCAACAAGAAACACCAGTTGTGGACAGCCAACTTCATGTATGATTGGTCAATACTCATACTTGTTAAAGTCTGGTGTTGGTAGTGATGGCCAGCCAACCGTTTGTTTCAATGGATATGTGTGAGTCTCCAGCAGTTGCTTCATGTAAATAGTATTAATCGTGGATTTATATTTCTCTATATAATCTGGGCTCGGCAGTTGAGGGAGTTTGAAGAGTTACGCAAAGATTGTGCTGCAAATTGATTTTTTTTGATATTCATTTTAGCCTTCTGCTTTGCAACATAATTGTAAAAGTAGTGACTAAAAAAATCTTATAAAAAGTAGTGATTGAAAGTATCTTTAATAATTGATTTCAATGTTCACATTCCTCATTGGTTTTATTAATAAGTTTATATCAATAATTTCAATATCAATAGTTTCGATATCACAACAAGTTGTGTAATAGAGAAAAGTACATGCATCACTGACTTGCATTGTTTGAAGTGCAGGCTGATTGATACATCAACAACAACAATGGTGTTTGTGTATTGCTTCGTAGATTCGCATTAAAATGTTTAAAATTATTATAAATAGACCAGAATAAATAATCACTACAAAATGTAACAAAATGTTTTAGAATGATGTACTTAATAATCCCATTTAAATAGCATAATGAATGAAATAAAAAAGAATTGAATTAATAACACCAATAATTAAACTCCAAGCTTAACACATAACAACTGAACTTGAAAATGTAGCTTAATTGTCATTGTTATGATTATATTTAATAATCGATTCTCTTTGTTATTTACAAATAATTATAGCCTTTTTGGGCAATGGTAATATGCTGCTCTCAGTACTTAAAGAATTCTAAGCCAAAATATCTGAAAAACAGTTTATTTTTTCTTAATGTAATGATATAAAAAAGATACTGACATGATTACAGATACTTTACTATCCTACAGGAATAAGAACCATAACAACAAATGATTCTGAATTTCCACATTTCCTTGGAATACTTTTAATTTGCAATTTGGATTGATGGGAACTTAGGACGGACTGCTTTTGACATTTTCAGAATATGAGAAATTAAACATTGCTTGTAAATAAGCTTCATTTTTGTACTGTTAAACAATGTTTCATTTTGTGCAACAATTTCCATAATTTTACTTTTGTGGGATGGAAGGCTGAATTAGGCCTGTTTTTAATACCAAGGATAATTACCTGTCAGTAACAGGCTGCTGTTGTCAGGAGAAAATAAGTTGTCTCAAATAATAGTTTAAACTTAATATTTGTATATCCTTAACATGCAAGGACAAAACTCTCTGAATAGATTGTAATATAATGGAGTCATTATTTTTCTAATTATTTATTCAGAATATTTTCCCCCGAAAAACAAAACGGGAAGAGAGGAATAAATTTGGTGAAGATAAATGGTTAGTGCACTTTTAGGAACTGAATTCACAGCTTATTGTTTCTCTGCTTATGTCATGGCATTTGTGTATTTCGTTCTGGTTGAAAAGCGAGCACAGTTCTGATATTATGGTTTTTGGTAGTGCAATTATTATTTCTGTTTGTTATGAGGTCCTAACATTGTTTTGGTTAGGGTCATTTTAAATGATTGAATTGAATAAATTGTGACTTAAAATTGCACCATTATCATGGTTATTGACAAAAATCTCCTTGCTAATTTTTGTCATTCTTGTCAATCTCTTCATCATCATCTTATTTATTTTGTAATTTCAAAGCCATCAATAAACATCACATGGCTTGCCATTGTTTTTGTCAAGTCGGAGTTTACTTTGTTCTACAGGAAAATCAATGAATGTTGAAGATGTTAGGACATTTGACACCCATGAAAATGGTTTGTGATGATTCATGACACTGATTGTCATTATTCTATATATTTCAATATTCTATATTATAATGTTCTATATATTTCAATATTCTATGTTATAATATTCTATATATTTCAATATTCTATGTTATAATATTCTATATATTTCAATATTCTATGTTATAATATTCTATATTCATTCAATATTNTTTCAATATTCTATGTTATAATATTCTATATATTTCAATATTCTATGTTATAATATTCTATATATTTCAATATTCTATGTTATAATATTCTATATATTTCAATATTCTATGTTATAATATTCTATATTCAAGTGTAATTATTACACAATTGCAATTATGATGTTTTATTTCATTGATAAATTAATTGCAAATGGTTAATGCAGCCTTCTTGAGGCATTGAGTGTAGATTTGAACCTACATGCAGATGAGATCCTACAAAGGTACCTGAAGTTGGGAGTTGATGCTCATGATGTCATCCTCCTCTCGAGTGCTAACGAAGCCTCACTGCAGTGAGTTGTTTATTTATAAAGCATGAATTCACTTCAGTGATAACAAGTAATATGTTTGCTGCTTCAGAAAAATAATTTGTTTTACTTTTTTACATTATTTCATTCATCATTTACCACATTCAGTATGTCGTCAGCCACCAAGCAATTGATGCGGTCCTTTGGCAGTGAATTCGTGAACAATCTCGAATTCCGAGATGCGTTCGTCATGATCGGTCAGCAAAACTTGGTCCCTCCATCCAAAGCCATTGAGCAGGTGATGGTTGAGAGTGTTTTTTTTTTGTTGCATCGGTGAGGACCGTTATCGTGAATGTTGGGTGCCAATGCATATACACATGGGCATAATAGATGTTAAAGAACTCGCTATTAGTTTGTGAATTACTTATTTATTTCTTTTATTTTGTGTTAAATTTTTATTTTATGGCCAGTGTAATTTTTTTTAAACATTAAAAGTTAAATCTTGACTTTCCAGTTGGTAAAAAGACAAGATGGTGAGGTGTATGCAGGAGAAGCATTCATTGAGGGATGTCTTTCTATTCCTTGTTAGTTATTTCCAGATACATTGATTTATTATGGCACAATGCAAACTAATCTCAAAATTCTCAAGCTTTCTACGTTCTCGTCACAAATTAATCATAAATTGGTGTCCTTCATGCATCTGTTTAATTGCACTACCATTTTGTTTGATGCCATTCATCATTTCAATGAAATTGCTCTTAATCATGTTGCATCATTTTTGCTTACATTACTTATGCATATTACTTCCTACCAGCTGAAAGCTTTACTACATTTTTGTCTGCTTTTTGGCTTCCAACAACAGAGCATAATGAAAGCTGTAGAATTACAGTTGAAGGGAAAATACTTAATTAGTTGTTTTATTACTTTGATGACTTAAATTTCCTATTTTCAGTGGGCATCACCAGAGCGGCAAACAAAAGCAGCTCTGCAGATGAGCAGGTGGTTAAGGTTGAAAAAACTCAAATAGAAGACAAGGTTGGGATAAATTCTTTCATTATTTCTTTGCAATTTCTTGATCGTTGTCACAACTGTTTTTTGTACCCAAGCATTTCATCTGCAACAAATGAAAGGAATTTTTACTTATTTATTTATTTATTTTAATTTTCATGACTCATGTTTTGAGATAATTTTGCTTGCAACGACAAAATAAAATTTAATATTGATACAACTTTTTATGTGATTCTGTGAAAGTGTTGGAGAATGCTAAATACGTTGGAGATGTTGAAAATTATTATGAATTTTAAGCTTAAAAATATTATTTGTAACAAAAATTAACTTAAGAATATTGGGGATTAGAAGTAGATCTAGTTGGATGAGCATGACTATTGTATAAAATGTGTTTATGTATGGTCACCAAAAAATGGAATTCAGAAAAAAGAAGAGTTATTTGAGTAATAAAAGTGCTGTAATATGAGCTTGATAAATTGTTGGAGTCTCTACAAAATAAAATGTCAACATTAAATCCAGGTAATCAATTAAGTGAAGCAAATTTAAAATCTTTTTTTTCAATGATTTACTGCAAATGATAGTGAATGATCTCCAGAAAAAATAAAAGATTTAGCATAACATTGGCTTGCAAATTACTTATGTTCTTTATTCATTTTTTATTGTTTACCTCAGTGGGTTGGGGTGGTTGTCACAGCAAAAAGTTAAAAGCAACAGTCATTGCGCTTGGTGTTCATTATACATGGTGTTTGCATCCCAACTTAGGGAGCACTCTTGGGAAAGGATCATTGTAGTGCTTTCAGATACTACATGGATGTGTAAGGCACTCGAAATATCGATTAATGTTTATTTCCTTAGTATTTAATTATTATTACAATAACAATTATGAGACATTTCAATATCATGTTAAGTGTGGTTCTTTTTGTAAGAGTAACTCATTGCTTTATAGTATTTATTACTATGAGATAATCATCCCAAAATGGATTCTTATATGATTGGTTGATTGCCAGGTTAAACTTGGAGACTATTGGATAAACTGCGGCCTGCCAGAGAATTGCCCAGATGATCAGTTGCCAGTTCATATTTACACTGGTAACAAAAACATTGAACTTCCTAAGGTCTGCTTTCGTGGAAGATAGTAAGTGAGACTTGAAATAAAGATTATAATCATGTAAATATTTGTTAATATTAATGCCTAAATGTTATGATAATAATAATAATGATAATAATAATAATAATAAATATTATCTTTATGTCCCTGAATTTCTTGAAATCACAAGAGCTATGTAAAGTTAAGCTAACACATCGATGATATTCACGAGATGTGCATGAAATGAAAATGTTTGTTGACAGTGTGATTGCAAATGATCTGAACGATCCTGGTCGTGGCATTGCTGTGATCTCCATCGACTCGAACAGTGGAGCCATTTTAGATGTGCAGAGGTTCGACACGTACGAGAGTGCTGAGAGTGAGATCATCGTTGTTGAGACCGTTAGACTTAACAGCTAATCCATTATTTTATTGTTTGCTCCTTAACTGATTAATGCTCAGCTGATGATTGTCTGTTGGTGTTTCAGACCGATATTGTTCTTAATTGGTTGCTCTCTTTTATGTCTGGAATGATCTGTTTTATTGTTTGGCATCATTGTAAAGGAATGGTTTGTGACAACTCGAGCATTGCACGTTAAGCAAATCAAATCGGCGCCTCGGCATATAATTTGAGTTGTTAATTGCTGTATAGAATAAACACCTTAAAATTTGTAAACAAACTTTACTTATTTTGCTCGAGCCTGGATTTAAACATTGACACGTTTCTTTGTGAAATTGCAAACATTTAAATGCATCCTTCAGTGAGCAATAGCTTACATAAAGAATCCTTAGATTTACTGAGATTAGAAAACAAAATTAATATTTGGTATTTGAATTTTTCTAATTTTTATGTTGAACAGAAAGTACAAAATTGGAGGAATTTTTGGTGGGTTTGAAGAATAATGAAATGATCATAGCACTGACTCATGATGAGGCAAAAACTGCGTTCGTTGGATTTTTTTATCAATTTGTTTGTTAATTGACATTTGATTGAAGAAATTATTATAAATTGATGCCTTTCGTGAAGATTCTATATAAAATATTCATTAAATTTTGAAGCTATAAATATTTGCAATTTAGTTTATTGCAAGTTGAAGAGACAAAATTGAACATTATTTCCATCTCATTGCAGACTGAGCAGTAAAGCCACAGATGTTTTGACTTCCTTTGGCAGCAACTTCATCAAGGACCTTGGCTTCAGAGATGTTTGGATTTTTGTTGGCAGAGCAGGACTCAAAGGATTCACTCCCTATGAGGATGTGAGTGGCTGCTATGCTTTACTTTGCAGCACCTGAGGACCACACATCTTTGTTATGGCCATTTTTATATTTTTCCTTCAGATTGAACCAGCTGGAAAAGACAGCTGGCCTTACCCCATCTCCTCCACATTTTGCATCAAGAAAAACTGTTTGTTAATTTATTTAACAAAATATTGTTAATATTAACAATTTTATTCAGACTCTATTCATGATTGTTGTTGTTGAAATATTAGTCAAAGGTCAGGACAAAAAGATTGATTTAAGTCTCAAGAAGAACATACCGAGGAGGAACTTTTGCAAGACTTATGATGGCTACGAAGACTTTTGTTCAGGTATTTAATCGATCGATTATCAATCATTTCTTGAACATTTGCAATTCGTTCAATGTTTAGCACAAAATATTGATGAGCACCCAAAGATCCTCCCTCTCCAAAACAAAACATTTGAAGGACCATTGATTTACAAAACACCAATTGTCCTCATACCAGGTTATTTTATCATATTTATTACACCATATTTTCTTCTAATGCATTCCAATGTTATTTATTTCTTATATTTTAAGTCACTTGTGATATGAGCGAGTATGCTTTTCAAGTAGTAGTACTGAATTTAATATTTTTTAAAAATGGTAAATTTTAACTGGTCATCCCAATGAACACATATTGATTGCTTTATGACATGACATTTGCTTAACACGTTGAAAATGACAACAGGTTTGAGTCAAATATCAACTGTGAAACAACTTGAAGCTCTCTTCACAATTCCAGGCCTCGACCTCACTTATGTCGTTGTTAGTTCGCAGTGGTTGATTATAATAAAATGTAATTAAGATATTATAAATAATATTTACCTGATAATGTTGCAAATATCTTTAAGGATATTATTATTATTATTATTTATTAATTAACTGATGATGTTGATTCATATAAAGATGATGTGTGATGAAAAGTTTGAGGAGTCCCGTAATATTGCCTCACTGTTCAACATCACCATTCGACAACTGAAAAGCAGCACCAAATACATAAGTAAGAATTGAATCACAGTTTGATCCTAGGCTGCTGATTTATCATAAGTCGATGTTATTCATATGTTATTGCTGGTAGGCCTCAGTTCTCAAAGTCAGCTTCACAGATTATTAAAGCATTTGTGGATGATTTATTTTGCAGACCTCATGAGGGATGCTCTGGACCTTGTTTGGATCATGTTCCCTACTGCAGTTAATTCTTCATTTTGTTCTTCTCAGTGGTTTGCTCATGCATATTTTAGGTTAAAAAGTATTGGTATTTACGTTTTGGTAATTTTCTCTTCCTTAACTAATTCTAATTATAGCCTAGACAACTGCATTGCTTAAGAAGGAATTATGGTTCACGAACATTCTTGATGTGCTTGTCGCATAAGTTGAAGTTCATTGGAAAAACATGCTTCTTCCAATTTCAGAAATATGCAATCTTCCTAGAGGAGGAGGTGTTACCAACAGCAGACATTTTGTCCTTTTTTGGGCAGTGCCTCGATGTGCTCAATGAAGATGACTCTCTTGCTGGTGTCACGGCCTTCAATGAGCATGGTTCGGGATTTTTTTCATCGAAATTTTAAAACTCTTTGGCTTCTTCATTTAGATTAATGTTCTTACATGTCATACATTATTATTACTATGTATTGATTATCAACTGTTACAAATCAATTCTAATACTTTGTAATCACATTATAACTGCCATTGCCACCAAACAGGATTTGAAGGACATTCTCAGAGACCAGACATGGTTTACAGGGGAGACACCTTTCCAGGATCAGGCTTTATGTTGAAGAAATCATTCTATGGCACACACATGGTGAACAACATGCTGGGTTGCTGCAGTGTTAGGTTTGTCTTTGTCATGTGATCATTGTGTATCATGAGTGGAAGATGCATCTCATCCCATTTGCATCATTTACTCCAGTGTTATTCTTAGAAATTGCATTACACATACCAAAAGAACATATAAACTTCATCAGTTGCATTTATTTTTCTGAGTTTTATGATCATAAACATGAAAGACGTTGATGCATCAACCTCAAATTTTGAAATATCATTTATTTCTGAGTATCCTCACTTAGTTATTTCAACCTTATTTCACAGATCCTGGTTTGGTTGGAAATTACCAGAGGATAAGGAGATGTTGATTCCTGATGTGTCAAGAACCATTAGGAGAGAATATCTAGGACTAACTGAACATGCTGAATTCATCAGGGACTATTTCAACAAACCTAGGAAGCATAGCGTGTTAGCCATCAAAATGTTTATTAATCATCACTAGTTTATTTGTTCGGAAAAATATTACTGCAAACACATTATTTATTTCTAGATATTATAAATGCACATCACATACAAATTTTAATACCTGTTGCTTTTAATGTTGACCAAGAAATTATTGCAAGCTTAAGAGAAATTAGATGTTATTGTTACAAATACTTTAACAGGTTTAAAAATGCATTTACATTCTCATTGAACATTCACAAGAATTTGTTTTTTTTTCACAAGATGTTTGGCTAATGCCATTGTTAGCATTAATGTTTTATTGATGCTAGTATAGAATGGCATCTGGGTGAAACTATACCTAATAATATTATTAGCTTTTTAGTTTCCATGTGTCTTGCATTTTGCAGGTCAAAGCCAGCAAAACTAGCTAATATATCAAACCTAAAAAAATCTGCCTATGATAGCCTAATGGAGAAATTGATAAAAGATGCATCCATCATACCACATGATGATCTGGAAGCCTGCATTCGAATCCCTGGGCTCAAATTGACAAAGTATGCTACATTTCCTAAAATCCTCTTACACATAAATGGAAAGGACATGGAAATGAAAGTTGTTTAGCAACAACCATCAACCATTCAAATGATTTCTAGTAATATTGAGAAGATCAATTATTTAGCCCTTTAAACATTCAACTTTGTAGCTATCAAGGGATGTATTTCTTACAAGTAATTGAATTAAGTATGTGTGACCCACTTTTTTTAGAGGCATGCACCTCGTGTATTTTGAACAACCTGCAGACAGCAAAACCTTCGAGAGCTTGTGCAGATGCTTCAATCTCCTTTACTCTCCGAAGTTCAGAATTCGTGGAATGCATCAAAACACTCTGAGGTAAGTATTTGGTGAAGATTTCACTCATCCTATTGCATATCTCTCGAAAAAAGCCTTAATGCTCATTGTACAGCATCTACCATCTACAAGCTCACAAACTTTTGCACTAAATTGTTTTTGACAGGTTCACCTACCTACAATCTGAAGTCATGCTCATTGCAGAAAATTCACCATTCTTTAAGATGAAGCCAGTAGAACATCGACCATTTAAACTGATCAATTGAAATTAGTGACATAAACGAACCATTCCAAATATTTCTCAATGATTTTGTAATTTGTCGGATATTTATATCACACAAAACCGTTTTACACCATAAAAACTTTAATTTTGCACTTGTTTATTCTAAAAGTTATGTAAGCAGTCTGGAAATATGATTATATACAAAATGACAACTTGGATGATGTCTCTCCTCAAAGAATCAAACTCTGGATGGAATCCTTGATGCTGTCAATCTGTGACTTTAACTGGGAGCCCTCAATTGAGTTGACAGAGCAGGCAACAACAGGCCTCGACACTCCACAGGCTCTGCCTAGCGCTACAATTAAGAACATTAGTCATGTAATCACTTCGCAAAAGTCCGTGCACGGGACACAGACGGGCGATCATGACACAACTCATGTCAGCCTGGGCAGCATTAAGGGAAGGTTTGCATCTTATTAGTTTGAGTGTCACGTTAGATCAAAATGCTTACCTGTCTTTGACTTCACAAAAACATATGAAACGTTCTGAAAGTTGTAGTGATCAATTAGTCTTTCCAAAATTAAAAAATTAAAAATTATTCCAAAATTTAAATTACTTACCTTATCTTCGCAAACTAGAGGCAAATGCAACAAAATTTCAATCGGTTTTGTATCTGCTGCCATAACAATAAACTCCGACAGGCCTCTGTTGAGCGATTTTGTAGCTAACAAAAAGAAACTAGTTAGGAGATGCAGCTACACTCCTTCAACAAATTCTGTAAACTCACCCTCATTTGCTCCTTTCCTCAATTGCTTGTAACTATTTGCCTGTTGAACAACTTCCAAGATTTTCTTTTGAAGGGCTTCATCGGCCAAAGGATAAGCTTTAGGACTGATTTCGTCGGCCTAAAATGTATGTTTTGCGAAACGGCATGTTGAAATCGTTTGAGAAGTTGTAACTATGTAATTTACGAAATAGGAAATCGGCAAAGCCTTTTTCAGCTAAACTTACCATTGCAAATGTATCGAGAAGTAAACTAAGCGAGACTGCTCCACGCGCTACGAACGAGAAATATAACAAGGAAAAGATAAAGAGTCATTATATGCCAGCTGAAATTAAAAATATTATTAATGATATACAAAATATATATTAATGCTAAAAAATGTTAGTTTTCAAAATTTAATAAGTATAAATTTATTTTTTAAAATTTATACAAATAGTTTTACATTCACTTTAAGAAAATAACTACAACGCCAAGATTTATGGCAGGGCTCGGACAACTTTTCGAGCTACTAGGCAAGTTCGAGAAGAAAGGGGGATCAAGAAGGCACAGAAGGCTAGAAGAAACAAGGTATCCAATCAAGAATTGATTTATTAAAAATACAGTACGATCAATGGGGAACAAGTTGTTGCATGTTCTTAGAGGCAGATGCAATATCAGGTTGCAATGATGAGGAGTTCAGCAATAGAATGTCGTAAAGGTGATCGTCAGTGAGCTGAGAGCAGCCTGTTCTTACAAAACTTCATCTTGTTCTCCAAGAACAGCTGCACTTAAAAACATTGCGATCACAGGCTTGGCACGGGCCACAAAACAGGGAAGATTAGTACGTACGATCGATGAGTGGTGGAAGAAGTAAACTTGGACAAGAGAACGTCCAAAGCCTGTAGCTCAATCAACTTCAGAGGGGGCGTCGACGTAGAGAAAGTCAAACGGAGTGCTGACGATTTTGAACTCTTGTGAATGAGAACGCACATCAGTGAAGCGCAAGGATAATTAATTTCATATCACTCTGACATTCTTTGGTGTCAACGAGAGCTGCATCACACTGGACGAGGTGAGGGAAATGGACGTAGTCTCCATTGTACAGCTGATTCTCTCACAGCATCAGCTTCGCCTGAACTTAGGCGATGTTCGTATGAGAACGTCACGTCCTTGCAGCTTCAGGTTAGTTCCTTAAGGTGAGAGATAATAGCAGTGACCCGACAGACAAATCTCGTCAGAGAACTACTGAAAGCCCTCGAGGCCTTTCTTACTGACAAAGGTCTTGAAGTAGTTTTGTTAATTGTTCTAAAACTATGTTATGTGGTTCTGGGGCACTTGGAACTTGCAGCGAGTAGCTTGTCGTGGTGAAGTTGTCGTTAGAAACTTTGTTGTAGAAAGTGTGTAGTCAAGTTCTTTAATTGCTTAAAGTTGACAGTTATATTCAGTTGTTTATTAAACTGTTGTTTCCATTTACTTCCACAATTTTCAATAAAAGGAAACAATATCGTGGCGGAGGGCGAAGACGTTGTCAGCGAACCTCAGCGGTAAATCAGATCACCGTGATCAGCCTCTGCAGCTTCGCACATCTGCTTGAAGATGCAGTGGTTGAGGGGATGAGCTGTGTTCACCAGCTTCACCACAACAGACATAATGTCCTTCATGTAGGCACTTGAGTAAATGCGCTTCCTTCCCCATAAATCATTTCCACAGAACCTTTTCCGCTTTTCCTTAGAAATGAACATGGCACCCTGCCACCTCAGTCGTGCATCCCTCACAAATGTGTTTATTTTATAGAATATCTGGCCAAATATCTATTGAGTCAAAACTCGCTTCTCATGACAGTACAACAACTAAGCCCGATACAATAATAAATAACAGGGGAATTTGGCTGAACTGGAGTACTAGCTAGGCCGGAGTTCGCATGACTTTTTCTTTATGGGATCCAGCATCTCATTAACTGATTCAATGAAAATTTTATAGAATCATTAATCATCAATTTCATACTTTGGACCTCACAAACTGAGCTACATATGATGTGCTAATTAAATGTAGCTCATCTTGACCTACGACGATAACCCAACAGTGTCCAATAACTATTATTTTTTATAAATATGTAACAATTTATCATGGCAGAGCCATTTTATATGATTTAAATTATTTCTGAGTCTCACTAGAACAGAAATGACACAAAATCAAAATTGAAATGTGACTGCAAAAGTTTTATCAAAGCTCATCTCTAAACCTATGGCCTATAAAAATGAGAAATTATTTCAGGTCCCGTTATTATTTACAAAATGTCAACTTGGATGTTTCTCTTCAAAGTATCAAACTCTGGATTGAATCCTTGATGCTGTCAATCTGTGACTTTAACTGGGAGCCCTCAATTGAGTTGACAGAGCAGGCAACAACAGGCCTTGACACTCCACAGGCTCTGCCTAGTGCTACAATTAAGAACATTAGTCATGTAATCACTTCACAAAAGTCCATGCACAACACAATTCATGTTAGCCTGGGCAGCATTTAATGCTTAATAATTAAGGGAAGGTTTGCATTTTATCAGGTTGAGTGTCAAAAAATGCTTACCTGTCTTTGACTTCACAAAAACATATGAAACATTCTGAAAGTTGTAGGCAATGGTAAATTATCTTCTTTCCAAACATGAAATTCTGTGAATATTTTATTTCTTACCTTATCTTCGCAAACGAGAGGCAAGTGCAACAAAATCTCAATTGGTTTTGTATCTGCTGCCATGACAATAAATTCTGACAGACCTCTGTTGAGTGACTTTGTAGCTATATACAAATGTGTTAGAAAGTGGTGCATTAATGTGGTAAATTAATGATTAAAAATAAGTTAATTCGCCTTTTTATATGATCCCAGTTTTTACTCACCTTCGTTTGCTCCTTTCCTCAATTGTTTGTAACTGTTTGCCTGTTGAATAACTTCCAATATTTTCTTTTGAAGGGCTTCATCGGCTAAAGGATAGGCCTTAGGGCTAATTTCGTCTGCCTAATTACAGTTAACAATTTTTAGAAATTTATAAAATTGAAACGCGCTAATTAACGAATAAAACGATCATCTCACCATAGCTTTTATTACTGCAAATCTCTGAAAAGGCGAAATGAGGATCCCCAATTACAAACCGCGCACGCTTACGAACGAAAAGCAAAGTAAACATAGAATAACAATACATTTTACAATAAATTAAATGCTTTTATTTTAAGGACCTTGAAGTTGTAATAGCTTGAAATATATTATTTTTTAGCTTCAAAAATATTATTTTACTCAAATATCTTTGCAGTTTTCAAGGCTTATGAAAATAGATTAGAAAATCATGGAAGAATATCTAATGAAGTTCTGAAAATTATCTCTATTGAAGCTGTTTTTTTAAAAAATATTATTTAGAAATATATATGCAGAATTTTAAATTGCCTGCATAAATTAAAAATTAAATATCTGACTACAAGGGGAGTTTAAGATTAATTGACGTCAACAGTGTTAATTTTTATGATAAAAATTTAAATTTTAACAGTTGGATTTATAACAATACTGTTAGACCTTTAGTTCAGTCGTCACTTCTTGAACGGATTCGCAAACCCTAACATCAATGTTGAACAAGCATTTTTAGGGGCCCGCCCAGGTTTTAAAATATTGAAATTTTACAATCACGACCTTTTTTTTTTATTTTTCAATTATCAAATTGCGATAATGTATGCCTAGATAGAAATGTCGGCGGCCCTGTTCAAAGTCATGTTAATGGTCTGGTAAATTTAACTCTTTCACAATGATGTACCGGGAGGTTTTCAGTAACAAGCTAATTTTTATACCATTTTAAAGAGATTATTTCAGTTAATTTCCATATGAAGATAGCCGAAACGAGCTATTTCACTGCTCTAGTTACCACACATTTTGTCAAGCACTATTTTGTTTAATTACTCAGACAAATGCGCTTTTCGCGCAATAACACATCAAACGTTCAACCAATAGAAATTTGACAAACTCTATAGTTCTGTGGTCCAAACTTATTTTTCTTTGGATTGTTTTGTTGGTTTCGAACTTTTGAGTTTTATAACTTGTTCAGCAACACCGACAAGTAATGCGATCATGGGCATAACAAATGAACACCTTTTTATCAACAAAAAACCTTCAGTCAATTCGAATGGCTGCCAAGCGACAGAAGGAGCTGACGACAATTAATGTATACAGAGTTCTGATATTTTATTTGCTGAATGGTTTGATGAAAATGTTGATTCGTCCGGTTTATCAATTCAAGAAAATGATGAATGTTGAAAATGATGAATCCGATACTAGGCCTATTATTATAATAGATGAATTTTTGACATTCCCATTGGAAGATGATAGATTACATTAAAAAAAATTACAATAATATTCAGTTTAACATTTTATTTATTTTCAAAATATAATAGTCACAAATCCAAAGTGTTGCAAGATAAAAATTAAAATTTGTAAAACAAAATATATTTTATGGGGGGGGGGTTGTCAGTTTTTTGACATAATTTTTATAAGGGGTATCTAGAAGTGTGATAGTTGTTGCCAAGGGTGAGGGAGGGGATCAAAAATTGCCTTAAATTTGTTGACATAATTAATGGACGACATGTTATATCTAGATGTCCATGCATGCTTTCTTTTGTTTAAAGTTATCTTTGCGTCTGTAAATTGATAAGGCGCCGAAGCTGCCCTCGGCGACGGGAAGGTAGGTTAAAGCTGAGTTGCCGTAGCAAATTTTTGAGAGAATCAGGGCTGTTGTAGGAAATTTCCGGGCGTCTATTGAGAATTGATCGGCAAAACTGAGAATCTCCCTAAGGGATGCATAGCAGGATAAAATACGAGTTGATATGAGTGACCATTAGGGTATCGCAAAATAATTTTTTAGAATTTTATAATTGCATCAAGCTATTACATAGAAGATAAGCTTGCTAAATAGCCATATTTCTATATATTTTGTGAAGGTTTAACCCTCGCCCACGTTTGTCAAACATACAAAAAAGCCATTTTGGATGATCTATATGTTAGAATGTGAAACTCCGATAATGCGGAGCTCCAGCAGAGATTCCTCAGGAGTCTTCAAGCGTTTCGGCCCTGATCTGACGCTTTCTGGGGTTGGGCTGCTTAATGGAGACACGCTATTGGCTGTCTCGTTTTGTCCATAACCAATGGGAAGCCGTTTCGACAGCCTTCGACATTCGTTCCATAACTTTGTTCCTCTCTCTATCTGATAGGCCAATCTCTCTAAGGAAGGTGTAACTGGACCTACCCACCAATCTCCGTGCTCAAACGTCGATGGCAAAGAAGTGCACTCTACACCCTTTGTCAATGAGGTCCATCGTGAGCTCAGAATATCTGTCTTCTTTGAGCACGTTGCTCTGCTCCATTCTGTCTTTCCAAGGAACTGTCAGCTCTGCTATGATGATGGTATCTGTTTTCTTGGATGCCATTACTGCATCTGGCCTTTGTCCACTCTCCTGAATCACCTGGGGATAGTGCTTCATCCCTCCGATGTCGGCTACTGTCATCCAATCATTTGCATTCTCCAGGAGATCTCTCCTTGGGGGTTTGCATTTATTCCTGGCATATTGAGATGCACCTTCTCGCAGAAAATACATCCTCTTCTGTGGGACGGACTCGCGAGCATTTGCCTTTGAACAGGCTGACTCCATTGCTTCAACCGATATTTGCAATACTTGTTGAGCCGCCATGCATAACGACCTTGCGCTAGGGCATACTTACAACTTGATAAAACATGCCGAAGCGTCTGGACCTCTCCACATACCTGGAATCATCTACCATTCCCCATTTTCGCAGGTTGTATCTGAGAGGGTAGTTGATCACACAGGGATCTTATCATAAAAGACAACCGGATCGGTGGCATGCTCCATATGTCGCTTCATGAGATTGGTCTCTGCAGAGCCTCATCCCACGCTGTCCACTGTCCTTGTTGGCCTTGCTGCACTGCTTTTGTGATCCTGGCATTTTCTATATCCCTTTTCCTCTCTTGGATGATTAACGCCGATCTTTGGGCGGCGTTGGCCTGTGTCCATCCGATGGAGTGACTCCAGCCGATTCCATGACGACCGACTTGGATGGGGCCTCGTATCTCCTCGAAGGTCAGAACTTCTCTTGACTTTTCTATTTCTTCTTGGGCATTGAATTTTCTCCCAGATCTGAGCAGNCGTATCTCCTCGAAGGTCAGAACTTCTCTTGACTTTTCTATTTCTTCTTGGGCATTGAATTTTCTCCCAGATCTGAGCAGCGGCTTGGATCCACATATTGTACTGTCTGTGGAGTTGTTGATCATTAGCTGAGTTCTGATCTTGCTAATTCTGAACTCTTCAGAAACGGACCTGAACGGCATTTTCAGTTTTGCGCTCCTGCTGTAGAGGGAAACTTAGACATGTATATATATATATACATGTATAGCAGAAGTTGTCAACAATATTTTTACAACCTCTCGAAGCCATTCAAATTAAAAATTATACTTGTATCTAGTGAAATTTACCACAATACCATAACTGGACAAACGAATGCATGTAATCCAAACCGCTTATTTACAAAGTGTTAAAATTCAGCTGACGTCAGCATGCCTATAACTCTAGGCGTAAACATGCGATTTTTGTCATAAATTGCTATTTTGTGAAAAAAACTGTACGTGATATGTAAAAACTATTGTCATTTTTGGAATCAGCATACGTGAAAACAGCTACAATTCTTCAAACAATTTCCAAATATGGGATGATATTCAAACTAGGTGAGCGGGGATCAAATTTTATATAATTAATGCTCAAATTTGTTTTTTAACTTATTTTCAATTGTGTAACAACATGGAATGGGTGCACTTTCGAAATTAAAAAATATTATTTTTTGCATTGTATTATGCAATGCCCTAGTGGCCATAGAACAGTCTGAACGAGCCAGACTCCCACTCTTCCGTGAAGGTTCTGAATTCTGTTCCAACGACGCAACATGTTTTTAAAGTTGACAGAGTCTACTCAACTCAACCCATCAAAGACTTGACCAGGGCTCTTCTCCAAAACGTTGGAACACTTTGTCCAGCTGCAACATCTAGACAACGCTGGAAATATTCCCCTTTGCCAACGATAACGATTCAGATTTTGATTAGAGTGGCGTATGTTCAACAGAACTTCAAGACTACTAATGTAGAGGGAAGTTTTCTCTTTCGCCAAGGCGAGATATCTAGGATGATTTTAACTTTTGCAAGTTTAAAAGCCATTCTGCACCACCCCAAAAGGCAGTCGATGGATTTAATCTAAAACTTTAACGAATTCACATTGTGAAAATTCAATTATGTTTTCGAAGCTCAGAGAGTTGTAAGAATTTCAACATTCATTTTTGATGTGCTTTCTATCAATTTTCTGAGTTCGAAGAACTTCTATCGTTACTGCTCAATAAAATGTATTCTTAACCTTTATTTTCCAAGTTCTTAGTATTATTTAGGGATGTTTTGGACAAATACGTTAATACTTAAATTAATGAGTTCTAGTTCCACATCTGCCTAGCTTTAACTAGGAGGCCCACTCAAATTGTTTTCTCGAAAAAGAACCCGGCGACTTTAAAAATCTAAAATCTATCTAATAATGATCTGTTAAATAAAGCAACCAGAACTACGCCTTCAAAACATTCACCTGTCCTGAATCAATAGGCCCCTGCCTCGGCTGGCTTAAGCGTGCATGAGTGAATGTCACTTTATTCTTAACAATTAAAACAATATTTTTGTTTGGTGAGGTTTGAATACATCGCGCAAGATTGTTACTAGATCTTATAGCTAATTTCCATGTTCTGGACTATATTGCTTAGCAAATGCACCAACACTTCCGTTTTATACCAGTAATCCAAACAGATCCTCAATTCTTGCATGAACTTGAAATTAAATTTAATTCATTAAATTGGTTAATAATTAATAAATACCTCAAGGCATTAATCAAAATCACTGTTCCCAGTTAAATATTATGGTGCTATTTATGTGGTTTTTGTTAATGTGCCTTTTAATTGAATGATTTAGAATTATGTCTATCTGCGTTACAAGATTTATTTTTAGAAAATATATCAAACTAAGCTCGTCATTCTAAAAGGGTTTAATAAAGTGAAAAGGTTTTAATAAATTTTTTCGATTATGGCCTAAATATTTAGGCATCTATTATAAAATCAGAGGATTTCATTTGTGGAAAAGCTTTGAAAAGATCATTCACAATTTCAAAAGCAAGTCTGATGACTTAAAATTTGTTGTAAACTAATTTAATTAATTTAAGACTACGTAATGTGAAAATGTGTTTTGATAACTGCAAAATATAAAGCAAAGAATGAGATGTAAAAATGCTAAAATTATATTAATTATATTATATTATATAACTATAGCCTATGCATACCTTTTATAACCACCCATAATTTGTGTTGGGATATAATCATTTGTAAGTATGAATTTTTATCGATAAAATTATCTTTGTCAAACAATGAAATAAATTATTTAATAAGATTTTATAAAAGAAGAAAAAAAAACAAGAATAAAATATAATCTCCAAAACTAAGAACACAATGATAACTAACATTTTCACCATGAAGTTCATTGGAACATTAGTAAAGTTAAACAGCTTAATCAATTGATTATATTAATTATAAATAATTAATTAGAAGTTAATAAGTTGTTAACCAGTTAATAAGAAGTTTGAGTATCACGAGAGCTAGAGACAATAGAAATAATGGAACAATCAATGGTTGTAAATGGGATGAAGAATCAATCTTACGTAAGTTGTAAACTTATTGAAAAATTAATTCTAGCAAATTCATAATCGTACAAAAACCCCAGTGGGATGTGAATAAATAAAAAACGAGGCCATCTACTTCCAATCACAGTCCTTTTCTTTTAAAAAATAGGTCACCCCTATGTTCAATGGCCTCTTGGTACAGACTGGTTTGTGCCATAAACTCCTTTAGCTTGTTTTTCTTATCTAGTTGTTCCTCTTTACTTCCTCCCCAGATTATCCACTCCACTGATATTACATCGATTTGAATTTTAAAAAATGGAATGGTCCGTAAAATATCCAATTCTGAACCCTCTGTATCCAGAGAAAAATAATCGACATGAGTTACTTCCAAAGCCAGCAGAAGTGAATACAAAGGTACGCATTCCACCATAACTTCCGTTCCTCCTGTTTGTGCCATAACATTCTTCCTATTTCCTTCGTAATTTTCTGCTAAACCTCCCAAGAAGTTAGATTCCTTAAATCTGAGAATTTGAGGATAAGTGTTAGGCGACAGACATCCGTGATATGCATGGACGTTTCGCTCGGTTTTTATTAGATTTTGAAACATGCCCCCGTTGGCTTCAATGAGCAGTCCAGTCCATTGCTTGGATGCCTCGAAGTACAAAGAATTGGAGTAAGTCACTCCGTCTGATGCACCACACTCTACGAAGTATCCGTTGGTTCTGTTTAACATGCCATCGACGACTTGAGATTCGTCCATCTGTGACCAATGATTCCCCTTTGGAAATTTCGTGTTATTCCCAGGTTTTCCTAACTTCATTATTCTTCGTTTTACGTAAAATAAAAGCCTTTCATCATCCATTGGTGTTGATTGCTTGAACAAAACAGAGGCGTTAAAATTCGGATCAGCAAGCATTGATTTCTGCAATTCACATAAATATTAAAATATCAGTATAATCAAATTATTACAAGATTATTTATTGAAATGATGTAGCAATAAATTTCTTAAATATTATAATTCAAATATGACATGTTTTAATTTAAAAGTATATCTCAACGCATTAAACTTTACGGAGCAAACTGCATTTTATTACACTCGAAACTCTTTTTTATCTTGTAATTTTGTTTCCTGTACTCCACAGATGGACAAGCATGAATTCAGCAGATGCAAAAAATGTTGATATGGGGAAGGCGAATCAATAATCGGCGAGTCAATGTTTAAATAATCGTTTAAAGGCACATTAGTGACATTATACCCGGTTACACTCTTGGTGTAAGTTCGTGATCCCTGGCAATTAAGTTAAGTGAAGTTTGGTACTAGAGTTGGGAAGAGCAAAGACGATGTTTTTAAAATAGGTGAAGCAAAGGTTGATAAAGTTTGAACTTTGAACATGAAATATCCACATGAAAATGGTTTATTTGAGAATTAAAGAGCAAGCATAATGCAATACACAATATATGAATATAACAATAACAACTGTAAGTTATTATTTTAAGCTCTTTTTTGAAAAGAGGGATGGATGGTTTCAAATCAATAATTTGCCCTGGTTGCAACGCAATGTGAATTCATCAATTCATTACAAACAGTAAACACTAGATATGGATATGGGGCCAAGTACGAGTACAAATACTTGAGGTTTAGTTTTCTGGTTGCTTGGAGTGGTGTAAGGTCCCGCTGTGGGGGTGCAGCTACCAGAGGATGTCTTCAAAATTTTGGGTAAAATATCCTCTAGCACAACAAGACGGGAAAAATATCAAGGGCGTACTGGCAAGAATTAGGACTACCAAATGGGTGAGGGGGGGGGGCACTTGGCTACGTCAATGATGTACAATGATATTTAATGATGCTTACATTGAAGATAAGATTCAATTTGGCCTTGTTATAGCAAAAAAGGTCATCAGATGACGTGTCATTGGCAAAGTCAAGGGAGGATATAACCCTTGGTTAGCAACCCCAGTGACAAAATTCTGTATAAATCGCTGGTCAAATATTCTTAACTGTCAGGTTCTTGCCTTATCAATATTGGGTTCTTAATAGCAGATGTGCTTGAAGCGGTTGACACCAAGAGTGTAATATCGGCCACTGAAGAATTACTGGTATCCATTTCAAAATTGACCACTTGAGATATCCGAAGGTAGGTTTTTAATAGATATACCAAGGCTGAAAAGGCACCAGAAAGCCTCAGAAAAGAACTTGACGAAGCCAAATAAACAACATTACAAAAAATTAATGGATAAATATATTTTATGAACTGGGATTTTATTCAGGGACGCAATCCATTCAGTCAAACAACCCTCCAAGTAAGCCTGTAGATCAAGTTCTGTAAGAATTTTATTCGTTTGTTTTGTTTTGCCAAAATGATTTAAATACATATTTTGCTGAACTCGTAGTTTAGCTTAGAATTTGATACAGAGCACTTTCAAGACATGAAAAGGGTGAATTCCAAAAAGATGCAATAAGTGCTTTACAACATTGTAAAGATGACACAATGCCAAATATTAAAACTTTACTTCATTTATTTGTCATACAGCAGAGAATGATAGATCTTTCTCTAAGTCATTTAAAAACATATTTGAGAAATTGTATATCTGAGAACAGACTAAATGATTTAACTCTTCTGTATTTGTACAGAAATTTCATACAATCAGTGGAACCAATTTTAGATAAACTGGTCGAAAAATAACATTAGGAAATGAGAAATTAATTCTTCTTAACAATTATGTTATAATTCTTATTATAGAAACATTCATATTATAGAAATTCGTTTACATTCAATAACTAAACAATAATAATGAAGTTTGGATAATGATATTAGTGTACTATGATAATTTAAGAAAATACAACCGGTGTATTATCTTAGAAATAAGAAAATAAAAAATACTAACCACTCCGTTCGGGATAGCCACATAAATTAAAACTAATGCACACATGGCAACACAAAACGATAACAATTTGTTCCTAAATATCATGTGGAATGTTTTATCCATATTGAAAGCGAATCAAACTGTATTCGAGATTAGCAGAGAAGCTTATTTGTGACGATAGTAGTTGATATTGTAGTCCTTTACTTAGATAGAAATAACCGTTTATTAAAGTCCGTATATATAGACGTTCGTCACTCGCTTACATTGTGAAATGGACGTTAATTAAACACACACACACACACACACACGCTTACATTGTGCTTGGCGAACAGAAACAACAATGGGGCAGACGGTTCTAGAGTTAGGGGATAAGTACGATTAGAACAGTCCGAAATACCAACTATTAATACATTATGAAATGAATTTTAATGCACACAGCGATTTTCGCTTGAAATTGTAAAAACTATGAGCATAAATGGTTGCAGTGGCAGATTTACCATTTATATCATCATGCAATGACAATGACAATTTTCATTGGACGTAAATATCACGAGGTACATAATTCAGAATAATCAAGCGTCAAAAAGGAGCATCCGAAGGGATGTATTTCAGTTAATGGATGATATGTACTATAATTGAAGGTTAAAACAACCAACTAAACATAACAATAAACTAAATAAATAAATAGATTAAATTTCAGAGTAAATCTCAGATTTACCAAAATACCAAACAGATGCTACCCTCACGTTTATATTCTTTCCTCTTGTTTCTTTTGAATTTATTTCTATCAATCCTTTGTTTAAATACTTAAAACCATATCTTAACAATGGCTAACGAAAAATTTAACCTCAATCAAATTGATCCTGATAATTATCTACATGATTTAAACTCTTTGTCTCATGGCATTTATGTTAAGCCAGCCGACCTTAGAACAATAAACTCTCCTGCTCCCTCTATAATCTTATATTCCTGCATGTGAATTGTAGAAGTATCTTCAATAAAGTATCTTCTTCCATGATATTTTTATCCTCATTGAAATGACTCATGCCAAAGTTAATGCTGTCACAGAGATATGGTTAGATCAGTCAATATGCAGATGACACAAGTCTCTTCTCTATCCTCTCCAGCGACAACATGTCCGATCAATACATTAGGAGAGTTACAGAGTTACAGTTGCGTTACAGTCCATAAAACGTTACTAGAAGAAATTGTTTTAACAATCATAAGCAGTTTTTTAGACGGTTGAGGTTCCTTAATTAATTCATGTTATGCCTATGAATAATTATTCAATTACCATTCATTTTTTTTTTAATATTAATCAGAAGCATATGAGTTTCTTAAACGAAAACAACACTTTATGTAATAAGCAACTATCGTGGAGATGTCAATCAATAAAGCGATTGATACAGGTTTCAACACTTCTTTGTCAAATCTGGCATCCCGCTTTTGTGGCTCTACATCCTTGATGCCAAAATTGATAAGAATCATTTCCATTCTCTTTAAGTAATACAAACTTGAGTGCTCTCTTATCAAGCATGCTCATCTGTGTCTAGGAATGCATGCATAGCATGTTGCTCCCATCATTTTCAAGTGCTTAAGCACTGGCTTCTTGCCAGAACAACCTCAAATGGTGACTTACCCTCAACATCTGAACTTTTTTTCGAACTCGACATTTTGAATGATGTAAGCTGCTGATCAACTCATCCCAAATGTTCTTAGGCAAATTACTATGAGCACACAACATCGTTTCTGCAGCTTCAATGGGTGTCCTGTTGACAAAGACATCTTGCTGTAAAGTGTGGCCTCTGCAAGACACCATGATGCTTCCTAACTCTGTCATTCTCAATTCAAGACTGTTGTCCCTCAACAGCTCTTTGACAGCGTTCCCTAAGGTTCTCACTTAAGCAAGCTTCTCTTCACATTTTCTGACTTCAGACTTTTCTTTTGATAACCCTCTAACGATATTTATATATTTAACGATATTTAAAATATTTATCCTAGAAGGACTCAAAATATGAAACTCAAAGTTTTTGACTTTTCCTTTGTGAGGATGTACTTATTCCCCAATAACCAAAAATGTAACCCAAATATTTTCTGAGATATTTGACCATTATATATTGCTGTCATCTGGGGTGATGTTATAAATGCGCAGTTATGTTTAAATTTTGAAGCTCTATGTGTTTATGGTTTTTTTTTTTATATATTACTTGTTCGTTGCCGAATGACTTTATATAAGAGGAAATGCATAATCTAATACATGTAAACAACAATGGAGAGTAATAACAGAGTAAATTTACTGTGGAACAGGCAAGAAAATTGATATTGGAATCTAATAGTCGACTGACTGACTACCTATCACTGATGTTGATGTCAACTTTAGTGATGAATCAGAAACAGAATACGTTCCAATTTTGGTAAAAGGTACAGATGAGAGTTGTTGTGATGGAAACACTTCCGAAAGTGATGTGACTTTGAGCAGCAAAAAAAAATAATGATGGAGCTTTGCAAAATACCGATGAGAACATATCTGGAAAAATTTCCATGTCCCTAAATACATGTTGTGTCAATTTAGGAATGGAAAAGCAAAAAAAAATTTAAAACCCGGGCGGACTCCAAAAATTGCCAAGGTAAATTCCGGCGGCCCTGATTACACCTAACAAATCCTTATTGTTTGCAAGTTGGGTTTCGTTCCTACATGCAACAGTAATGGAAACAATCATATATGTCGTGTTCAAAACCCAGCTTGCAATGCCACAAACGCCATTGATGGTGGTGATTAATTAACGTCCATAAGCGCCCTTGGGAGAGAGAGAGCTACATAAATAACACAAAGCGCTTCTGACGCTGTGCATGTGGCGTTATATAAATGAAGTACATTTACATTTTCATATTAGAAATACTCTATTATGCTGCAAATCAACATTTTTTGAACATTATAGTGAGTATTTTGTCAAACTATTCTTTTGTGATAAATGTAAATGTGCTCCCGCATTGTCTAATGGTTAAGACTTCCGCCTCTCACGATGGCAACACGGATTCGAATCCCGTTGCGGGAGCGCCGTCCTAATCATCTAGCTATGCAACGGACGTTAATGAACAATTCTTTTTGTTTGAGGGGGAGGGAGCGTGTCTGAGAATTACGGAGATGGTTACGTGGTGTGTATTTCGAGGAGTTCCCGTGTGATATCTGGTAGTACGTTTCAGTTGCCGATAGTCACATGGTTTATTTCAATTGTTTTCGGAATAAAGCAAAGTTCTGTTCTCATACAAAAGACATAACTGGCGCAGTCGACGAAAATTTCAAAGAGAATTGTCGATTCGAGAATTCTGAAAGACTTTGTTGGCCTGCAGTTGTGAGTTTTCAAAGTTTTGTTGTTATTTCTGCAAATGGCAGACATTGCAAAGTTTCTAGAGGAATTTTCAAAGCAAATGGAGACGTTGGTGCGTTCACTAACGGAGAATTCAACTATTCCAAATTTTGTATCTTTCGAACCGACTAAGGAGTTGTGGAATGATTATTTGAGCCGTTTTTTGACTTTTGTGGAGGCCAATTCAATTCCCATAGCAGAAATTCCACAGTTTTTTCTAACAAACCAATCCCCTGCAGTTAACAAACTCTTGCAGACAGCTGCAGCTCAACAGTCCATATCATGCGACATGAACAAGTTAGACTTTGCCGAGATACAAGAAGACATGTTTCAAAATTTCAACCCAAAAAGATTTATGGTACGGAAACGTTTTCGATTTTTGACTGAAGTTAAGCGAGAGCCAGGAGAGTCAATCCAAGAATTAGCAGCAAAAATTAGAGGAGCGGCCAGTACATGTGATTTTACAAGTATGGAACCCGCTAGATGAGGCCTTGAAAACAAGATTTATTTGTTCAGTTTCCAACGAAGCGGTGTTGAAATCACTCTTCAAAATTCCCGAAGACGAATTAACATTCAACAGAGCTGTCGAAGTGGCATAGAGGTGGATGAAGCTTCCAAATTTGCTAAAGCAACAGTCCACCACACTCCTGAATATGAAGAAACCATTCAGAAAATAAACACTCGCAACACTCGAAAGAAACCAGATAAATTCCAGACAAATTTCTGCAGCTCAATCCAACACACATGAAACCAACACACAGGCGACGTCACGTCATTCAGACTTTCCATTCCCTAAAGGTACTTGCCTGAGATGTGGAAATAAAGGTCACCATGCAAAGGAATGCAGACATCTCAAAGCGGAGTCTAACTTCTGCGGAATTACGGGACACATTGAAAAGGCTTGTCTCAAAAAGAAATTTCAAAGAAAGAGAGTTGTTAGAACTATTCACACAGTTCCCAGTAACAATCCTCTTATTCAAAAATTTACGAATTGGAAACTTCGACCACTTTTTCGAACTTGATAGCGGAGCTAGAGACAACTTTTGTTCGATAGAAGTTTGGAAAGAATGGGAACGGTCGGAATTGAAACTTTCAGTAACAAAATATGTTTCAGCTACAGGAGACAGAATTCCGATCATAGGAGTCTGTCAGGTAACAGCTTCTACCTCTGAATCCGAAGAAGTGCCACTATTCAATGTTTCGAAACTACCAAAGCTCAACATATTAGGCAGAAAAGCCATAGTCGATTTAAAGATTGATATGTCTGCGCTGCTAAGAAATCACGTTTTACAAATTACAGAAGATTCTGAAAGCAAATCTTTGCAGAGAGAATGTCACAAACTTTGCGAGGAATTCAAAGAATTCGGTTTTGAACCCGAACTGGGATGTTTGCAAGACTGTTCTGAGTCGATTATCATGCGAATGAGATTAGAAATTTGACGTCCATGAGGATAAGGAAGATGATCTCACCGTGTGCACTATCAATGTCATCAGCCAGCAAATTCGTCCTATCGATTCTCAGGTTTTGACAAAAGAATCGCGTAAGGATCAAATAATTTCTTCAGTGGTTCAATATTTAAAGGAAGGATGGCCCTGAGTACTGTCAGATAAGATTCGCCACTTCAAAAATCTAGAAAATTCTCAAACAGTACAGATTGCTTGTCTGCTTCTAGGAAACCGGGTGGTCATTCCAGAAAGACTTCAAACCCATGTCATGCGATTATTACATATAGTAGATCACTGCGGTATGAGAAGGATGAAGCTGTTGGACAGATCGGTGGCATACTGGCCGGGTATAAAGATAAAGATATCGAGGAGATGTGCAAGAGATGTACATTCTGTGCGACACATCAAAAACAATTCGTCAATATTTCAGAACCACCCATGGATGTTGCCTGAGCGACTACGGAGTAGAATTCACATAGACCATGCTACCAATTTCATGGGAAAGAATTGGTTGGTTGTTGTCGACAGCTACTCAAGATATCCGTGCATTCATCAGACTTCGAGTATTACTGCAAGTTCTACGATCGATCTCCTAGAAGAGGATTTCGCGCACTTCGGATACCTTCATGCCCTGGTCTGAGATAATGCGCCGACTTTTGCTTCGGAAGAATTTCAAGAATTCCTTAGGGAACGAGGGATTGTTCATCTTACGGGGCACCTTATCACCCAGCAACGAACGGACAGGCCGATAGATTGGTGCAAACGTTCAAACAATATTTACGGAAATCCCAACTTCCGCATGAAATAGTTCTACAGGAGTTCCTCATCCAATACAGAAGAACGCCTCTCGAATCTGGTTATCCCCAAGAGAGTTGTTAAATGGCCGGCAAATCCGCGGTAAATTAGATGCCCTTGTACCTTCAGAATCGTATATCGTTCAAAGAAGACGAAAACTTAAGGAGTCATGTGGCAAGTAGATCGAATATACTATTTACAAAAGGCAGGTCATGATATGTTCGACTAAGCGGACCAGTTAAAGATCGAGTACCTAGATGGATTCCGGCGGTAGTTGTTCAAGTGTTAGGAGCCATGTTCTATTACGAGTATTGCCAAATGGCCCCATTTGGAAAAGACACGTGGAACAGTTGAGGCCAGGGTATGGGGTAGTGGAAGACGATGATCCGGGAGAAGTACCAGGTCTCAGTCACACCTCACAAAACCCCCATAAAAAGGATTCAGCTTTACCTCAGCATACTCCTCATTCAAATAACTTTCAAGAACCGGTCTAGGTACAACCCAGAGGCAGACCTAAAGGACGAAGAAACTTTCAACCTCCACTTCCAGGTCATCTGAGGGAGCCTCTGACACTTCCTCGAAGATCGGAACGATTACGCCAAAAAGCTTTGGGTGGCTTTATGGCTGGCGGGGAGGTGTTGTGACGTTGCATTACAATACGGAAACGTTTCGTATAAAAGGAACGGATACCGTTGTTCGAGAGGGAGGAAGCGTGCGAGAATTACGGAGTTGGTTACGTGGTGTGTCTTTCGAGGAGTTCCCGTGTGACATCTGGTAGTATGTTTCAGTTGCCGACAGTCGCGTGGTTTATTTCAATTGTTTTCGGAATAAAGCAAAGTTCTGTTTTTCTATGAAGTTGAGTCTCATACAAATGACATAACATTTTGAAAATTAGAAATTGTCAAATTCAAAATCAATGCACATTGTTAAAATCACCATTGTTTGTTTGATTGAATTAAATTTTGAAGGTCTAATTATGAACATTTTTCAAAGCGATAGTTTGTTGAAGGACTTTATGACATGAACTTAATGTTTGGAGAATCTTTTTAACTTGATCTGGAAAATAAGATTTTTTAAAACTAATGATTTAGAATAATTTTTAATAAGCAGTAATTTAAAAATATCACTCAACTATTTAAAAAATCTATAAATTGTGACCATTCTGCAAATTAACTACAAAACCTCTCCATAAGCTATCACATTAAAAGCTATACAGACCATCATTATTCCTCGGCATATTTTCCATGACAGAACACATGGCTTCGTATTTATTTCTGATGGAAGCCAAAGAGGAAAGAAGCTACAAAGTAAAATATTAAAATTTGATCATGACATCTACCACATCTTGAAACATTCATTATATTGTCAAAATAAAAAATATAGTTACCATGCCCACATAAAACATAAAAACCTATTCATATATAATTCATGCAAAGGCTCACCAAAAAACTTCAAAAATCATTCTACTCCTACTTCAATTAAACTTATCTCTTTAAACCATATTTTATTTTTAAAAAGCCTCAAAAAATAGCAAAATACCAGTGTCTTTAAAATGTTAAGCTGGATAAGAAATGAACTGAATTATTATTATATTTTGAATGCTCACTGAACAAAACTCTTGAGACAAATTATTGACAACATCAAAATGAGGTCCCAGATCGAACTGCTGGATTGGGGATTTGTGTATTTTAACCTCATTTGACCAACAAAGAAATGAGGTCAGCTGTATGTCAAGATTTGAGAGAAGTGACTTCAATAAGCTGAGCTCATATTCCAACTTGACAGGCTTGCAAAATGGCTGATAAAAGGTTTGTGAACAATAATTTTGTTAATAAGTAACTTGAAAGATGCGTGACAATAAAAAGACTAACAACTGAATTTACTGCATTTATTTCTTATAATGTTTGCTATTGGATCAGTTAAACAAGCCTAGAGCAAAGCATGGTTACCATTATAAAACTATTATCAATGTAATTATTATTTTAAGATGAAATTCAGTATTAGGACATTCACCTGAGCTTTATTAGAATCCTCCTTTAACTTGTCCAATATCTCATCAAGTTGTTCAAGTTCTGACCTCAGCAGACCAATATCTGGCACTGCTGTTGGTAATGATGATAAAGAGGAAGGCCTTAAAAAGCACATATATATATTCATTAAATGCTTAAAAAAATTGTTTGATGAAAAAATGACTTGTGAAAATTCACCGTTTTGATTTTTGAGATTCATTGGAAATAATTTTGCTTAAGTCAGGTGGAAGTAGATTTAAGGTTTCACCATAGATTCTTGACAAAGGTTCACAAGAGACTTTATCTAGAGTCAAGCAATCTTTAGAGAGTCTCTCCCAATCAATGCTGGAAAATAATAAGCTTATCATAAGACTTCACATATAGTTACTTAATGAACATGTATTGATGTACTAACATATACAAAAACATCAACATTTTAAAATACTGCAAGCAGATGGTTGAAAAAACACTCTTCTAAATGACAAGCTTATTTTAACAAAACAAGTTTAAAGAAATCTCATAATTATTAATTTACAAATTACTATAAAATAATTCAATCTATCAAATTTAATACTAACTCCTCCCCAAGTTCCTGAGAGGAACATGCAAGATCAATCAGAGTCAACACAAAGGACATCTGCGGTTTTCCCACAGTCACTCCCTGCCAAAAAAAAGATGAACTATGGACATTTTAGAGTAACTTCAATTGAATTTTGAAGTTATCCAGTTACATAATAGGGTAAATGGTGTAAGGCTACAAAATACAATGAAATTACTCTTTATTACAAATTGTCAAGTTCTAGATTGGCATGAACGAAACACATATGTATTAGCAAAATCATGTTACTTCTAAATCTCAATCAGTTATTTTAGAACACTTAACATGAAATGTTGTGATCAACAGCAGTACTTATGATATAATTGTCTAAAAACATGTTCATATCAATACTGATAAGTATTCACTCTTAAATAAGTTATTAATTAGCCCATTTTCATCATCAAACTATCCCACTTTCACAAGGTCAGCATCATCAGATGAACACAGGCAGAGAGAAGAAGCAACATTGAGAATTCCTGTTAGTTGATTACCATGAATCAATAAGCATCTTAATGTAAACTATATAAGAGATTATGCTCAATTTCAAAGTAATTAAGTTAAAACAGATCATCAAGAATGCAAAAGCTTATCTACTCACGCTCAACCCTTGAATCCATGCTGTCATGATGATCCCTGCATTCCAATATCTCAGAGAGATCTTGGTCAAACCTTCAAGCAACAACAATTGCAGATATGCAAAAGAAAGTTCAAGAATAATAAATGTGTAGCATTTACCTCCCAATCAGCCATTCTATGAGGTCAAGTCGATGATGGCTGGGAGAAAATAATAAATCTGAAATCCAGGATTTATCCACATCTCTTATTAAAGGGCAAGCAAGAAACTGAAAATTAAATTTCTATGAAGTCATTCAAACATATTAAGAAACATGCTTGAGTTGCTTTCTATTTCATTATATTTTCTATAATCAAATTATATCCAATTATAATTTCATGTTTGATTCGAATTGAGAATGAACTTGAAACCCTAAGGTTGTCATTATTGTCCAGCTTTAGTTACACATTAATCAAAATTTAAAACAACCTTTGACAAGAAAAATTAACATCATAAACATGGTTTACAAGATCTGGCCTAAACCTTTTCAATTTCATCACCAAAATGCAAAATCCATCAATCTTACTCATCAACCCCATAACTTCCAAATAAATGCCATACTGTTTGCAACTGCTATTGGCATCACCACGCTGAATTCCATATATTTCAAAATTACTTGCATCTAAATATCTTCTTTTAAGCATCAAAAAAAGATGTAGCATCAGATTTTATATAATGAGTAAATCTATGAAAGCAATTCATCGTATATACAAGAAGCAAATCCACTCACGTCCAATTTCCTTTTAACAACAGTTTCGAAAGAATTCATGTTTCTAATAACTAACACAAAAATCTAAGCATCTGTTTATAAAGCTCGAATTAGAAGGAGTGGTTTATTACACAGACATTATTCCACTTAAACCACTCAATAAATGAATATTATGCTAAGTTATAAATTAGTGTTATGTTGTTATATTATTAATTATCGATTCCGCCAAAATTCGCAATGTTGCGATTATTTATGCAACAAATACTTATATTTAAATTTAAAAATAGTTAATCGCTAATTATGTCTTTAAATAATTACAGCAAATGAAAAGCCCTTACGAGTGATTTTCTATTAGTGATAAGATGTAATTGCAATTAAAAACATGCTTGAAATCTTTGAGATTAAATAATATATAATAGCTTTTTACATAAGAAATGTATAATATATATCTCGGTCAACGTAGGAAAAATCATCGAACATAAAGATTATGTAAAGTAAAATGATCGCTTTTTTATGATCATTTGTTTGAACATTAATGGCTTACCGGGCAATACTTTTTCAAATCGGATCAGGGCTAACTTGACATTAAATTGCTAAAATTATATTATTAGCGAGCAATAAAATAATCATTCTATAATTTGAATTGAAAAAGAAAATTTTTAACGATCAATCTTTTAATCGTACAAAACAATTTTTAATTGATATTTATTTTAAAATTTCTTCTACATTCTTAATCAAGTAATAAAAATTTATTTAACAGATTAATAAAACATAAGATGTTTTTGGATTTACATGAATGAACTCGATCAACACCGTGCATTCATAACGTATTGTGCATTGTCGCCATTTTGGACCTCTCGGGCGTGTTGCTGTGTGGTGTGATTGTGCTTGTTGGTTTTTGATTGGTTTGTTGAATTTCTGATTTTTGTGCGGTGAGTAATATTTTTAATCGATTTTGTGTTAGTACAACAACTTTATATTTGATGCTTTCGAATGATGAATGGCATCAGTTTTATAAATTTTCCATGATGTCCAAAATGGCAAGTTTGAATTTCTTTTAGAAACGAAATGAGCCAGTACGTGCAAGTTGTTGATGATGACGGTGATGAGCCCATAGAACTTCCCACTGAGCCGAATGGTGAGTTGCTTCTGTCCACAGTGGTGGCACAGTTTCCTGGGGTCAGCGGGCTCAAGTATCGTGCCCAAGATTCTAATGCCATGAGAGGAGTGAGGCTCAGTGATGGACGTTTATTGGCTCCAGATGAAGGGTGGTCTAGCTACGTTTTTCAGACAGTCTATCCAAAAGGTTGTCAACTTAAAACAAGTAGTATGTGGTTAATTTGATTTTTGTGACTTGCCAAGCCCTGCGAATGGGTGTGAAATGGGTTGGTTGTCAGACATGCTGTTGGACATGTGTTTGATTTGACTTCCACATTACATGCTTCAAAGTTTGACTGGGATTTGGAGGTATTTTATTTTGTTGAGCACAGCACACTTATTATTCAACCATCTGTTTTTTATGCTCATGGCATCCACAATTTCACACTTATGAGCATGGGTTTTATTTTTTGCATAAATTGCATGCAATGGTGCATGTATGATTATGTGATTGGTGAATGTGCAGTAGGAATGATGTGTTAATATATTATGTTGTCATTTGATGGAAGATTAAAATTTAATTTCTTAATAGAAAAGAGAAAGGGTGACTCTCTTGAAAACCCAACTGTGAAAACAAAGAAGCTAGACAAACTGAAGTGTAGTGATCTTATTGTTCTTGGACTACCATGGAAATCCACTGAAGATGACATCAGGAAATATTTCTCTGCTTTTGGAGAGCTGACCATGGTTCAGGTAAATGGGGTGAAAATTTGTTCATTTTAGCATTTATAGGAATAATTTTTATTTTGTATGTGCAGCTGAAGTATGACCTCAAAACTAAGCAGTCCAAGGGTTTTGGCTTCATAAGATTCGCTGACTATGAATCTCAAGTGAAGGCCCTATCGCAAAGACATCTTATTGATGGCAGGTGGTGCAACCTTCGCATTCCAAATTCAAAGGTAATGATTACTATTTTTGCTGTTTAATGTTGCAGTTAGCAAGTAAGCAATTCATTGTTTACAGGCATGGGCTATCTCCCTCCAGGAAGGTGGAATATCAAGTGAAATGAGTAACAAAATATATGTGGGTCGTTGCACCGAAGATATGACAAATGATGATCTCCAGGAGTACTTTTCTCAATTTGGGGAGGTCAGAGAAGTTTTCATACCAAAGCCATTCAGGGCATTTGCTTTTGTCACTTTTGCTGATCCATATGTGGCTCAAAGTCTTTATGGTGATGACCATGTAATCAAGAATTGCAGTGTCCATATTGGAACTGCAACTCCAAAGAATGCTGAGAAGTATGCTGATGATGGCTATGGATGGCATAGCAAAGGATGGGCTAAAGCTGGGAGCATGCATGGTCAAGGTGCCCTGATCGATCCCAACACAGCCGCTGCTGCAGCTGCAGCGGCCGTAGCGGGATTTGCTAATCCAAACTCTTTCAATATGGGATTTGGAACTGGTGGTGCCAATGCTGGTGCCTTTCCTGTTAATCCAGCCATTGTTGCAGCTGCAGCTCAAGCTGCCATTGCTCAAGGAATATTGGGCATGATGGGTCAGGGTGGGATGATTGGACAAGGAGCTGGTGGATATCCTGGTGCAGCTGGTGATAACAGTAGATATCAATCTATTGGTTACAGCACCTCTTCTGGTCAAACCACTGGATCTCAAAGTGGCAAACAAGTTGATACATCACAGCAAGTTGGAACCTACTCAGCTTATGGAACATACCAACAACCTGGACAACTGGGTTATTCCAGTGGTAGCTGGGGTAAAGATGGACAGTCTCAAACCGGTTCCTGGACCGGTACGTAGGAAGTATTATTATTTTATTGATTTTATATATTCAAGCAGTGCCAAATGCCTGAACAGCATGTCGCCTCTCCAAGAAATAGCTGCACTTTTAGACATGCGAACACAGATCATTCAGTAGAATCTTCTCGTGTTATAGTTGGTTATTGGCAGCAGTTAATTCATAACCTCAATTTGAGTTAACCTAATTGAATGTTCTTTTGACACATGATAATATTTATGTTATGATTTTCCTTAGGTGTATGATGGTCTGTGGTTGCTGTTCAATGGTACATGCTGGAGTGTTGCAATGGCTGAATCATGGATGTGGTCAAACTGATGGTGATGTTGGTGATGATTTAGTGGTTGATTCTGATCCTATTTATCTCATGATTTCTACACTTTGTAAATATATATTGGACATGTCTCTGTTTGCAATCTGGTATTTTAATGCTTTGGACCTGCATACAATGCAGGATAATTGGATTTGTGCAGACTGGTTAAACTGAGACAATTTATCAATACATAAACAGTTTTAAACATGGAACTGGTTGTTTTCTTATTTATCCTAAAATGCAAATACAAATGTTGGATGAATGGATTGGGCATGGTTGGGTTAGGGATGTGAAAACCACCTGTTTGACGAACTTTAGTAATTAAGGATGGTCCGCTGAAACTTGTTCAGGGTGTTTCAACAACGCAAAAGTTTTGGCAGGATCAACCTGCTGGGAGGCAGTCCATCGTGAGTGTACGGCGTTCGCGCACGCCAAGCTGTATCAGTCGGCTGGTTTGCGTGAGATACATTTGTTGCTTTCCATACGACGTGAGTTCCTTGGCGCTATAAATAGGTGGCACAACTGGTCCTAGGCGAATGAATATATTTCGCCTTTTCGATATTTTGCACTTTAAAGGATAACCATGGTAACATCCTGCGAATGACTGAGCGAGTATGCTCAGCAATTATTGTGATAAATATTGTCCTTCGCTATGTGATTGGATGGGCTTTTATCAAACAAAGCGTCTGCTTTTTTTTTAAATGAAGTGAAATATGAGCGCGGATTTGAGGAGATCTTTCAAGCAGAAAGCCAAGCAAGCTTTCGAATTGCCTTCAAGGTGTGTATGCTTTTTTAAATTACAATTTTCGTTTGTGGACGGTCTAGTTTCGGATTACATGCTTTTATTGTGTTTTTTTATTTCGGGAAGTCGGTTCGATTATGTAATTCAGTTGATTCTGTACCTGAATTGCTTTAAAGCTCCTGAAAGCATGTAATCTTTAGCGAGCGAGATGAGGAATTGGATAGCAGATAATCGCAGACATAGATCGTGCCTGAAATAAACATAAGGCAATCCTATAGGATATATGCACTACGTTACTTCGGCTGATTAATATTGTGGGGGCCATTATTCTATATTAATCAATGTCTTGAGAAATTTATTCTGCAACTGCTAATTTGTCTTGGTGCTCGTTTCGTAAAATTATGTCCTCATTAAGCTCTTAAGGATTGCTGAGGGAGGTAATTATTTGAGCTAACATTGAAACCCTTCACCAAACTTAGACAATTCTTTAGAATCTTCATTAGTTTTAATCACATTGCTTATGTTGAATTTCTGTCATGAAAGTATTATGAAAGATCTCTGATCTTCAATAAATTAGAAAATAATGAATTTTAAAATATATCTTCAATAACTAAATAATTTATGGTCTTTTTGCAAGTGATCAGGGAAAGAGTTTGTTTAAATTGTAATATTGATGGTGGATCGCTGATCTATTTTATAAAGTCAAAATTAACATAAACAGGTTAAAGTACAACGAGTCTTCAGTAATGTCTTTTGGACGGAAGTGTTTAAAATGGAAACATGTTTAAGCAGGAAATACTTACTATTTGGCATAACTGAAGGATGCAGTATCAGAGAAGCGAAGCAAAGAGTTCATTCCATCAGCATGTCGATACCTACGTGGCTGCGAATTAATTTTTAAATGAGGTAGCAACAACGTGCAAAACCTAGGCGGAACTTTACCTATGTTCAGATTTGGGGTTTCTAGTGCATTGATAAAACACGTGCCGAATGTCATAGGTCATATTTTTTGCGAGTTTTTTTTATTTCGTCAGGGTTATTCATAATGCATCTAATTTAAAGTTTTTTTTTGTTATTCGTACGATATTTACAACTCATAGGCGATATTTTCTTAATGCTTTATCATTTATGTGATAATTATTTGTATTTCACACATGAATAACACTCCTTCAAAGATTTCTGTGTTTTTAGCAGTTTCTCTAGTGGAATGGAAGGAATGGCCATATAATTTCATCATGGTGATATTTTGGCCACTCGTTCTCTGCCGTTATTACGACTTTTTCATAATTCATATTAAACGCTTTGCGAACTTGTCGATGTATTTGTTGACGAGTGGGCCTGTCAGATATTAGAAATTTAAAACAGTTGGTGGCATCTCAATTTTGAGACAACTATCGAATAAAAATTATTAAGTTAATCGCTTTCGATCAAGGGATGATGACGATGATCTTTAACTTCCATTCCATGACGAGATGATTAATTTGGAGCTAGGAATCACCAGCGGAAGGACTTTAGGAGGAATGTAATTGTTAGAATTAAAAGTCATTCAATAGATGAGGCAGATGCAGACAAAATTAAATTATCTGAAAGCATTCATGGATGTTGGCTAAAATCCATGTATTTTTAGTTGGCATTTCTCGAATTAATTAAATTATATTAGTATTGCAAAATAGGTCTTGTGATTGTGTCACAACCCATTCTGATTGCCCCTGGCAATCCTTCATTTGTTGATGCCTTTGCTTCAGAAGTATAACTATGTAAAGTCTGTTGGCTAAAATCCATGTAGGAAAGAAGCACTGCGCTATACTGCACATTTATTAAAATTAATTAGTAACTTTTGTCTGCATTCCACTATTTTCTTTCCTGACTTTCAGTCGTCTCAAGCCATTCTTAATTATAGATTAAACATTTCTTCAAATGATGAATGCACCATATTTTGGCCTATTAAGTAAAATGAATCTCAGTTGTCCTGTCCTTTGGTTTTGTACTGATTTTTATTAAAATCATTCACTGTATTAATTGTTGAAGCATATAGTTAATATTCGGGACATTACTTATTTGGGACATTCTAGCTGCCAATTTTGCCACAATGGAAGTCAACATTGGACTCTTTCAATATATGCTGTTTTATAGGCTACGAAAAGGATTAACAAATCATCTTGATGGGTCTGATGACGAACACAGACCAATGTCTTTCGATTTTGGATGCCTGCTCCAGGATGACCGCAACAGAATATTTGCTCTCCGTTAGTTTCTTGTGGTAACAAGTTCGTAATAATATGCAACGTGATAAAATAATTTTCAAAACTTCTTTCAAAACATTCTTCAACGTATTTGTCCAATGACATGTAACTTTCAACCTATTTTGGATCAAAATTGTTTTCTGAGATGAATAATAACTAGTTAATTCATTTTGACATTATCATCTAATTGTTTCTTAGAATTTGCTATTCAGCTTGGTCATATCCACCACCTGCACATGCTTATTATATGAATATGGATCAAAATACTAGAATATTCTGAACGCGACAATATTTTATGCACATTAACCATTTATCTTTTTTGTAAGCGTTTGCGGCTTCAGGTGGTAAGTAAAATTTAATTTGAACTCCAGAAAGTGTTCCACCTAACAAAGAATCGGAGACAGGAACAAAGACTCGCCAGAGAGTTCCATTACAACCGAGTGGAACCATCAAGTATCAGGTCACTTTGTCTGATTCAAAGCGTTTTCGTTTTACTCGCAAGTTGTTCTTTAAAACTGAAATGCTTCTAGCAACATGATGTCGCAAATATCAATTACTTCGACAGTTTTCACAAAACGAGGGAACGATCAACCGCTTATTGGTAAAAGTAAAAAAGATGTTCTAACTTAATATTATAAGCAGAAGAAATATCTGAAGATTGTGAACGTTTTAATTTAGCCATTACGTTTTTGAACGAACGACATTATCACTTAATTCATTCGATGACCGGAGAATAATATTAGCACCAAGTACACCAGGTGTAATAGATACCTTAAAAGCCTGTGTTTTACGAACACTTTCATGCTTGGATGGAGACATAAAAGCTGATTTATGTGCGTCCGCACACTGACGAGGATCTTTGTTTCATTCCTGGATTAATGACCAGGTATATGCTTCTTAGGTGTCTAATTAGGATTCCTTCAGCATTCAATCATTCAATCATTGGCTGCTGAAGGTGAGTTGTGCCAGATACAGCAATGAAAACATTAAACACGATACTGGGCTGATAGTACTTCCGATAGTTTCCGTAAGGAGGCATGTATGCGAGGATAATTTCGAAATAATTGATGATTCCGTCATTAAGCTATACGACATTTTTGAAAATTGACCAGCTATTGCAATTTGCTCTAATTTATGTAATAAGGATCGATGTATTAATGACAATGTTAATGATGTTCACAATAGTTTGAGATTTCCAATTTTAAACTTTTTCAAAAGTGAATTTAATGAAATTGAATTTTACTTATTTTGAATTTAGTGGGCTTTTATTATTTTAAGGTGACGGGGAGGGACACACTGAGGAGTTTGGCAGCACACCATGGTACGACCTCATCTGAACTCAAAACCCTTAACAAACTCCATTCCGAGACAATTTTTGAAGGACAAGTTGGTGTTTTGTATATCCGGACTTATATTTTTGTGTACATATATTTTAAGTATTTCCAATATCACCATAAAATGTAATAAAAATGAGTGGATGAAAATATGTAAGACCTCTGGTCAATGTATAAATTCTGAGTTTGTGAAAATAATACGTTTATGTTTAGATGATTTAATTGTTTGAAAGCTAGCAGAGCTTTTAAATGAAAATAAACATAAAAAATCCAAACGTTATAAAGTTCTATAATCGGTGTTCTGGTTCTGATGATAGAAAGAAACAAAATGGGAGGCAACGTGGAACATGTCTCAGGCAATCAGCTTCATTTGGCTACATGATGGATTGAATTGAGGCAATCAATAGGGCACGATATCATTTTGCCACAAGAGGAATGAATTGATGACTTATTAAGCAACGGTGGTGATGATGATGACCGGGATGGTGAAGGAATTTAGCAAAGCGTGCAAAATACTTATTGGACAAACCTCTT
This sequence comes from Hirudo medicinalis, assembly GCA_011800805.1. Taxonomy (NCBI): domain Eukaryota; kingdom Metazoa; phylum Annelida; class Clitellata; order Hirudinida; family Hirudinidae; genus Hirudo; species Hirudo medicinalis. The sequence goes on from MPNW01000074.1 coordinate 190,934, forward strand.
TTTTATTGGCCTCTTTTCCAAAGATCAGCTTGAATAACGTTTCCACGGTTGGCCTAAGTTTACCGTTGAATTATATTTGCAGCAACATCTTTATTTCTATTGCCACAAAAAGTCATTGTCATCATCATCATCACCATCACCATTGTCGTCGTTGTCATTGGCATCATCATCACCGCTATAATAGTAGCTAGTGGTAATCTCTTTTTAGGACTTTTTTGTATGTCATCCGACACAAATTGAATTTAGTTTTTGCATCGTTATTGAAATTTATTCGATTGAAAACCGTTTAACATTTCAAGACTCTCTACATCCCTGATGATTCGTATTCATCGTGTCAACCCGAGGAACGCACCGAATCAGTGGACAGCAACTATGACATCTCAACCAAGCAAGCTTCTCCAAGTCTCCTTGGAACGGGGATGGAAACCAGGGAATCCACTACCACCGTAACAGTTCCCGAGTTTGAAAATAAACAGCTTGAAGTGGAGCTCCTCCCATACAAGGTCATGAATATTAATTAGTACCATGTCTTAGATTTAATTGCATTTTCATATTTGGGTAAGATTTGTTTACCAGTTGGTCTGTTTTGAAATGATTTATTTTGAGGGATGAGGAAACTGAACTGTTTCTGCTAATGAGTTGAACATTTTTCAGATATTCTTTAAAATTGGAATGATTAATTATTTTATTAATAATAGCTTTCACTTTGGTATGGATTCCAAATCCTAGACTCTGTCAAAAGTTTATATAACTAACTAATATATAACAAAATGTAAATCGATGTGCCAATCTGTTAGTCACATCTTTAAGGAGGGTTTATTATGATTGCATAATTAATTTTTTGTTGGGATCTGTTGAAAGTGTTTAATATTTCATGAAAGATCTCACACTGCATCGCCTGGATTGGGCAAGATAAATGGTTGATTATGTGGAAGTCAGTCATTGTTTCAGAAGAAAAAAGTTTAACTTCGATGGTCTTGATGGGCATTATTACTAGCATGACTTGAGGAAGGAGCAAGAGGTTATTACAACAGAAACATTTGGAGGAGATTCGTGATGGTCTAGGAGGATTGGTGGCATCAATGAAATCAAGATACATTGAAATAATAGAAAAGAGGAAGCGACACAGTACACCATATTGACACCTTATTTGAATTAATGATTGGAACCCTTAAAACTTAAAACTTAAAGATATGAAGATTTCTTTCACAAGAGGACAAATTTTCGGAGACGCGTGGTTGCTGGACAGAGAATCCCAAATGTGTCGGAGGAGCACGTGAAAAGTTTGGGAAGAGTCTTCAATGAACAGTTATCAGATAAAAACCAGAAAGCTGCTGTTCGGAAAACCATCAAAGAGGGCCTGAACGCAATCGACAGGTCAGGACGCAGCTAATGCTCGACAACTCCGCGGACACTAGAATCCGAGAAGCCAAGCTGCTGCTGAAGTCAGGAAGAGGAAGTTCAAGGCTCATCAAGAGATCAAAAAGTCAGAAGAAGTTTGAGGAGATCAGAGGTACTCTCCAGTGTGACCGTCATGGTGTTGGCTGGAATCATTTCCAAAGATGGCCTAAGGCAAGCTCACCAGTTAGAGCCGCATTAGTAGTCCAGGAGAGAAGGGGAGATTGAGAAGGCCAGAATTTCAAAAGCGGTCCAATATTCTCAAAAACAAGGGCAGTGGACTACATGGGATGAAGCCTTACAAAGATCTCTCACGTGGCGGGAGATTTGGGGCATGTCACCGCTCAGATTGGCCTTTGTCATCCGGTCGGTCTACGAATTTTGCCTTCGGCGTGACAACACAAAGGTGGGGATATGACGAAAGACGTGCATACTCTGCGGAGAGAAACCCTGCGTCATATGCCGATATTCTCTGGCTCAAGTTCGCCTGGCGACACAACCATGTTCTGAAAATTTGGACAGAAGCCATGAAAACAGCTTTCTCTAGTGCTCGGAAATCAGTCCCTCAGAGAAGGATGTACTTCCTGCGCGAAGGTAACTCCGAGTTCGCAAGGAACAAGTGCAGAACCCTGAGGAAACATCTCCTTGATAATACCAACGACTGGGAGATAGCAGCAAATTTAGAAGGATTGATGCCGTGATTGATTCCGCGATGACCGATACATTCATATTTATGGAGTTGACGGTTCTATGAGAGGACAGGATAGGGGTCCAATTAGGGGTTAGCAATTGCCTAAAGAAAGAAAGAATTATTTATTTGTTTGATTAAAGTCCGTTGCATAACTAAGATGATTTGGACTTGCTTCGTGATAGAGGTGGGGGCAAGAGGTCTTGTTGGAAGGTCCATGTATGCATTCCTGGTCTCACATGCAGGGCAAGGATCAAGTTTATGACAAAGATTTCCAAAGCTGTGGAGGAGGTGGATATAGACAAGGAGAGACCACAAGTAACCTCTCGAAACCAAGAAAGAAAATTTCGCCTTAGTGGACCTCTTCGGTCGGCGCGTTGAAACCATTTCACTACTAATTTAATTTAATTTAAATAGTTAATATTTCTAATATTATTAATGATATTATTAGTTATATAATTTAACCTTTTACAACTATTATTACTCTTATACTTATTATTTCATTACAATATCTAACACTAACTAACATCATCTTAGTTATGCAAATGACTTTAATCAAATAAATAAATAATTTCACTACTAATTGTCCTATTCATCACGTTATGCTGAGGACATTAATAAAATACTACTACTACTACTTTCACTACTAATGATTGTTCCCGCATGGTCTAACGGTTAGGACTTTCGTCTCTCACGATGGCAGCACGGATTCGAATCCCGTTGCGGGGTGTACCGTCCTAATCATCTAGCTACGTAACGTACGTTAATAAACAATAATTCACTACCAATTCATATCGTTTCTTTTACATAACTAACATCAACTAACAATTCCAAATCATCTCAGTTTTGCAAAGGGCTTTAATCAAATAAATAAATTTCACTGCTATACATTCACATGCTATATTGTTACATGCCTGAAAACCAATCACGAGGCTGCATGAGGCATTCAACAGGCTTCCTCTCAAGTCAGCGAGCTTGCTGAGGTTGTTGCTCGAGCGAGCTGGCGCGGTGCGATTGTGGTAGGAGACAAGAATCGTGATTGCGTGTCGGATGGAGGTTGGAAAGTTAGACGAGAAATATTAAGAAGAGGAAGGCCAGTAGGGACAACCTGATCAACGGATGCGGCCCGGCTCCGGAGAACGTCAGAGATTTCAAGACCGAAACGTTCGGCGAGGGCTACCCTCTCTGAGGATCCTGCTGGCGCTCTTCATTAAGAGTTTCAATTTCTATGACGAATGCAGAAAAGCAATTTTAACGCTTATCTCTAGAATTTATCTTCAGATAATAAAACAAACTTCCGAATTCGATAAACTTTCTCTATCAAATAACATATCAAAATTTTGGTTTGAAAAAATAATTCCGTCAACAGTTATCGTAAAGCATCACATCGACGCATACAAGTATGAGCGCATGGTGTTTTATGATTTGATACTTTTTATTTATTGTTTTATGGAAGAATTATGTTTTGGGGATGACTGATGGATTGAAATATTTCAACGGAATTTATTTCTCTCGAGGTTTCATAAGTTCAGTCTTTTTCAATTGAACTTTTTCTTTGTTTAATACCGTAATTTAAAAATGGTCTTTGATGAAGCAAATTAAGATTCTTTTTCTTTCAAAGAAGGAAACAAATAGTTTCAGAAAATTCAACTTAAAAAAATAAAGTTGAATCCTGTTGTGTATTTCTGTCTAATGAAAGTGATTCAACAACACTCCACATACGAAAGATGAAACCGGAAGTGCAGTCTTTTGGGAAATTTTGAACTTAAAAATAGCCTCTGACGCTATGCAAATGGCGCATTATAAATTAACTATTATTATTATTTTTTTTTTATTATTTAAGAATAGATTTTTTATTTATTGCTAAGCAGTTTGGTATGAGTATTGACTAATCCATACCATTAAATTTTATTTTATTTACTTGTAACTTTATTATTCATTATATTTTGCTGTTTTTAAGTTTTTTTGATTGATATTGTGCAATTTTATTAAATCACAATTTTTTTTGCTTTAATAATAATAATAATAATAATAATAATAAAAATAATAAGTATTCTTGCATAACGCCAAAAGCATAAGCATCAGGGCGCTTAGTGAGGGCGCAGGCTGCGAACACGACACTCAACGACTGCTGGTTTTGCCGTCTCTCGCACGAACTATCCCTCTGATAAATTAAATTAAATTATTCCCCTGATCTAACTTGCATGCTATTTATAGTATTAATCTTCACTTTTTAACAGCCCTTACAGAGATTGATTTATGGAGGGCAGGTGAGAACTTAGGATTATTACATAAATTATGTGATACAATAATATTTTTATGATTTTGTCTTCCATTAGATTGACATTATATCTGTAATATAAAACAGAAAGTGCATGTGTATGTTTGTCTGTCCCAAGAGCTCCTCCCAACGTGAACGGTAGCGACTTGGAATTTGCACACGCCATCCTAGGTCAACCGTGTTATTTTCAATTGTCAACTTTCAAGTTTTGCAACGTTCACCTTTTCCTAAATAGCATGCGAGCTTACTCGAGAGCTACTGAAAGTAAGGAGCATTGTGCTCCCGCTTGGTCTAATGTTTGAGACTTCGCCTCTCGCGATGGCAGCACATGTTCGAGTCCCGTTGGGAGAGCACATTCCCAATCACCCACTTCTTTGAGGGAGAGTAAGCTGGCTGAATTTGAAGGACGCAAATATTAAAATTATTTATAATGATAACAAATGAGTTTGACTGTCGAAACCGGTTTGAAAAAGGTTTACTATTTTTAATTTTTTTCAACTCACAAGAACTCCTCCAAAATGGTGAAAGTGACGTTTGCACTTGTTATTCTGTCTGCTATTCTTAGGCAAACTGCGCCCTTTTCAACTTTTTTCAAGTCACAAGAAATCCCTAACGGTAAATAGTAGCGATTTGAAATTTGCACATGTCATTCTCTATGCTACTCGTAGGATCAATTGTGCTATTTTCAGTTTTCAAATTTCTTTGTTTTCCAACTTTAACCTTTTTCCTAAATCGCATACGAGCTTTAAACTCGAAAGCTACGGAAACCGAGGAGCTGCTGAAATTGTGCTCCCCCATGTTTTGATATTTGAGACTTCGCCTCTCGCGATGGCAGCATGGGTTAGAGTCCCGTTGAGGGAGCACCATCCTAATCACCCAGTTATTTGAGGGCAAGTAACTGGCTGAATTTGAAGGACGTAAATAATAAAATTAATTATAATTTATAAAAAATTAGTTTGAAGCCGGTTTGAAAGAGCTTGTAGTTCCTGATGAGATCTTATTAATATAATTACAATTTTTGTTTAATCAGTAATGAAGTAGTTATAGGTAGATTCTCATGCATCAGTTTATTATTCAATTTATGGATTTGAATGGGCGAATCCCTGGTGCTTGTAAGTGTACTGAAATATTTTAAATATCAACATTTAAGCCAAATAATTCATTTATGGCATCAAGTAATTTTAAAATTAAATCTAAATATTAGCAATTTTAATCATCAATGTTATAATTGCTAGTGTTTTTGTGGCTAAAGAATTCCATGAACTAGCATGTAGATGCTCATCTCCCAGGATCTGTTGTTCACTGGCATAAAACCGATCCTGTCCGTGACCAAACACATCGCCACCGACAACTTGCAGAAGATTAGTTCATCATCGACTGAAGACTCAACGGAGAGCAGTTTCCAGTTCATCAAGGTGCCAGCAAAGTACATCAAGGACAAAAACATGGTCCGTCTGCAAGTAGATGTAAACGTTTGTCGTTATCTCTGCTTGTTACTCCTATGGGTTGTGATAAATAATGGTGTGAATTTAATTTAGATGCTTGTGATGATTTAGAAGTAAAAGAAATTAGATGCACCTGTTTTCAAAATTTTGAAATGTAACCTCTAATTGCTTCAAAAGTTTAATTTTTATGCTGCGTTTTCAGCTGTCTTCTGTGTCTGGACTGCTGCTGTTGAGCTCCGACTTCATCATGTTTGACCCTGATCCTTGTGATGTTCAGGTCAAAGAAGGAAGCATCGAGGATTTCAGCATTATCATACCCATCACCAGCTTGGGAAGCATAACACTCACGAAGAATGCCGAATCCTTACTGAGCGACCGGTGAGTCTCTTCCTTGATGAATGTCTGCATGGGCATGCATAAAGAATAATTAAGGAGAAGGAAAAGATTTAAAGATAACTTCATGTTTATAGGAAATAATCATTGAAGTTTCTGAATTGTTCCAATTGAAATTTTTATCGCAAAAATTATTAAGTTTTTATGGGAGGGCTTCCATTAATTGTGTCAACAAATTTAATGTAATTTTCGACCCCCTCCCTCCCCATTATTAACAACTGTCAAACTTTTAAAGGACCCCCTATCAAAATTATGTAAAAAATCTGACACCCCCCCATAAAAATGTTTTCATAATTTTTAATTTGTACCTTGTATCACTTTGAATTTGAGACCATTTTATTTTGAAAGTAAATATAATAATTGTTAGACTGAATATTATTGTCAATATCTTTAGTTAGGCAGTACTAATTTAGAGGATTTAATGTCTAGTGTATTTGTAGTCCATTCTGACAGGATCATAATAAAAGAAACAGGGGAAGAACTGGCCAAAAAGCTCGAACGTATTAGCGACCAATTAAAACATAATGAGGAAGGAAAGGAACCACAGATTGTGGATGTATTTGAGAAGGCAGAAATTTCAAAACAAAATCTCAACATTTTTCAAATGGATTCTGTCGAAGAGGGGGTAATTATAACGATTAAAAAAAGGAGTTGCAGTGAGACTTCGGATGAAATGAGAAGAGGAAGGATGGAAGATGATAAAGATCCAGAAGTCTTGGCAGCAGCTTTAGATCAGAAAGTCTTTGAGAAGAAAAGGTCAACCAGCATGCGCAAAGAAAGACCTCTTTCCATTGTCGGAAATCTGTTCCGCTTCGGAGGATTGGAATCCTCATCATCAGAGGTCAGTAGTCCCACACTTGCCTCTGGAAACAAATCGTCCCTGTGTGGTGGAGGATCCACTTCTGTGGAGAACATCACCATTAGCAGTCCCAATGGTTCAAAACTCGTTTCCAGAACTCTCAGTTCACTCTCCTCGTATTCAAGTTCTCTCATTGATGACTTCTCGTCTCATCTCTTTTCATCCACTTCAAGTAATTAACTTAATTCAACTAAATTTATCAATTAAAATGAAAATAACCTTTAAATATTTATTCGGTCTTAAAAGCACTAGTTTCACTTTTTTGTTAATTTACTACAGTGAGCATGTGAGGAGTAATTTAGTAATTGATTCTTTATTAAGCTGAGAAGTTCTTGATGAAAGAGTTGTTTGAAACCACTAATTAGATCTTGATTTAAGGCACTCCAAAACTCCAAGCCATATCAGCCTCGCCGTCATCACCAACTCCATCTCCTTCATCCTCTGATCATCAAGTGGACCGTGCGTTCTTCCTTAAACCGATCGATGTTTTGACAAAAAAAGTTAAGGGACAATTGAGCTCGTCTGTTGAGTCTACGGGAGGTGTGCACACTTTAAATGCAAAGACTTTCTTTAAACCTGTGGAATTTAAATATTTTTTATTATGTTCAAAAATATTTTGGACGATGTAACACTTGTTTATGCAATGTTGTTATTGTTACAGATGAAGAAGACAAGGATGGAGATTTGTTTCTCCAGTTCAAAATTATCCCTGCCAATCAATCCAAGAATTCATCTGACTTGAAAAGTGACTACTTGTTTGCTGTCCAACAAGAAAAGTTTGTTTGGTTTCTCTTGACGTCAATTCCACTCCCTTGCTGTGTGGACTCATAATGTGACGATTGTTCTGCAGAACTGCGATGCTGTTCACCTTCTTCTTGTATTGGAATCCAAGTTCTCAAGAAAGTCAGTCGTGTTTTGATGAACCGTGGTTTGTTTTGGCTGATCGGAGTTCGGACGAACAACGTGAGGGTTTCGCATCAGGAAATGTCGAACAAATTGAACAGAGGAAGAAATCCAAGGAATGGAAGGTTGTGATTTGAATCATCGAAGTCAATGAAGCATAATGTCTGCTGGGTAATAAGTCCAAACTTATACTAACATCATGTAGATTGTGAGTCTCCAGGAATTGAAGAGAGCACTGAGAATATCAGAGATCGAAAAACTTCCACTGCCCGAACTTTTACATGAATCGCACATCCTCGAAAATCTCATGGTGAAGCAGGTAATTATTGGATAATCTAATCTTTCAAGTTAGCCGAAGTTTTATGGCTCCATCAATAAAATTGTAACCAAGCTAAATGGCAGATTGTCCTTCTTCCTCTGAATGTGTGAAGGTGAGGTTATCTTAATCTTTCATCAGTCAGACTTTCTCTCTTTAAACTTGAACAACGGTTCTTCTACAGAAGTATTATGAAATCTTTCTTTAAGCACATGTGTACAAATATTAATGAAGTCTTATAAAAACTTCATGTTTATCCGGTGAATCCATTTGTTTGCGGATGTCATACAACATTGACACATAGAAACAATTGGTATTTTAGTAGTTTAGTAGTTTTTCAATCAATTTGGCATGCAAGTTGGCTGCTACAGAAAGATCTTAAAAAATCGTCTCTAAGTGACCTTTGTCTCGAGCCTGAATCTCGGTCTTCGGATGGCTGTAACCTAAGCAGCGCTTTTGATAATTGAGCTACATGATTCTAATAAATTTGTAGCTTCATGTAAACTCCAGGTAAATTGATTAATAACCTGAATTACTTCCATTGTTATTCAACGTAAGCAATTGAACAAGACTTTCATATTACTTTTAGTTGACCTTCCATCTTCCACCTCGAGCTGAGGGTTGCAAATGGGATCTTTTGTACAGCACGGAGATCCATGGGTTCAGTCTGAAGACTTTATTCAGGAAAGTTGAAAATAAAGAGGGACCGACCATGGTTCTTGTGAAGGATGATAAGAGTCAGGTTAGTGGTAAATATGTGATTTGTCCAATTATCAGGCCTTAAAAGTTATGATGATGATGATGATGATGGTGACGACGACGACGATGATGATGTTAACAATAACAATTACGATTACAATAACAATAATTCAAATAATGATGACTGGCAGGAAGTGGAAACGTTTGTATACCGTCCTCTGACAAGTTTGATGATGATGACATCTAGCTTAGTTATGAATGACTAATAATTTAATAGGCCCCATTCATTCATTGAATGAAGAAACACCTTATTCGTTGCTAGGTATTTGGAGCCATGCTGTCATGTACAATGAAACCATGTGATACATTTTATGGTAATGGCGAATGCTACCTCTTTTCATTCTATGAAAAATTCAGGGTTGGTCTCGAGGAGTTTTATTCATTTAATGTCTACGAAATGCATTCTTATGTGTTTGTGATTTACAAATTAAACAATGCTATCTTTACTAAATTTTTACTCATTCTTACATTTTATTAGAAATTCGGATGGTCCAGTCTAAACAATTACTTTATCTATACCCCCTTTGAAAGCATTTCAATTGGATCAGGAGAGTATGTTATTTTCTTTATATGTAACAATTATAGTTGACTTAATTATAATAGTTGGCAAAATTAATTATAACAAATATCAATAACTAATACACACGAAATAAATGTATCTATAAACACTCTGAAATCATTTGCTTTTGCTTAGGACATCAAAGATGACATTTTTATTGCTTGGAGTTTGAGGTTAAATTGTGGAATGACGCAATGTGCTGATCGATTTTTTGTATTAAATTCATGATGTCAAAGTTAAAGTTATAACTATTCAATTACCTTCTATAAATAATGTCCAATTCTCATTCTCCCTAGGAATGCTATCAGCCTCCATTTTGTGCGGCAAATATTTTTCTTTAAAATTGTTGCTTTCTTTATTTTCAAATATCCTAATGGTGATTATAATGATATTAGCCATCATATTAGATGATAGATGTGGAGGTGCGAATTGAATTCCGCTAAGAAACATGAAAAATTCTTTTGTTATAAATGAATGGCTAACGTTTTTGTCAACAAAACAAAAACTCAGGGAATCCAATCTCAAGGATGAGAGGATATCGCTTGATGTAAATTCGGAAAAGGAAATAAAATGAACTCAGTGCGTATTTGAAAGCAATTTTAAACGCGGCGAGTCCTTAAAAAGCAAAAAATGCTACGTTGGTCGTTCGCAGGTCAGTCCTGTTGTTGAATGCACGTCTGCTCTTTCTGCTAGCAAAAGCTTCAGAACAGATGGTTGTATGATGGACGTAGTGTTACATAAGACATGAACATTTTAAGTAAACATTTGATTATAACGTAAAGCGACTAACACCTAATTCTACCAAAGCTTGCTGGACGTGTTGATCTGCCTAAAGTAAAATTATGTTCCGGATGCACTTGATTTATAATACTGTGCTTCTCGCGGCAACTAAATTTGTCATTAAGAATTTTCTGGAGTGGATTAAAGCAAAATAACTCCTTTCTCCGGAACATAACCTTACGTTACGTTTGTCGATTGGTGAAGTGCGAAAGTCCTTATAAATTGTGTCTAAAACCACGATAACAGTGTTGAAAATACACATTTTATAGCAAAAATAATTGAAGGACTAACTCTAATCACAACCATTTAAATTTATAAAGATTTTGAAGAAAATCAACTAGTACACATAGATTTATTCTTCAGAGGATCAGTTGGGCTTTGGCTTGATGGGGACCTTTATTATGGGAGAACTCAAAGATGTCCGACTTTTAGGAATGACATTCTGACAGAAAATGAGGATTTTATAGTTAGATGCCTGGAAGTCTGGAGATTCGTTTAGTTTGATGTTCATCTATCCATCGTAGACACCACTTTCTTTCTCCCGTGTTGTGCCATCATATGATTTAACCACAATTACGTTAAACATTGAATATCGAAATCCACAACATTTCTAGACTTTTCATGTCTTCCTAGTATTTTTATGAGAACTTTTATACCAAGGTAATGCGAATTCTCTGGTTACATATCGACAATGAACAATTTGCATTTTGTTATTTGAGGCTCCATGATGGATGAATTCGTTTCACTTGAGCCAAATAATTGATTTTAATTTGTCTCCTTCCAGCCATATTTATGTCCTCTTTAAATTCAGTAATTATTTCTTTAATGTTGATATTTTGGACACTTCAAATTCTGATCGCATCTCGGGGCACCAGTGCTAGCAAGTCTGAGAGTTGTTCGCTTAGATCGCTAAAGGTAAGAAATTCTGGTCTCACATATCATTTTCATGTTTTTCTTCAAATTTTGTATTCGTTTAGTAATATTGTTTTTTTATTTTGTTTTCTTTTTTAAATCACTGATTTATTGACATTAGTTTGAATTTTGTAACTCATTTGAGGACATCAAACCTTGTTTATGCTTATTTCATTCTGACGAACGAGTAAATGTTCATGACGTATGCCTATTTAACTTGATAAAACAATCGTAAACAGACGTTAAGAACGGACTTCCAACGTAGCGAAGGTGTTTGTTCTGCAGTCCAATAGCTTTTACCGCCTCTTGCTTCATTCGTGGTTATGCTTTTACTGCATTTAGACTCTGAAACTGCGTTATTTTATTCTCCATTTACTGATTTGATATTTTGTTAGAAATATCGTTTATTCAATATTATAATACTTATTTTGATATTATTATTTTTTTAATATAATTATTTTTTATTATTATGTAATAATATCTCAGGTTGAAGTTAGTTAAATTATCTTATTTATTTCACAATTGAAATCTAGTCAATGTACTTATATGTCAGTTTAGCCTCAGTGACTTACAGCTTAGTAAAATTGTAACTCTGAGTTTTTTTGTTTTTCCTATTTGTCATAAATTCAAACAAAATCTAAATATTGCAATATTAGTATTAAAATCGCGGTTAAGATACAAATACGGAGTTCGTTCCATAATTTTAAACGACATTTTATACAAGATCGTCTCAACCAAAAAGGACAATTAAGCCCCAACTTCAAACCTTAAAAATATTTAGATATAAAAAGAACTGGAGTTGGATTAGTTTAATTCAGTTGAAAGACTAAACACAATCAAAGCATGTTTGTCCATTTTGTCTTTAGCAAAAAGGCCTACGCAAATTTAACTTATTCATTAAGCAAAACTAAGATAACAAATAATGTCCAAATATAAGATTACATTGATTTGATAGGCATCAGTAAGTGATTGTGAATTAATAATTGCTTCCATTCGACAGAATTCAATACAGACCCTTACTCTAGGTAGTAATTTGAATACAGGTGGTTTTTGATTCACTATAAAAATTAAGGCTTTGCACAATTCCCTCTCTTCCGATACCTGAATTCTTGACTCCACCAAATGGTACATGAAGATCTCGAACCAACCAGCAGTTTGCCCAAACTGTCCCTACCTATGAATAAAGAGAAATTACTTCTTATATAGCATGCTTTTGTTGGTTAGTTAATCAATATGTAGATATACTTAATATGCATTAAAAACCTGCAATTTCTTCGCTACTCTGTGGATTTTGTTGACATTTTCGGTCCAAATTGTACCACACAGGCCGTAAGACGAATTGTTAGCTCTTCGAATGACCTAACAAACATTGAAATCATCTCTTAAATCATCAGCTCTAAGTAACACTAATTTATTATTTAAATAGTCTAAACAACGCAATAAATTACTGTACCTCTTCTTCTCCTTCAAATGAAGTAACGCACACAACTGGCCCAAAAATTTCCTCTTGCATAAGTCGGCTCTCATCTTTTGCTCCAGTAACAACATGTGGCCGAAGATAGTAACCCTTTAAAAGATACTATCAGAAGTTAATACTGAATCAGTCGGTATAACTGTTGATTTACGAATTTATAACAATATTGGGTTTTATCATTAGGTCATTATCATTATCATTAGGTCCTCTTTCATCATGTTAAAGAATCCCAATTATCGGGATCACAAAAAAATGCATAATTTTTTAATATTTTGTTTCCTACTTGGGAATGGCTACTTGGTAGCAACAGTGGTTCTTCTCCACAAAGAATTTTGAATTTTTCGTGTTTGGCTAGGTCTATGTAACTCTTGACCTTTTCAAAATGCTGTTTGCTTACAAGAGCACCTAGAAAGTTGTTTGGATCTTTTGGATCGCCGACCTTCAATTTCCTTAAAAAATTTAACTCGGATGCATTTCAAATCATATGTTATAGTTAGGTGTTGGTTTTTTCTGATGTGTTAGGATATTGAGATCATTTACTTAGTTTCCTCCACAAATCTCTGCAGAAATATGTCATAAATGTTTTTTTGAACGAATATTCTGCTCGTACAAAGGCACACTTCTCCTTGATTTATGAAACTCGATCTAAAAGATCAAATTAAAATTAATTAAATATTCCTTATATATTTTAAAAATTATTCCTGCGGTTATTGACTGACCATTTTATTATTATTAAAATGATTCTATAATATCTAGGAAAAATTATGTCTACTTCAACGAAGAAAGTAGTGTCAGATTTACTCATGGTTGTTTTGCTTTTCAATTTGGATGCTCGTTTAAATTCCACACAAATTAAGTAATTATGCTCGAATTTTGGGTATTTAATATACGGGTTGCCCTTATTTTCGAAGTTTTACAACTTTGTTTTTTGACTTCCCAAATGAGTTCCAATACATAAAAAAATAATTCAGGACAAATATGAGCAGGATTGGACAATATTTAGAGATCGCCCAACGAAGTTTTAGTTTCCCGAGAAAGTCCAATTCAGCGAAAGAATTGACTCGTATAAATGTTTACTATTTTAATAAAACGCAGTTTTTCAATAACATAATCGATATAAATATAATTGTACACACAGAAAGTAAGAAGTTTTGGTATATTTAAATAATTTATTTATAATTTTCTTTAATAAGCGTGTCCATGTGGACTTGATAACGGTGCAGCAGAAGAGACTTCCTAATTTTGTCTCAAAGAGAAGCAGAAATCTGTTTTCTAGTTTGAGTGTGCCAGTGGGATTTCTAGCCAAAGATTCATGGAACAGCAGGGATGACTTCAAGGGAGCAGAGCAATCTTAACTTGACAGGCAGTAACGAATGATCATGCAGAACGAGAGTTGGCCTTGATTCAAGATGCCACAAAGTTTGGCTGATTCAAGAGCGAAGAACAGCAACATTAGGCTTTGCATGTTATCGAAAGAATCGAGAAAAATTTTTGGTATGCAAAAAAATCCACTTTATTGCTTAATAAACCTGGGGAAAATAGTCATGGTGTTTAAATATATGTTTTGGAGATATTTAGTTTGTTTCTATAAATTAGAATTATTTTTAGTTGTTAGAATTAATTTTCTTTATGAAACCTGTGACGATTGTGAATCGACTTCGGTCACGAACACCATATTTTCGTATGAGAAAACTTTGACGGCGTTGAGCAACCTCTAAATATTGATCTTTTTTATCAAACTTTGTACATAATATTTTTTTACGAAATGGAACCATTTGAAAGAGTCAGACCTAATATTTTCAAAAAAGATTTTATGTCATCATATAAGGGCCACCCTAATAGACTTATTAAAACTTGAGCCTTCAATACTGAATTTGAAAACTTTTCATTACCTCAACGTCACCTGGACGCACTTCTCGAAATCACAGTCATCAAATATAATGGCCGCATTTTTTCCTCCAAGCTGTTTCAAAAATTAGCTTTGATTTCAAATAAAATTTGCATATTTAGTTATATTAAATACCATACAGATAATAATTTTAATATGTTTAAATTATTTATTGATTTTATCACCAATAAAACTTCCTACTTCTAGAGATAATCTTTTCGGGTGAAGAGCAGCAGCAAAACGAATCTTTTCCGCTGTTTCCGTGCTTCCAGTGAAACTGATCAATCGAACTCTTGGATCTGACACCAACGTCCCTCCGACTTTTGGTCCCGTGCCGAAAACCATGTTCACAACTCCTGGAGGGAACCCTGAAATAATTCCAAATCAATTAATTCTAAATATATCTATACAATTATAATTTATTTTTAATATAAAAATTTATTTGCTCATCCTTTGGTACCTGCTTCATTGAGAACATCGCAAAGCATGGAGGCCGTGAGCGAAGTAAACTCGCTTGGCTTGCATACTACAGTATTACCACAAATGACAGCAGGAGCTATTTTAAAACTGATGAGATAAAGTGGCAAATTCCAAGGACTGATCAAAACTGCTACTCCAACTGGTTCCTTGCTGGTAAAACTAAGAGCCGTCTGTCCTTCAAGAAAGGTTGATCTGACAACAACAAGTCATTAGAAGAACTTTTATTTTGATAATGTGAATTTATTAACAACTTTTAGTTTTGATAAACCTGTCTCGCTTGTGGAGGATAGCTGTGGCAAAACTTCTAAAGTTGTGAATCACTCTGGGTATATCGACCGTCTTTGCCAGCCAAACCGGTTTCCCTTGATCCTGAGATTCAGCTTCAGCAAACTCTTCCAATCTACTTTCTATAATCTCAGCCACTTTGAGAAGAAGCTTTGATCTTTGGTATACGTCTGTAGCGGACCATCTTTGAGTGACAATTATAATAATTGTGAATGACAAAAATATTATATGTATTATTCATTGTTTACTTAACATATTTATCTAAAATATAAATTTTAAAACTTAAATGGAAATAATTTAAGAATCATTGAATTAACGGATTTCTAATCGATATTTTCAACTAATTTGTTACACTCTAGTGCTATTTTGTTGCAAAATTTCAAAATGTCGGTAGATCATGTCAATATTCAATATTTCAAATGGCCGAATAGCATGAAAAATTACTGTACTTGGGAAAAGCCTCTTGAGCAACAGTCACAGCCCTTTCAGCATCTTCTTTTTGGCTGTCAGCAATTTTAAGAAAAACTTTACCGTTTGATGGATTGAATCCATCAATATAATTACTTGTTTTCCACCTCGAGCCGCCAATAAAATTGTCTATAGTTATTAATGCCATTCTTTGAACGACTACCTAAGGTTATGGTCTTTTATAGATTCAATATTAAACAATTAATCTGTTTGTACAGATTCGATTTTTTAACGTGATCTACAAAAAATCGAGATATTTACTGGCTGAATTTGCGACGCCAGCACTAAAAGAACGCAAAAAATTCAGATGTCCAAAGTTTGCTAAGGAGGCTGAAATAAAGTTTGCATGCACTGGCACTGAAAAATAAAATAAGCTGTGGTTTTGATTGTAATTTTCAAATTTAAATATTATTTCGGTTTTCGTAATAAATTCCCACGTTCATTCATTCATTGACATTTAAAATTTTATGTTTATCTACTGAATGTTCTATGTGTTTCTATGTGATTGGCAAATCTATACATTCCGAAAGCTGGTGACTTTAATCACCTTCATGCTGTTTATTTACTTTCATTTTACGAATTATTTGTTGACCGAATCACAAATAATTAAATAACACGACATTAATCCAATGATGTTGTTAAGAGCTCAAACTATCTTATTTCATTCTTATGATAATTTCATCTTCTCATCCTTATGACAATTATCTTGTAAGAAGAGCTCAAAATATGCTCTGTATGCGATCTACCTTACCAAATAATACTAATTAATTAATTTGTTATAAGGCGTCACAGGCGCCCAAAGCCCCCACCTCCGTGGAACCGTACTTCTCTCGCATGCAAAGCCAGCACCGCAATAGTTCCCCGATCCAAGCCATCATTAAGTCTATTCCTATTCCTCAGATTGATTTCTTGTTATACACATATCAGACCAATTCGTCGAATTCAGGACCCGTATTTAAAAATCAATTCTAGCTTATAACTCACTTCCATGCATTTTCATCAAGCATGAAGGCAAAGAATTCACTGAGAAAATGCACAATGGAGGGCACAGAAACATTTTTATTAGAAAACAGCCAGAGTAAAACCCTTGCCAGAAATGTTAAAACGAATTTAGAAAGCCCTATATTTATGACTTTAGATCACTTTACCAAACCCTTAGAAGTTCATCATGTGCTTTTCAATTCTCTTCATATATCAATAAAGACACTTGATCAGCAACAAACAGCACCGATGAAAGAGCTAAACAATGAAAACCACCTCAAAATAGTAAAATTACAAATAACAAAACTCATTGTAATGTTAATTTGTACTGATACTTGTAGAAACCATCACCCTCTCTGTTTTTAGATATTTCACAAAGAAGCAGCTCATCAATGTCAAAAGAGCCAAAATCACTGTCTTCAAAATCTTCATAAATTCTACGGGGAATTGTCTTGAAAGATTCATCCCTTGCAACCTTCATTAAAGTTACATGAGGTACAAAATCAAAAGCATCACAGATCCTCAGTCCTTTCTCTTGCATTATCAACTTCAAGTGGTCAACAAATGTCAAAAGATTTTCATTATCAGATATCTTGCAATACACAACTCTGTTGAAAAACTGATTGATATTCTTCAGTTTGAGGTGAACTTCTGAAGAAAGAGTTATCAATTCATCTTTATTCTCTTCCAATATTTTGCAAGCCAAATCCAGGTCATCTTTGTTATGCAATCCCAATGTGCACAGAGTCAAATGGATCCTCTCCTGAGGCACAATATACTCTCTAAAGCTTTCATCATTAGAAACAATTTTCTCTTGAACCTGCTGAATTTCTTTCAAAATCTTTTTATCTTTTAATCTATGGCAAATAAAATAGTTTGGTCGATTGTGAATGTTTTTTTTGTTTTCAAAAGAAGTGATGATCTCAACTTCACAAACAATATCATTCTCACAGTCATTTGACTCATCCATCTCTATGTAGTTTTCTATGACATCTTTGATAGTCAAACCACTCTCTGTAGAACCAAACACTTCATCAATTCTCTTGGTCTTGTCCCAAACAATGACACTCCTGTATTTGAAATACTGGATTCGATGTTTTGGGATAGCAGTGTCTGAGTAGTCAACAGAAGCCAGATCATCCCAATTAAAGGCTGTGAAATTGTTTTCTATAACACCCAAAAATCTATCATGATATCCAACCGTGAAATCAGCTGGATTTAATGAAGGATCCCACTTAATTCTTTTAATCACATCTTCTGCAGTTCTCATAGAAGCTTTCTTTTCACTCTCTAAGACGACTTCTTTACACTTTTTCAATTTAGTTTTTTTTGTAATTTTTCTAGGTGAAACTCTTGGTTCCACAAGAGACACTCTGCAACCTTCAATGCATTGTTGAATGAACTTTATGAAATCAATCATGCTGTATTTCTCCTTTGCTTTAAATAGTTCAAGATCATTATTGTCCCAGTCCAGTCCATTAACGACAACTTCGGGAGGTTTATCAGGATAGTCATCTAAAGTAGCATCAACAAATACAAACACTAAAAAGTACTCATCAAGCGAAACAAATAAACTAAATACCTGATAACTGAAATTTTAGAGAAACCTTCTTGTTCTCCAGAAAAATTGTTACCATAAACTTAAAATTGCCAATATTTTCAATAACTTTGCAGTCGTAATTATCCTTTAAGAAATTTATTTCCCATTCAACGTCCTGGATACTTCCCGCCATTTTCTAAAATGCGATCACAAACCCCTGATCAGATTAAAACATATTCGGAGTGTCCTACATTTCCCTATAAATACATAAGCGATTGCGCAACATCAAGATTTGTTGGGTAGTAGAAATTCCTAAAATAGCCATAACTAGCAAAAGCACTTTATTTAAAAACATCTGCCATATTTTGATCAAATGCATTGACTTTAATAACTTACTTAGATACCAATTTTAATGGTTTCGTTTATTGCGGATCTGACAAAACACAACTGATATAATTAGAGGTTTTTATTCACATAAACAGAGACCACAGAATGAACACCACTCGAAAGGAAATCGCATAGCAAGCAACGAGCAAAAGTATAAGACTAAGAATCAAGCGAGACAGAAAGAGTCCGAAGGAAAGGTAGGCGTCACAAGTGAGGATTTCGGAGGAAGAGAGGAATTGAAAGAGTCGCTTATTTATTTATTTATTTGATTAAAGTCCGTTGCATAACTAAGATGATTTGAAAGAGTCGCTCCGCCTGGTTCCTTATAAAGACTCTCGAGAGGATGGCGGTAGCTCCCCACACAAAGGATTCGCGGTCGATCACTGGTCCTGCACGCCTAGGACGAAGTTCTTTGTCCTGCTGCTGAATCTTGGTACACTCGAAGCTGGGCACAAGTAGGCCGAAGTTCTCCAATGACTTCGCGCATCTTTATGCTGTGTGAGTGTGCTCTTACACGTTAAGCATTATTTTCACTTAAGGAAACTTAATCTGCAGTTTAGCCAAGCTACATTTGATTCAGTCACTCAAAACACTTACCACAGCAGCACTAAATTTAGTTTTTAAAACCATTTCAATCGTTCGGCTCTCGCCACTTACATCAACTAATGATTTTATGAGTCAGACCCGGAGGCATAATTAGGGCGAAACTGATAATTTGGTGTCTTCCCCTTTAACATTATTAATCTAGCGCCCCCTAGGCACGGCGTCAATCTCCTCCTAACTACGCCATTAGTCAGACAAACCTCTAACACCAACAAAATTTGGCTTTAACATGCCCTCGTGCCATTTGATTGGATTACAAATAAGAATAACACATAATACCCATCATCCAAAAAAGTTAAAGGCCTTTGGACTATGGAGTCGGAGTTTGGCCTTTTTTGAGCCTCCAGAGTCGGAAATTTTTAAAATCCCGTTTAAAAACTCCTGTTTATTTTATGTGTTTTGAGGGGAAAATTTTAATGGATTTTTTACTTCAATTTCATCAGGGATGATCATTTTTCACGAGTAGAAATATTCCATCTCTTGCAAAAACATGTTCTATTTATTCGGAATGTTTTGGTTGCGCAACTAGCCGGAGTCGGACTTTTAAAAACCCAGGGGTCAAATAATTTGGGTGCCGGAATTTAGAGCCCTGTCTTGGACAGCCAAAGAGCTTTTACGTCTCCAGACATTGAACTACATTTATAAATGTTCAACTCTCGTTCAAATTATGTAAGAGTGTGACATTCATAGCATCAATGCTGCTTGACCTCTTAAATAGTGCTTATTCCCAAGGGCATTGTGGCTTTGCAAAATACAGTTAGGACGGAAGCCATGAGAATACTCCATAACTTCGTAATAAATCACTAAATAAAAATTTGATTGTGGGAAATTTTAGTAAGCTGTGTATGTGTAATATCTGTGGTTATCAAATATTTTCACGCATTAACTTAAAAATTCAGAAAACGCGATTTCTTTGAATTATCTGAAATTTTACAGGACATTTTATAAACAATAAAATGATGCTATATTTATCCAGTTATTAAGGAAATTATGGGTTGTCCTCATGGTTTCCATTCTGACTGTAGGTTGCCAAAGTGACACAGTAGGAAGGAATGCTGCCATCCCATAATTTTAGTTAAGTCTTCACTAATTATCTGAACGGTAACCATGGCTTCAAATGGAATCTTATGATTGCATTTGATGGATCAGATTCTTTTAATTATTTACCTCTTGACATAAAAAAAAAACTGATAGGCTGAGTAGAAATATTTCTGTAGTAGGGGAGCAGACAGTAGGTAATGAAATAAATGCACCATGTAGCAGCAAGTAAAATTCTAAAATGAAACAAATTGAAAGCATCAGATCTTGAAAGACTCAAAATCCATCTCCTCAGTCTCAAGCTTTGCTTCACATTTGGCAGCGACACCCTACAAATTGCAGTTTATTATATTACAAATTCAACTAAAAATTAATGGAAATTGTAGAGTTCCTACAATTAAGCAAGAAATTCACTTCCTGCAAGCTTATTTCCATTATTATAAAAATGTGTGCACATGAAATTAAGTGCTTCACAAAAAAACACACAAACCTCCTGATGACTGTCAGATTCAAAAAGCATGTTGATTGTTTCATCAATACTATGGTCAATCATTGCAGAAGCCAATTGACAATGAGCAGCTGCAACACATCAATTTAAGATCCTAATCAAAATACAGAAAAAACAAAATTAAAATCACCTAAATGACCTAAAAATCCATCCATTTCAAGTATTTGGAAGAACAATAATTACATCCAGAATTTAAATAACAACATAAACATTGTTTGCAATTTAAGACAAAATTCCTGATGCCATTGAAAAAACAGCAACAAATTTAAACAATCACCTGACATGTTGGATAACATCCAAATGGCTTCTTTTTGCATGTGATGGATATTTGACTTTATGACTCTTTCCATTGCAATGAAAAATTCACTAATTTTAAATGTTTCAAATGCATCCGAACTAGAAAGCCATTGGCAGCAGATATTTCCAAGGATCCTGACAAGTGGAGTCAACATCTGCAAAACGCTCTCATAATTTAAAATCTTGGTTGTTACAGACCCATTTGTACATACTTGAACATTGAGGTTTCCAGTCTTTGTGTGATGTGTTAACAGTTTTAACAATTTATCAACAAATTTGTTAACATTACTGTCATCTCTAAATCTGAAATGGAATGGATTGCATGAAGTCTTTGGTCAAATTTTATTTCACAAAATTGTAATATTAAGTTTTACAAGAAAAATTTGAATCAACAGAGGTAGGTGAAACAGCAAGTTAAAAAAAAAGTAATTAAAACAATATTGTTAAATAAATTTTTAAATAATTAATGCATCAACTAAACATTACTTGAGATCTGGAACAAGGAGCAATAAAGTCCAAAGACATTCAGATAAAATCTCCTCATCTTCATTCACATTGTTCAAAATATTCATCATTTCATCGACAACCCTCACGACAATTTCATCCCTTTAAAATAAATTATTTATTCTTAAACAGCTTTTTTTATAATTACAAGATTTATAGTGTTATGTGTTTTTTTTTATTATTTTAACTGTCGAAAACAGTTCAGGTGATGAACTTTATTAACATAAAATCACTGTTATTAAAACCACGAGCATGAGACATATAGACAGCAAGAAACCCTGAACATAACAACTCAAAGTCAACACCAATTCAATATGGCATCACAACATCTTCCCCTTTTGATTAGTTCCCTGATATTTTATAAGTTTTGAGTTTACAATAAGTCTATCTGGTGGGTCTCAATTGCATTGCGGTCAAGGAGATCTTTTGGCAGGCAAAACTTTCGTGCTGCCTGGACTCTGTTGTTCTTATTTGGAATGCCCTTGAATCTCCTCTCCTCCTACTGAAATTCTTCTTTGCAATTGATCGACACATCATTTCTGTAAAGCTCCATTTGATGATAGCTGGATTTTTATATAACGAGGCCCTGGAACTTCAGCCATCATCGCAGGAATTCATTTAGGCTCCTGGTCTGTAAGGTGTCCAAACTGTTATGTGTAACAGGGTACCCCTTGTACATTCGACATGAGGAATTGGTCAATCTTCTCTTGTTTTAGGCCTGGGTGCCATGTTCACATATGATGGTAATATAGCATCCAATCTGCTTCTGATTTGTCTCCCATTCAATAGTTCACCTGGTGAGTAACCATTGTCCAGAGGAGTTCTCCTAGTTTGCATCAAAAACTCTTGAAGGGCTTGACGTGGAGGCAGGGAGGATTTTCTCAGTGATTGCTTTATTGTCTACACCAACCTTTCTGCAATTCCATTAGTTTGTGGATGGTAAGGGGTACCTGACAAATGTGTAATTCCTCTTTCTTGGCACCAGGTTTGAAGCTCATGAGATGTAAATGTTGGAGCGTTATCAGAGACCAGAATATTAGGATAACCAAAATGTGAAAAATCTTCGTCCAACAACTGGATGGTCAAATTGAAATCTATTAACTTGGCTGCATGGATACTTGGATATTTTTAAAAGGCATCTATCATCACTAGCCAATTGCAATTCAAGCCTTTATCTTGAAGTCCTTCTAGCATGCATCGGATGTTATTTAAATGATCTTTGGCCATGGCTCCTAGCTAGGATATCATCAAGATATATGGCAATGCCTCCCAAATTACATATCGACTGGTCCATTATTTCTTGAAAATATCCTGGGACCAAAGTGATACCCATCTCGTCTGCAAAAGGACTCTTCTATAGGTGCTCAGAGCAAGCCTTCTTTGACTTTCAGCATTCAACTTCATTTGACCTGGCATGCAGGTTGGCCGAATGGGTTGCGTTCCTGCATACGGCGGTAATTGCAAGTCGTAATGTGTCGTGTTTGAAACCCGGCCTGCACTGCCGCAAGCGCCCTTGGGAAGGAGCGCTATATAAATGGTTAAAAGTGCTTCTAACGCTGTGCATATGGCGCTATATAAATGAACTACATTTACATTTACATTATGTGCATCAGCTAAATTGAGTTTTGTAAAGCAATGTCCACCTCCTAATTTCTTATTAAAACTTCAGGTGGTGACATTGGATGTTGATGGGTTTCACGTTGATGATTGACAGTCACAGCATAATCGCCAGATACTCTTAACTGGGTGCTGTATCGTTTTTTTATAGGCACCACTGGAGTTCCAAAGTCATTAAATTGCACTGAAATTCACAAACCTCTTTTGATACCAGCATCATAAGTTTTATTCAATTTATCTAAAAGAGGTAATGGGACTGTCCTAGCTTTGCAAAACATTGGCTTTGCCTCATCCTTGAATTTTGTGTCCAGTTCATCTCCTTTCAAACATCCTAATTCTGGTTTGAAAAGATCCCCAAATTCTGAACTGTTTACACATATCTTTCAAGCTTATATTGTTGCTTGAGTTCGAAATTGCCATTACACCCTGAATAAGTTCGTTAGCATCAATAGACAAAACTTTTATTGCTTTTCTTCCTAATAAGTTTAGCTCTGAAACATCAACAACATTTAATTCAACTGGAGTCTCATTTTGTGACCCTTTCAATTTTATCTGGGCTCTGAAACATCCTTGAACCATAACTTTGTTGCCTGTTGCTGCTTGATAATTTGTCTTGTTGACACTGAGTTTTGGACTTCCTAGTTCTCCCCAAATATTTTTTGAGCAAAAGCTATCTCTTGAGCCACTACCCACAAGGAATTTAAAAGTTCCTTTGTTGTTAATTTGAATGTCTTGTTTCAATGATGTTGTAAAATATGTTATCAGCAATAAAAGAAATTCTGACTGGCTTTTTCTGTTGGTTTCTTTTGAAGAAGCATTTCTGTTCAATATGTCCTTCCTTCTTGCAAAAGTTGCATCTTTGAAGCAGACAGTTTCTAAATGCCCTTCTTTCTGGCAGAATTTGCAATAAAGATTCTGTTTGGTGCATTCTCTTGTTCGATGATATTTGAAACCACACTTTAAGCACTTTGACTTTGTTGTTGACTGGTTCTGATAATGGGCTCTAACTTTGGTTATTGTTGATTTTTCTGTTTCCATTTGAGGTCTATTCACTGTCTCTTTTGCAGCTTTGGTTGCCTCTTCTACCTCTTCCACAGCTTTATTGAAAGTGATGTCACTGCTGTTCATGCTGAGTAGAGATTTCAATACGGCCTCATTATTTTTCAGAACACATGAATTTTGTAGTCATTGCTTCATCCAGTGGTTCTTTAACTGAGGAAAAATCACAGCTTCCTGTCTTATTCTTGTTGCAAGTTCCTTTACTGACTCGCCTGTTTTTCTACCTGTGTGACAAAAATTTGAATCTTTCTCTAATGACAAACTTTTTTGGTTCAAATGCTTCTTCCATGCTCAAATTGTCCGCATTTGTATTATCCCTTTGTTGCATGGCTGTTTTTAACAATTTACATATTTCTGGTGTTTAATTTGTGATGACAGACAGTGCTTTGATGAAAGCTAGAACCTCTATTTTGTAGTCTACAAAAAGTTCCTTTCTTGATTCAAAAGCTTAGAACTTTGCATGTCATCTTTTTTGAACCAAATATGACATAAATATTCCATAGTTTTCTTGTGACCGCTTTAAACATCGCTATTAATACAGAGTTTTCGGATGACTGTTTCAACATTTTTATTATTTTAACTGTCGACTGCACCAATTGTTATGTTTTTTATTATTTTAACTGTCGAAAACAGTTCAGGTGATGCATTTTATTAACAATAAAATCACTGTTATTAAAACTGCGAGCATGAGACAGATAGACAGCAAGAAACCCTGAACATAACAACTCAAAGTCAGCACCAATTCAATATGGCATTGCAAGGTGTAGATTCTACAATATTTACCGACTTGAGCACCTTAGCCTTTATAACTAATTTATTGGAGTATCATTGAATATTGTTGGAGTATCAAAGTATTATTTATGAGCATCTTTAAAGGCATATGTTCTCTCATGAGGTAAGGAAATGTAAAATAACATAAAATATCAATTGAATCTCACTTTCTAGCAAGTTCACTCCTCATCATATTTGAGATTGCAAATGCTGCTGACTTGATGACATTTTTTGAAGGAGACTTAAAATGCAATCATGAAATCTTAACAAAGGAAATCAAATATCCTAAAGGCAGATCAATAATGAGTTGGCAAAATAATAACATGAAAACATTTTACAAATATATGCAATTTATTTCTTTAAATTAATTAAGCCACTCTCCAACAAAAGAATGCACTGAAACCGACCCGAAGAAGTGAAAGGAGGGGGTTAAGGATGCCTCGGATGAGAAGTTCCTCCCTGAGGTCACTTGAGGCCAGGTTTCCTAATGCCCAAGCACATTGGTCCTAATGAATCAATTTCTATTGGGATTAAAAATTTTCACATACCATAAACATTTTTTAGTTTGTTATAATTTTAAGATCATTCAGCAGTAATTATATTATTATTGTAGTTATTATTCAGTTAGGCATCATCATCATCATTGCCAGAAATACCATTATCATAAACTGACTTGAATTGCAGGAGCATGAGAGGAGAGTAAAGTAATGAGATATGGGGATGCATGCTTTATGATGATGGAAGCCTGTTTGTTGCTCCCTGTTGCCATGTTTGTGAGACACCATGCACTCAACAGGATGACCTCTGCATCAGACCCCAACAGAAGACCAACAAGGCAGGTTAATGATGGATCACATCTATCAAGAACAGAGTAGCAATGGTCAATGAAATTATGTATAGAAATGTATGATTTTAGCCAACACTGCTGGCTAATATTGGCAACTCAATTTACATTGAGTTAGCATGATTTTCACATAGAACTAATATGTTAAATGTTATCTTATTCCAAAGAATATTCCATTTTTATATATTTTTTAACAAATAACTCCTAGAAATATGTAAAGTACAGACTCTATGTAAGCCTGGATTTTATCACTTCCATGAGAGAATCCATTTATGAGCATCTTTAAAAGTTGTATGCGATCTTCTTTCATATTTCTTAACTTTTTGGAGGCTTCTTTGATCTACCATCAGTTCAAATAGGTTAATTTGTTTTGAAGTTTAATAAATTATACCAGCCAATCTCCGTCTAATCAAATATTAATGTTTCTCACCTGTTCGTCTGATACTTCATCTTCCAAGTTTTCACGAATTTTAAATATTGTTCTCCTACCACAAAACACATTGAACCTCTTCTCCTTCTGAAATTCTGTTTAAATAGGTTTAATCTTGAAAAACATCATCGCGCCCATTGCCACAATATTATTTGCAATCATTTCAAATAATTTAAGAGCATTTGTATACAATTCCCAACAATTATTCCCATTTTCTTTAACTTTTAGTTGAATTGGAATATATATAAACTGATTTTCCACGTTGCAGATCAATTAACCGATAATTTATATCAATGTTATATCCGTTAAAAGTTTGAAATAAAAATCCCCAAAATCTATGGCTGGCACTTTCCGTAACAGAGTAACTCAATGATTACCATTTTGCACTTCTCTTAGTTTAACTTTAAAATTGCCATATTTAGACTGCAGACTCTTGTAAAGAATTTTACGACTTTCCATCATCTGACTGCTCGAATGGAGCAATGTAATATAAAGACCGGCATTTATTTGTTTACATAAATGAGCCCGTTTAAAAGTGATCTAATAAATTAAAGTCATTAGAAAGTCTTAAAAGTTATTCAATATGTATAACACTGCAAAATTCAAAATTACTAGAAGATAATTTTTAAAAATATATAAGACCGATTAATTCATTAAATCGATCTCCGTTGCACGGAACCATCCCCGCCTACTGTTCACGACAGAAGTCACTCGACCGGTTCAGACGTTACCGCATCAAAGCAGATGAGAAGGTTCTGGATCAATTAAAGAGCTGCTACCCCTCACACAAAAAAACTCAGGTAGGGCAAACTCTTGCACAACTTGATGAGATGACCTTTTCTTACTTCTCGGCAAAAGTCAGGGGGACACGGCCACTCAGGGAGGGGATGGGTAACAGGAATGATGGGGGTCGTTACATCTCAGCAAAGATTGAGAGCAATGCACTGTCATCACTAAGTCTGTAAGAGAAAACAAGCTCACTCGTTAATAATAATAATAATAATAATAATAATAATAATAACAATAATAATAATAATAACAACAACAACAATAATGATAATAATAATAAATTTCATCAGAGGCATCATGATGCAAAAAAAAGGTTTCATTCCCAAGGCTTGAATGGCCCCTGGTCAATGTCCAGTGGACATGTGAGCAAAAGTTGTAGAAACAAAATAACATAATTCGTTTTTTGAAATGATCTATGTAATTCTTTCATTATTCATTAATGCCAGCCAAAAATTCAATGATGGATTGACCAGAAACTGAATAACGTCAAAACAAATATTAATCTTTGAAACTGAAGCTGGTAAGAATTTGTTATTTATAGAAAATGTGGCTAAATGAAATTAGAGCATAA
The DNA here is from genome assembly GCA_011800805.1 of Hirudo medicinalis. NCBI lineage: Eukaryota > Metazoa > Annelida > Clitellata > Hirudinida > Hirudinidae > Hirudo > Hirudo medicinalis. The sequence continues at coordinate 218,761 of MPNW01000074.1, forward strand.
TAAACACAAAGAGAACAACCACCAAATCATAAGCACATACATGCCTGCCTTTGAGAAGTGTCTGATACACATCAAAAAATATCTGTTTGCAAAAAATATCTTGCCATATAAATGACACCGATAATCAAATGCAAGAGTGACACTAAAATGCAAGATTGGCTTATAGGACCACACTAAAATCTTCATTTAACAGAACAACATTACTTAAATTGCAAACGAATGAACAATTCAGAATAAATTGGGATTGCAAATCTTGACAAACTTTCCACATGGAAACAAAACAAAACAAAACAAACAACAAGTGTAAACAAAAACATTATAAGTCACCAGAAACTTCCAGGTAATTTCCCAGTTTGAAGACCGTAAACATTTGAAAACAAAATGGAAGAGCACAAAGACGGTTGTGATCAATTCTTCAGTTTTTTTCCCGAGCCATCGTCCATCACTTTATCTTGTTTACGTTTCTTTCCAAGCAGCTCGGAGCTTTCAGAGCTCTGAGCATCTGAAGGTACTTCACATGGACGTCCTGTTTCACCAGGTGATTTTGAAGGTCCATTCATTGCTTTCTCAGTCAGGATTTGCTGAAGAGATAAATTGAAATCTTATTTGAAATAGAATGTGCTATTAGAATTAAGACAAATAATGACAAAGCACAGTTAAAAAAGAGTTTCACGAGCCTGTCTTAAGTAAAGCAAATCATACATAATCTTAGAGGTTAAGATGAAATATGTAATTACAATATGATTCTAACTTGAAGTTTTGAATGCCTTAATATTTTTACAATTACACTGAAAGGCTGATTTGAGAGCATTGAACAACAATGTTGCCAAAACCTGAGAAGAGACAGAAGTTGAACTGAGAAAACTTGTACTCTGTTGTGACTGGAAGCCTTCAAGTTTTTCACTTTTGACTTGGTATGATAAGCCATTTTCATGTTGTTGTTGCTGAATGTTCAGAAAGTGTTGATGTTGCTGCAGATTATGGAGCAGTTGTTGGTGTTGAGGTAGAGCCATTAAAAGCTGAGGCTTTGGCTCCTTCATCTTTCAAAAAGCAATATAATACAATGTTCAATAAGAAACATCATTAATTCATAATCACATCTGAATTAGTTTCCTGAATTTAGAAAGATATCGATATTATCAACAGTATCTGACCTTGTCATCAGGTTCAATTTTAGCTTCAATTTTAGGTGTAACAACACCAGGTGGAATCAAGATGAATTGCTGTTGTTGTTGTGACTGCTGTTGAGACTGATTACCTATAGAAGCACCCAAGAACAACTGGAGTCCACCAGGGGTGAGCGAATAGACCCCTGGATGTTGTTGTTGTTGTGCATCTCCAGATACCTTACCAAGAACCATTGCTCCCTGTTGGAGAAGCTTCTGGAGTAGGATAGCAGACATTGGTTGTTGCTGTTGTTGCTGAGAGCTATTTTGTTGGACTTGTTGAGTAGACAGAGGTTGGCTGAGCATTCGTGGAGAATTTGCCTGTCGAGGCTGTTGCTGTTGAGAAAGTGGCTGGATTACAGTGATGGGGAGGATGCTGCCTTCAGAGTGAACTTTTGGAGTAACCAGGTTGTTTTGGGACTGGTTGATGAGCAAGAATGCATGACTATCTAATGGAGGATAAGTATCAGACATTTCAAATAATAAAAAATTGATAAGAACAAGTTACTGCTTAATAATTTACGAATTACATTAGTTAATTAATTTGCATGTTAAGAATGCTCTCTGAAACAAGCATTTAATATTGCCATTATGTTTTTTAAAATTCCAAAAGACAAAACTGTGAATGCACATAATTGAACACAATTTAAAAAAATAACGTTTCTAAATTGAAGCAGAATTGATAAGTAAAATAAATTTGAAAAGGTGAAACATCCTTGAAAATGTTTGTAATATTTGAGAATTATTAAAATACTATTGTGGGTGCTAAACTATCCATGCTGTTGTGGGAGCTAGGAGCACCAACTTCCATTGTTCGTTCTAATCTTAGTTGTCTTAGGTAGCATGGGTGCTTAGTGAATAAAGTAGTAGTTAGTCATCTTTGTATAATCAACAAATTGCGAGTTACAACAAATACTTTTTGTGTAATATTAATGTGTTGAATAACTTCACCAACCTCCATGAGAGTTGATAGGAAAACCAAGGGGGATGTTGCTGCTGTTGCTTGAGGAAACGATTATATTTTGGGAGTTTTGCAGATCAGTAGTGCTTAAACCCATGCTCGGTGTTGTCAGCGACTTCACTTGGTCTTGGGTTATACTCTCTGAAACATATTTCAAGCCCTCATGTACACAATATAAATATGGAAATATCTCAGTAATTCTCTTTAATAAATATTTATTCTTTTAAACTCAAATTTAATGCTGATCAAAGTAGAGGCTAACAATAAGAAAAATTACAACAAAATTGAATTGAAAAGCTAATCACCTGCTGGAATTTGTGGTTCCGGTTTTAAGGGGTGAGTCCCCTCTTTTGGAAATTGGAGGAGCTTTTGGGGCAGAGATATTCCTGAACATGTTAATCAACCCCAGTTATTGTAACCATAATAGCAATTGTATTTTTGCTTCTATTAAAAATTGTGATAATGCTTATAATCATGGCTAAAGATTTTAGAAAAAATATCTTCAGTATCTGTTCAATATTCAGGATACAGAATGAAAATTGTCATAATAGAAAATTATTCTCATTTCTAATGAATTTTCAGTCGAATTCTATAAAAACAATGCTTAAGAAAGTGCAATCAAAATAACTTAACGACACAAAATGGGCAGCATTATTCGGAGATCAAATAAATTCAATTGTTTCAATTAGAGTTGAAATTTCACTGACCACTTGGGTGCATCTTAGAAGCTTGTGTGGTGATGTGTTGCTGGATTTGTGGTTTTGTGAAAATAGTCTGCTGCCTTGACTGGTCGTCAAGACTGTGAAGGGAGCTACCGTCAACAGTAGAACTTTCTTCCAGATGATTTGGAGAGACAGGAGCAGAACTGCAAATGACAAATTGGAAATATATATATTGTATATTGTAAATGTTCAGATTTCAAAATTTCTGATAGCAAGTATTACATATTTGTTTAGGAGGCAAAGCATCAAAGCACCCATACATTCTCCTTATTTATTGCTTGCTTATTGATTACCTTGGATGAGATGAGATGATCTCCAATAAGTTCAGAAAATGAACACCAATGGAACTGGCTTAAAATTCCCTTCAATGCATGATGACTTGCATGTCAGTTAGGACCAGCAGGACCCTTAAACTTTGTAGCCAATGTCAGAGACATCTTAGATAAATCTCATCTTAGATGTTGAACTATATGAATTTGCACAAGATCAGTTGCTGCATATTTTTTTATAATTTATATATATAAACAACGCTTTTACTATTTTCTGATTTCTTTGAGTAAACCATAATTTTTGTTCAGTAATATTCTCAATATAAAGCTCTTGACAAAAGAATTAAGAAATAACAACCAATAACCTAATCAATTAATTGTCCACTTCCTGGTTAGTTGATGCACGATATCACATACATGGTGTTTATATAAAAGTTTTATTATTACCAAAAACAAAAGGCAATATAAATCTTAAACTTAGTTAATAATTCTGAGATTCTGAATTCTAGTTAAATTATCTGCAACAATGACAATTTGAAATTTACTAACCTCGATATGACGTCCACATTCGGGGGTGCAAAAGAGTTCCCCACTCTCTGTCTTCTCTTCTTGAAGGCCTGCTCGACGAGCTTGGTTTCAGACGAAGGTTCGATCCTCCAGAAAGATCCTTTCCCTGGCTCCTCTTGGGACCTTGGAACTTTCACAAAGAACCTGTTCAGTGACAGGTTGTGCCTGATAGAGTTCTGGTAATTCAAATGGATTTAAAAATTAATCAGTAATTGGACGTTGCACGACAATTTAGGAACTCTCCGTTAATTAACATTTTATTACAACAATTTATTCGTCCTTATCTAACACTCAAAATTATCTGACATCACTGAAGTCATCACTGGTTAAGACCAGCAAATATGAAAATTCAATTACTGAGTAAAAGTTGTGCTCGATAGGCCTGCTTGGTTAGACACAATTTCATAGATGTAGAGTTAACCTATGTATAATATATAAAACATACATTAATTAGAAGATGTTTAAAGACATCTTTGGTTGTTAATAAAAAGATAAGATAACATTATAAGTTAACATTAGTTACTGATGAATCACCAATAAAATAATGTCATCTACACTAACCTGCCACCCCTTATCATTGAGTCTGTAGTATGGATAGTGCTTTGAAATATAAGCATAGATTCCACTTAATGTCAGCTGCCTATCAGCTTGTGAGTTGATGGCCTGTACTATCAGCTGGGCATATGAAAAGGGGGGCTTCACGGATGACCTCGAATCGTTGACTCCGGAAAGACTCGGTTCGATGGACTGAGGTTCAAAGGATGTTGTCAATGCATCCTCTGCTGCTGGTGTTAAGGTGGGAGCCTCCTCTAGCTCAGGGAGATCAAAGTTAATGGACAGTCGACCCCCTCCACTGCGTGGACTAGTGGGGCAAGAATTTGCAGCACTGCAAAAGGATTTCATTCAAGATTGGATCTACATCCAAGCATTATTGGTTGAATATCTAAAAAATCTAAATTTAAAACTTGAACTTTTATGCCTGACAAAAGAGCACATAATAATTTCATAGGATATGAAATAGAAAACAATGTTCTGGTGATTAAAATGTTGCCTTTAGGCATGGAGGTCGGCCAAATGGTTTGCATTCCTGAAGGCAGCAGTAATGGCAACAATCGTAATATGTTCACAACCCACCCTGCACAGCCAGGGAGCACCCTCGGGCAGGGGTGCTGTATAAACGGTTAAAAAGTGCCTTCACATCCTATTTGGATGCATATGGCACTCAAAAAATCAGCTAAATACAGACAATACAAATACAAACATTAGTTACAGTATTGATTGAAGATGAAGTAGACATTGACCAAATTAAAATTGTAGCTTGAAAATAACAACAAATTTGAAAACAATAAAAGATTGAAAGTATTTTTGGTTTTCTGAGAAAAAAGGAATCTTGTGCTCAGAATGTCACAAAATTAACAAAACAAAATAGGGAAGGAATGACACTGAAAAGAAATGTCTTTAATTATAATTATATAATATGCCTTATCAGCACTGAATCACACGATCTGCTCACAGATGTTACATTACATCATAAATGGCAATGCGAAAATAAACTTGTAAGATGAAGGTGGTGACAAGGTCATAATAAAATGCATGAGTATTATCAAAGTTACATGAGATTAAAATTTAAACCCAAATGTCACTGTAATTCCACTTCTCAAAATGAATGATATCAAATCCCTATCATTGTCATTAATGAAAAAAAACCCATAAAAATACGATCATCACCTTATCGTCCCTGTAGGCGATGGACAAGGACTTGCAAAGCCAACAAGTCGGGGTATGTTGACATTCAGGGAAGGCAAAAACCTTTTTGATTTTAGCAAATTGCCTGGATGCGATTGGCTCGTGCCGAGGGCAAGAGGGTTCGATGCCGCAATGGGGCTAGGCACTGAGGACAACGATAATGATCTCGACAGCATCGGGGGAGCCGTCGGGAGCTCGGCAGCAGCCAAAAGGTTAGGAACGATGTCGGGATGACCCGATCGATTCTCGGCTTGACACAATGACTGAAAGTTTATCTTGATTGTTGTGCTTGGAAACCTCAGAGCACAGCTGGAAGAAACATTTGAAAATATTGAGTCTATTGAAATTTCTAAATTAACATTGTGACATAGTTTAAGATGTCCTATGATATGGCAAAACCACATATGCAATGTTGTAACTCAACAGAAAAATTAAGTTGTGATGACACATTGTAATTGTTTGACATAAAAACAATTCTAAGCTAAACACCAAATATAATTCACATCACATGAAATTGCTATAAACTTGTTGCATTGTCACAAACATAATCAGTGAAAAAAACATGTTTATGATCATAAAGTGATCAACTATTCATCATTCATATTGTTTGAATTGTTTCATCATCTTTCTTTGCATCAGGACACTTATAGATTGACACTACTCTTTAAACCAAAACTTGAGCTTGATAGAAAAGAAAATAAGTCTCTACTTTGAAGGCAACTCCATCGGTTCAGCACCCTTTCTCTGAAAAACTCCATCAACAAAGATCCCATTCTTTCCAGAGCAGGTTATAAAAAACCTGGAATGATCATTTGGCAGACAAAATACTTGAAAGTGACATCTACTGACAAAGCTAGAAGGTTCCATGTTGATGTCTACCTGTAAGTGTTTTGAATATTTAAATTATTACAAAATATTATTATAAAATTAAAGCTTGTTTATATGTAATTAAGTATGAATACTAACTTTATAATACATTAAAACTTATGAATAATATTTTTTAAACAAATGTCAAAGCCAACTCATGAGATTCAACCTGACCTATTATACCAATTAATAAATAGTCTTATTTGGTATCACCTATTAAACATACCAAATAAGACTATTTAATAGGTGATAGTTATTATCAACTTGATTGGAGTAATTATCTTGCTATTATTGCTTTAAATTTTTAAATGTCTTTTTGCTTTGGCAGTCACTACTAAACTTCAAAATTTGTATAAGTTAATTTTGTTCAACTCCAAAAGATTAGACATGTCTATCCAAGTCATTACAAAGCAAGAACTCATAATGACAGTCAATCAAAAAATGCGCAATAATGTAAATCATTAATGACCACTGATAAGAAGCAATAACGTGATATATGCCTATATTATTGTTCGACCAACCTGGCCTCTACTACTACTTCTTCCGACTGTGACAGTCCTCTGCGGCAACCTCATAATGTACTCGAAGTCTCTCCCTTCAAATCTAGCAATGGCAAGACCCAAAGGGGAAGCAATCCAGCGCTGCTCTCCAGTTTGAAGGCGCGAAGGGCTCGTAGGTGCTGATCTTAGCGATAAAAGAGTCATAGCGTCTTTTGTCGAGACCTTCGGCGATGCACTATTCATGTTTGCATGTAGAGCGCAGATAATCGCTAGTTATCACTCTGCAAACTTTCTCTTGCAATTAGCGACGCTCGACAAAACTTGACCACGATGCGTATCAGACAAGATGGCTGTGTTTACAAAAAAAATACTAAAAAAAGCTCAGCAATGTAAACATAGGAACAAACGAACCAGCCAATCAGAATCATCGCTTGATTTCCTACACGTTTTAGACTCATATCATGGCTTAGATTCTAGACCGTGTGTTGATTAATTGATTAATAACAATTTAAATATAAAAGTGACTTAATCTGGCACCAATAATCACTATCTAAAAAACATTTAAGTTGATGAACACATGCAAATGAAAGAGAACGTTCAATCAGTTGGGCATGCGCAATGCAAATGTAAATATTTTGAAAATTTTGGGCCAATTTCAACGTCCTTGGAAAATTAACATAAGCTGGTAAAGTAATTGAAAACGTTTGAAAAATTTTTTGCAAACTCAATTGGTTTGTGTTTTACGACTATTAATAAGTAACTATTCTCTCGAACTATTTATTCTATGCATCTGCTTAGGTTTTACATCGAACAATAAATAATAGTCTAGTAAATAACAACATTACTAGCGTGTTACTATTATTATTATTATTATTAGTATAGAACATAGTGTCAAATTTCTTTCTATTAAAAATAAAACCTTTTAAAAACAAAATTATTTAACAAATAAATTGAATATTGGATTTTTAAAATTTATAATTTTAATCATATAAATAATTTAATGGCTTTAATCATTCATTTTCAAAAATTACATTTAATGTCAAAAAAAGAAAGTCGATGAAATTACACAAACTAAAGCAAGTTTTAAATTGCAGAAGTTAATTACATTTCAATATCATATATATTTCACTTCATGCGATCGACACAAGAAAGCCAACGAGAGCCTCGCGTAGTCGAAATTTGCCGGCTTCGAAGCGGTGCAGTAAGCGACATAAAGAAACCATTGAGAGCTTTCAGAGTCGCTCCAGTCCAGATAGTAATGATCGGCATAAGAAGGCCAACGGGAGCTTCTAGTAAATTTACATTTACATTTATTTATCCGATTTTTAAGTGCGCAGCTAACCCAATGGGATATATTGACACTATAACATACTATAACTTCATCGTCGAGTCGCCATCATTTCAATAATGTCATTAATTATTATCCGTCTAATTTTTATTATTATTATGACGTCACTCCCTTAGGACTGACCCTTGAGCCGATGGCATTTTACTTTTCTGTTAACGATAAAGATAACGATACATAGTTTGATTATAGTGGCGTATGTTCAACAGAACTTCAAGATCACTAAATGTAGAAGAGGAAGGTTCTGAGGGCGTAGTGAAATCCGACTGGATCAGTGTCGGTAATCGAGGGGGGAAGATCTATTCCAGATCTGTGGGCCAACAACATCTATAGACCTGCCATCAAGTGTTGCACGTCGGGCAGATGATTTGACGAGGAAGCCCCAATATTATACATTGTTGATATTTAATGTGCATATTTATTTGTTCAGCTCAATAAAAAATAAAATAAAAAATAAGTCACTACCACAGCCAGAGTAGTAATAAAATGAAGGTAAAATACATTAAATAAAACAAACTATATTGTAATATAAAAATATTGTAAATGCAAATATATCAGTAAGCTCCGAGAAATAAATAAGTTTTTAGTTTGGGTTTGACTTTTATTACTTAAATACTGAAGCTCAGTACTTTTACAACACTGCATGTTGGTATCTTGAAGAAATGAGTTTTCAGGTGACGCTTGAAGAGCTCCAGAGATGGTTGAGCTCCTTACGAGGGGAGGTAGTGCGTTCCAGACAGCAGGGGAGGCATATCAGGATGACTTCTTGACTGGTTGGCGTAATTGAATGGTGGAAGATGAACGACGACCAGGTACAAGTGGTACCATGGCGGCGGAAAATGAGATTGGGTGGATTGGATGTCGCGAGAGTTCGCATCATGAAGGCGATTTTGAAGATGATGCGATTATGGATCGGCAACCAGTAATCAGTACTATTAAGGTTGGGGTTAAGGAGTCAAGTTTGGCAAGTTTATTTTTTACCCGTTCCAGGGCATGGATCAAGGAGGCAGATGTACCGAAGAGAAGGGAATTAAGGTAGTCCAGGCGAGAGAAAACGAGACTACGTTCAAGGGCAGAAGTGTCGACGGAGAGGAGCGGGCGGATATGCCGATTCAGATTTCTGCGAATTGAGTTGAAGAAAGTTAACGAGATGCCAATCATTGATGGCATCCGTGCACTTCCTCAGATTTCCGAGTTGAATGGGAGATGCTATGGCTGGAGAGGATAGAGAAGAGACTTGAGTCATCTGCATATTGATGGAAATCGTGAATGATGAAACCATGAAAAAAAGTCGTCAGGTGATTTCGGGAATTTTTTGGGAAGGTTAAAAGAAACTTTTGTTTCCAATTTCGAAACAAATGAAGTGACGTGAAGTCCCTTAAACATAAGATTCTATTGTTCCAGTTGACAATATTGTTTGTTAATCCGATAAAATAGTCAAATACTCGAATATTTCATTTTATTTAATTTAAATGTACAACTATTTTCTTCAGGTAATAAAATATAATTTTAAATATAATCCTATATCTTTTTTATGTTTATAATTGGCTTCACTGATTATTTTCAAATTTCCGAGCGATATTAAAAAAATTAAATTGTTTTAGTTGAACATGCCCTCGATTTTTGGAGAATCGTCTTTGCTTGATGATTACATAAAGTCTATAAAAAAATCGGCAGAAAGCGACGGAAGTAATGCTAATTCGCTAGTCGAAACCGAAAGTCCCGACAACGTTGAAACAAATGAACAAGAATTTGTATCGACGATTTCAGACGTCAACGATAAAACCGTTGTAAATATTTCAAAGGAATGTGAATACGTCAAAACTCTTCAAGACGAAGTTGACAGATTAAAATGCGTGAGTTATTGTCCTGAATATTGCCTATTATTTTTGTAATTATAACTATTGAGCTTAGTGACATGCCATCATTATCGGTTATTATTAAACAAGCGGTCAAGTTGATATATTTAGCAGATGCAAAATTTCATAATTTTGTTGGTTATTACGTAACAAACTTTAAAATTTGCATCTTATTACATGAGCTAACAGTGAGGACCTTTAGCAACCTTTATTTAGCAAAATATTGATTTAAAAGATAATGAAGTAATTAAATAGTTATAACCACTTAAACAGCTTTTAAAGACGACTTCATATATGTTTGCGAGTCAACCTATTGCAGACATAACATATTTTGATAATGATCTATCACGGTTAGTTTGACATTCTTCAAAAATATTTTCAACTTGTTTAATTATGTAATATTAAATTGACCCTTAATTGACTACAATACTAATACTAGTTAGATTTCTTAATAGATCTCTTAATAGACTATTGAGGAAACATTACAACAGAGTAATTGTTTTCCTTTTAGTGCAGAATTTTAGGTAAAATTGCATGTCAGAATTAACAGTAACTTTGTGGACCTATTCATACTCCTGCTACATTAAAAGCTTTCTGACTGTATATTATTAAATCCGTGATTGCTTAATCAGATCAACAAAATTTTAACTTCTAAAATTCATTTTTAGATTGTTCAATGTTTGTGTTTTAATTTATTATTAATTAATTGTGTTTATTTTTGGTTTTAGAAAATTCAAAGCTTCAGCAGAAAAGTTCATAAACACAAAATTCACAGAGGACTTAAATGTTGGTAAAAAGTTTTAATTTGAAGGAACTTTTTGAACTTGTCTGTAATCACCTGTTAATGTTATGTTATGTTTGTGGCATGCAAATCTCAGAGGGTTGCATTTCATGCGAGCAACATTAAGTCATTAAATGTTGTGTTTGCAACCCAAATTGCACTGTCACAAAGCACCCCTCTGATGTTTATGGTGCTTATGCTCTATAAATACTTTTACTGTCACTATTTTTCTTACATTATCAACATCTAATGTGTTTTACAGTGAAGTATATTTTGTGGTAATGTTATTTTAGATATTTTGTGTTATTTCCTTAATAATAAATATTTTTATTTTAAACAAGGTTGAAAGCAGAGAGGATGGAGAAAAGAAAGAGGTTTTGTATTCATGTTGATTTATGAAGAATTTACATAAATTATGCATAATTTGTGATGCAAATGGAATGATTATCGATGTTGCTACTTCATATTAACAATATATACTTTTACTTTTCAGCATCAGCCTTTGTCCAGATGCATCTACTTTAAAGATTATGTTATCAACTCCTATGGGCAGTTTTCCAGCTCAGAATCACTAAGCAGCAACTGGGAAATTCCAGGGTATATTTTATTCCACTTATTTTGTCAAGTTGTTTTGCTGAATTAAAAGAGTATTATGAACATAGAAGGCAGTATGCTGCATTTCATAACATCGTATTTTCTACAGTTACGAACCGGATATTGAACGAACACTTGGAAACGAAGATAGGGAAAGAGCTGACGAGTCATCCATTAAGAAGAAGTTGGTATTGATTGTTGCTTGCTTATAAACTAACCAAACCTCTTGACTTATGATATTAGCTTCATGAAATATTTTTCAATTTGATCAAACATTGTTAAAATTCACTTGATTTTAAGGGCAAGAATATCCTGCTTCAACTGTGGAGGAGATCATTCCATTTCCAATTGTCCCGATGAGAAGGATCAAGTAAGGATAAATGCCAACAAAAACAACTTCCTAAGCAACACTCCTACTAATAGCAACTCAGCTAGGTGAGATGATAACTGCTTCGACTAAATTGTCTAACATACAAAACTCAATCTGTTCAAGCAGAGCATTCATGCTCAAGGAATGTAACCTTGTTATTGAAACTAATTTTATTCTTTTTAAATTTTGTTTTGTTGTAGTAAAAGATATCATCGGGATGATATGAAATATCAAGGATTGAAGCCTGGTGTATTGAGGTTGGTAATGATGCTTTTAATGACTGAAAATATTGTGAAAATCTAGAATGCCCAAAAATTTGCTCCACTATATTTTCAATTTGTGAATTGGTTTTTGTTCTTGTTGCACGCTTTGTATTTAACTTGCCTGTGAGACCTTTCCATGAAGATATTTCTATCTGCAGCAACAAGTTAAGGGAAGCCCTTGGCTTGAAAGAGAATGAACTTCCTCCTTACATCTACCAAATGAGGGTTATTGGTTATCCTCCTGGTCACTTGCAACATGCCAGGACCTCAAGATCTCAGATGGCCATATTTGGATCAAATGGTGAAGGTTTGTTTGAGTATATTACATAATGGTGTTGAAATTTAGCTTAGATGGTCATATTGTGTTTGTAACTTAGCTTATATTTGGGAAGGATTGCTTTATGAATGGTTAACAAAAACGTTTGTCTCACAATATGCACTCTTTATAAATTAACAACAGTGTTGTTGTTATGGCTTATTTTAATTTCTCTTCTATAGAAATGCTTCTGGGCAATGACCAGCTCGAGGATGGCGAGTTATCAAGTGAAGAAGCAGAGCAAGGTTTGAATTGACTTTATTATACTTTATTCCAATTCAATTTTAATTTCATAACAATGTATTCATTAAATATTTGTTGCAGCATATGATAGAGAAAAGATTATACATTATCCAGGCTTTAATGTTCAGGTTCCTGAAAACTTTGTCGATGTAAGTTGATCGGGTAATGCGTGCGATGCGATTCCATTACAAGCTTTATTACGTCATCAATATTTTTCTTCCCCGACAGGACCACTTGAGAAATCGGATGCCAGCTATGCAGCCCTATCACAATATTGACTTCATGATGCAGCATCTGAACAAAAGAGTACCCAATGAGGTTTGCATCAGCAAAGTCTATTTATCTTCATGCTACTAAAATAATATATGCATGCTTGTTATATATTGAAAATGCCAGCTTTACTAACTTTTTGTTTCTCATTCCAACTTGTTTGAATTTGATTATTTTATGGCTTAGCATTTTATTTTGGTGAATTTAAAAGTTTAATCAAACTGATGACAGGAAAGGATTACAAACAAGCGAGAAGCTGACAGAGAGTCTGGTCTTTCAAATTCAGCAAAGAAAAGGAAGCTTAATGAGGATGAGAACACACACATAGTTGACATGGATATTGATGACGATTCAGACGATCATAAAGGTATCTAGACATAATATTTTCATAGCTAATGCTTTATTGGTTAATTGTTCTACTACGAGCAGCAGCTTTACAATCATCGTCTTTTTGTGTTCAACTCACAATGTAATTCTTTATTTCCAGACCTGTCGCCCCACCCACCACCCGTTCCATATATACATCCACCTCCTCCTCCTCCTCCACCCATTCCCGATTCCCCGCAGTCTCCTCCTCCTCCTCCACTTCCCGACAGTTCAGTTCATCATCCATCTAATAATGACGACTTTCATGTAGGGTCTTTAGTCACAAAATGTCTCCCTTCATCTTCAGCTGTTGTGTCTTCTACAGCAGACTTATCAACACCCGAAACTTCACTTGTTTCCAGTGGTTCGTCACAGACACCCATCCCTTACTGTCCAGAATCACCATCCTCACCAGCCCCTGCCAACACCTTGTGTTGTATGCAATCTGTCATCAACATACCCATATCCCCCAAGAGGATGGCTGAATCACAGGTTGAGGAAATTGTCAAGAGATGTGATGATTCAGTGGATAGCAGCAGCAATGCTGATACCACAATCACAAACGATACCAATTACTTTATAGTTATAGATGATGATGACGATGAACATGATTACATTATCAACATTGATGATGATGAGATAGGAACCACTCCAGATGATTGTGAAGTTTCAACAGAACCTATTAAAACAGAAAAGTTGGATGGTGAAAATGGTAATGAATGCAGCGGTTCAACAGATCAACCAACAATTATCAATGAAAAGCATGATCCTTCAGCTGATAAGGATTCAACTCTGTCATTGGTGGATTCAGTGGAAAATGACAATCTCTCATCCAATTGTAAGTTGAAATTCATTTCTTGATTTATTTAGAATTCTCCATTAAGCGAGGTCTAGTTACCTATGGTTAGAAAGTTAATTCAAATTGGTCTACTTTGGAAGAATTTTTTGTTTGATAATGAAATGTAATTTGTTATGATGTTCTTGTAGGTTCTGAAGCTCCCAGTCCTCCTCTTGTTTTCTGTCTTGGTACACCTTTGGTGTCTCTCACATCCTCTTTCCAAGTATTTGAATCTCTGCCACCACTAGAAAAGTTTTCCGAGGGAGTTGTCAATCTTGACATGCCTGTTGAAACTACAAGTGTTGTTGGGGGATTCAAAAGGATCCAGATGGCTCTGTCAAAACGCAAGAAAAAATGATCCCAAACTAGCACTTCATTCTTTTAAGTTAAACTGTCTCTTAACTTTTCTTCTAAATATATTTGAATTAAATGTGAAGGAAAGGTTTTCTCAGCATTTTGAATAAATGCACTACATTTCTTTTACACCCCATTAATGATTTGTAATGTTTAAATTTTCAATGTTTCACTTCACATTACATAAATGTTCAGGTGATGATTTATGGCAGCTCCACGCAGGGATCTATCATAGCATATTTTATTCAATGTGCCTCCTTCAGCTAAAGAAGCTTTCTTTTTCATTATTAAATGCAATAACAGTTATTGAATTTTTGTAGATTGTGTGTGGTCTGAAAGAATATGTTGCTCTTGATAAAAATATATTTTGTTACAATGAGCAGTTGCTTTTAATGTGTGGCATAGCTTACATAAGGAGGGCAGTATTTTTTGTGTATAAATACTGTAACTACTTCTATGATATTATTGTTGGTTTTCGAGCTTTATCATACAAAGCATAACAAACTGTTAAACTTGCTAATTAATGATGGTATTTAATGATAGTGCTTGATTAAATTAATGATGCAAAATACTGACTGACCGACCAATAATTGATAGTTAAGATCTTGAAGTTTTTATTGGTTTGTCATTGAAAAATTGTTAACATGGTTGCCAGGGATTTCTATAGAAAGCATCATAAATTTTCCGCTCGAATTTCCCACCTCCTATGGTCATTGTGGACGAATAGGTCAAATTGTGAAGCAAAATAACGCTTGTTACTACAAAAACTGGATTGGTTTAGTAAATCTTGATTTTAGATTTTAAGCCAATTTTGGGGTAAAAACATTGCGGATAGAAAAATAAATCTTTTCACTGAGAATCAAAGAACATTTAATTACTTCATTGCTTGGGAAATTGAGCTCTCATCTTAAATGTGTCAATAATGTAACTTTCCAAGGTTGAAATAGTTTTCCCAACAATTCTCTAGAAAATAAAACTCTAAAATTGAAGAACGCGCCCAAAAGTTTTATGACTGAGAATGAAAATCAGTTGAGAATGAAAGGCTGAATGCATGGTTATTATATACGGACCATGAGATGATCGCGATCTTTGCATGGATGTAATCGATTCAGGTGGGCTTTATTGATCGACGTCATTGAATTATTATCCCGATGATTGCTATGAGAGTTCTTTTGACCAATAAGAGACTCTTGTGAAAGTCTAAAAGCCGTCTAAAAGAACCGTTATAAAAGAACGGTGTGATGAGTATTTTTTCATCCCTGCTCACCGCAAAAATCGTCAGTGGGTTTCAGTCGTTTAGTTAAGTTTCTGAAATAAGCTCATAGTTTTTGAAAATGAATTCGTCTAAGGAGACAATAGAACCACGCGGTGGAAATATGTCAGATCATGAATCTATTCCTTTGAAGATTCCCGTGGCCACTCTTTTGTTTGAGCCTCCAACACAAGAGCAAACATCGAAACATCCGTCATTCCGCAAGTCGACAAGGAATTTTAAATTGCCAAACAGATCTGTGCACCATTTAATGTATGAAAACGGGAATGGCGAAGACAACGTTCAAGGAAAAGATCAGTCTTTAAATCCAGTTCTCCATAAAACCTGGATATCTTTTTTAGGCGAAGATCCAAGTGAGCTTGAAAAGTCGACTGCTTTCCCAACCAATCTTCCAAAAAGGAAATCAACGAAAACGAAATCTGTAAAGAGAAAGTTCGTCCAACCTTTGAATCTGAAACTTGATCTAAACGAACTTCGAGAGATCAGATCAATCTTGACGGAAGCTGTTCGAAAGGAGGAATTTGAAGAAAATAATAAGGAAGAGGTTGATGGAGACTTGAAAGAAAATAAATTGACGGAAGCTGATGGTGTTACAATTGACGAAGAGAAAATGGAGGAAAAGACTTTCATGTTTGAAGACGATTCAGCGGGTAAGCATTGATATCTTTATGGAAACATTTTAAGATTTTGCTAATCGTTGAGTCCCAGTTAATTTAACAACAATTGAAGAATGCTTCGATTGCGCAGCTGTTATGGAGGCGCTCATTGGTGACGAGGAAGGTGATGATGACGACGACGAAGATGATGAGACTGATGAAGAAATTGAAGATGACTCTTCAGATAGAGGGGAGCACTTGGGAGTTATGGATGAAACACTCAGGAAAATGCTCAAGGGCTCTTTAGAGAGCATGGTTCCTGTGGCTAAGAAAGTTGTCAGAATCTTCACTAGTTCCACCTTCACAGGTTGATTTATGCCAGCCTATTTTATTTCTAATCGCAGGTAATTAATCAAAATACATTTTATTATTAGATATGACGCTAGAAAGAAACTGTTTGATGGAAACGGTTTACCCAAAGTTAAAGGAATATTGTATGGAGAGGTACGGATTGGATTTCCAGGTATGTGAGGATCTTCTTTAAACATCTGCGGAGTATGCTAATTATTTGAATATTTCAGGTGGTGGACATGAGATGGGGAGTGAGAGATGAAGCCACTGATGACCACATGACCAGCCATTTGTGTCTCAATGAAATTGACAACTGCCAACGGCTTTCATTAGGACCAAACTTTGTGGTTTGTTTCATTTTTAATATGTTGGCATCTAAATTCATATTTATCGGCCAAAAAAGCAATACTTCATTTATGGACGGCCCTTTAGAGAATAGCTGGCTCAAAGTAACATTTGTTACGAAAGGTGTTTTTGGGTCAAAAGTATGGATATCGGCCAATACCAAGCATTCTTCTTGCGAGCATGGTGGAGGTTCTCAAGGGAATCATGGAAGAACTTCAACTCGAAGACAGACAACTAATCGATCAATGGTACAAAAAGGACGAAAATGAAGTTCCATCGGTTTACATACTTCAACCAATCAGCTCCATTCTCGTTAATTTTAATAACAAAGTGAGATCCCACTCAAACATTATTACTACCAATACTTCTTAGGAAAATTTAATTTTTAAGTAATATTTGTTTCAATATGTTTAAAATCATTATTAGAAATAAGTAGGCAATTATTAATTTTGTCAGAGAGTTCACAGACTGATGGAAAAGGATCAGTTAACATGGTGGAACATTTTGGAAAAGCTGCAGACATTGTTAAGGACAGGTGCCAAAGAATTATATGAAAGACTGCTGATTAGCGAAGAAGAAATGCATAACTTTATTATGTCAGGTACTTTTTATGTGGCTTGTGGTTATACATTATTTCTAAGAACAGTAGGTACTTGTTCGTTAAAACTTAGTGAATGTCTAAGATTTTAAATGAAACCCGACAAAAGCAAATTTTCGAAACCGTTACATCATAATAAGATAAAGTATCAGCTTCCTTATATTAATTTTCATAACCATATCTCGAAAAATTCAAAATGATCAGTTACAGAACGTGAGGTGAGAAGAGGCATAATAGAATCTGAGGAACCAACGAAACATTGTCTTGCTTACATCAGACACGTTGACAACATTGACACTTCCGAGAATGGGATCAAACTGGCTCGAAATTACATCGATATGATTGGCAATGAAATTGATCACGAGGCTAACAAACTGTTAACTGTTTTGAGGTAACAAACGATTCATTACCAAAGGAGATAGTAATGTTTCCCTCCTGTCAACAACTAATATTGACCCCATGTCGGTTTTAGGCCTGCATATTTGTTGGGCATAAAAATATCATATAATATGCATAAAACACAAAAACCATTGCTTAAAAAATAACGATGTTTAATGAATTGAATTATGAGTAACAAACCAATCAAGGGATGAACTGCTGCCAACGAAATTACCGGACTCGAATATAGTTCGATATAATGTGGAGTGGACAGATAACAGTGGAATTGTCGTTGAAACTCATTTGGAGTATTTGGATAAATTCTGCAATGTTTTCTACAGGTAAGAAGAATATGCCATGCCATAAAATTAGACGAACTTTACAATTATCATTGAATTAATGAAATACTTGCAATATTTTCTACTTTATTTAGCTGCAAAAGTTAATATTTTTGTTTTTATTTTGCGAGGGATGTCTGTAATTTGGTTGACAAGGCAGCGGAAGATCAAATAAATTATGGGGAATTTGACAAAATTTTCAATCAGGTTCAGCACCATCAAATTTTGTGTTCTACTCTGAACAGAAACTTCTCGGGTCGGGAAGAGGTGAGTGAGATTAAGAATTAAGAATCATTATTATGTAAAGTAGTCGCCATATTTTTAAGGGAGCCTCATTTTTTCGCATAACTTTCTTAAATATAAATATTATGCCCTCAAATTTAGTTATATAATTTAAATACCAGTTCGAAATCTTATCCTTCCCGACTGGTGTCATCATCATCCTACGATCAGTATTTGTGGAACGCAAAAGTGTCAAATGGATTTGTTTGTGATATCTGTAAAAAATTTGAGCTCGAAGGTAGTCAAACTGAAAAAATTATGGGTGACAAAACCGTTTCCAATATAAGCTGAAAGCTATCATATAAAGCTGCAAAACATGCTTCTAGCAACTCAAATTTGCTGTCACTGTTCAGCGGATGTCAAGGGGGTCAGATGTTTTGACATATAAAATTGTTGTCGTATAGAATAAAGCTGCAATATGAATGCATGAAGCCTTTGTTTGTAAGGGCATATTTTATATTCGTGACTCAAATAGCACCTAAGAGTCATTGGCGCTAGATGGTATCGATTATAGCATCCTGTGAATCCAGTGGTCGGTTGACCAAGTTTCTACAGCTTTGTCCAACTAATGACCATACCTATCCAAAACAAGTGTATCAGGTATTTTGGAAGACAGTGGATAGGCTATGCAGGCCTTTTGCCTAAATAGGATAGTTGCCTTGACAAACTTCGCCGTTATGATGGATGAATGCACCGATGTCATTGGGGTTCAAACAGCTATAGCTGTTTGCTATAGCATCTGTATTCGCTTCCTGGAGCAAACGTCGTTGAGTGATTTTTAAGTTGTTGGTCTACTGAGTCCAGAAAGGCTGATAGCATTCACAGGTTCATTGGAACAAATTTGGTCTTAGTCCAGATCGTTTGTGCGCTGCATCATTCGATGGTGTGTCAAACATGAGATTAATCGAGGCGGTACAGTCTGTATGATATGTCATGGGGGAAGTCCCCCGGCTCTTGGTTAGCACTCCACCCAATTACAAAATCTTTTATAACTCCTTGCCGATCACTGTACGAAATAGAATTGGCTTTTCGACAAGGCTTAATAAACTTTAATTTTGTCCAGTAATCTTATTTTAAATTCAGTTTAACAACTCGACTTTTCATTTGTGTAAACCTTTGCATTAACTCTTTAAATTACCTTTCTCATAATTTGTTTTTGTTAGATCTTAGTGAAAATAAAAAGCTACTTGAAAGGAAAATCAGCTGAACCCTTAATACTTTGGGGTGATGGAGGCTGCGGCAAGACGTCGATCCTGGCCAAAGCATTTAGTATGGTTGGTTAACTATTCAATTTTGTTTTCCTGCAATAATTCTGTTAGCTAAAAATAAATATTTTTAATTTAACAGTTAAAAGTTTGGTTCGAAGAGGATTGCTTACATTCAGAATTACAACCTTTGAAAGTTATCAGATTCCTCGGAACATCATTGGATTCGAGTAGCACTATTTCGCTGCTTTTGAGTCTTTCTCAACAAATAAATTTTTTTTTCAATGATTCACTCGACCTCAGCATCCCGACTGAATTGATGCCTCTTATACTTCGCTTTAAAAGCCTTCTCAACCAAGCTACTGCCCAAAAACCAGTGTTTCTTTTTCTTGACTCTTTAGACCAATTATTCACTTCAAGTAGTTCATACAGTTTGGCTTGGTTCCCTTTCAACCTTCCTAGACATTGCAAACTAGTTGTTTCAGTACCCAATGAACAATCAGGTCTCTTGAAAAGATTGAAAAAGTTAATGAATGATGATATGGACAATTTTCTGGAAATCCTATCTTTAGGTCGAGACCAGGGTATTGAGGTTGTTAGGTTGGTAGATTTAACCCAATGATTAGGCTGATCAATCTTTTATTGCCATCTAAAAAAATGTTTCAGATCTTTATTGGCTAACGTGAATCGAACATTAAATTTGAAGCAATGGAAGATAGTTGAAAGAGCGGCGGAGAACTGCAGCGAACCGCTTTTTTTGAAAATTCTGAGCGGAGTTGTTTCGAAGTGGAAATCATACGAGGCTGGCAGCTTGGCCAACATTGCTTTCAATACTCACGATGCTATCATAAAGCTCTTTGAAAAAACTGAAAACAATCATGGGAGGATGCTGGTTTCTCATGCGTTCAGCTACATCACTATGTCGAAGAGAGGAGTTACTGAAGCAGAACTGGAGGATTTATTATCTTTGGACGAAGCGGTTCAGTTTTTAGTTGTTTTTTTTACAAGTTTGAAAGTTTAAAGTAGAAGATTTGAAATTTATAAAAGGAAAAAACGATCTTTAAGTTTGAAGACATGAAATGGTTGCAGGTATTAAACGATGTGTACCAGTATCATCTTCCTCCAGTCAGACGCATTCCACCTCTTCTATGGACTCGAATAAGAAGCGATTTATCAGATTATGTGTCAGAAAGGGAAGCAGATGGTGTTAATGTCATCAACTGGAATCACACACGATTTGGTGATGTGACCAGAGAAAGGTGATGTTACATGGACATGTGACAAATATAATGCGGGCAATATGGTTCTGCAAAATTACATCGATTGCTTGTGTGCGGTGCCATTTTTATATCGCGGTGTGTCTTGCTAACTCAATTGAACATTTATTTGTGATGACAAAAAAGGCTATAGCTTGTTTTAATAACAGAATTTCGTTGTTCAGACCCGTCATAAATTATTCCACCGTTTCGAGTTTATAATCCCTCCATCAACTTTATTCCAAGCTATTAAGCTTTATTGAGTGGGATCCTTTAAATATTTCAAGGTACTTCAAAAACTTGAATGTACTTACTGAAACTCATTCTTTGATGGCCGACTACTTTATCGGAATCTGGGGAGGAGTTCCAAAGCCATTCCAATACAGCGACCTCCAGTGTCAAAGATTTGAACTTGATACAGCATTCGGTTCCTGCGATAGAAAGGTTCTTGTCTTAATGTCAAATTGAAAATTCAAACTCACAAACTTCCACTTATGTTGTTATCAGGTTTCTGATCAACCCCTTTTCTTTATTGACAAAAGAGTGAGACAGAACACTTCTCGAACAGGAAGTTTTAATTCCGCCACATGTGATGGTATTATTCTGAGATATAACTTGAGGAAGCTTAATGAAATGCCTTACCATTTGGTCAAGAGTCGAAGATTTAATGAGCTTAACGATATGGTTCTCTTCAACTTTAAGTGGCTTCATGCTAAGTTATCCGCAATGTCCGTTCAGTCGGTTCTGGAAGACTACGAAGAGGCTTTGGCAAATACGAAAAGTAACCATCATTCTGTCAAATTAGTTATGGATTCCCTAAAACTTTCCGCCTCCGTCGTAGAACATCATCCGGATATGTTGGCGCCGCAACTTACGGGAAGGCTTCTTCCTCTCTGTTCTCAATATTCTCTTCTCCGGGGATTGTTGAGGCAATGTGATACCGATGGAATTGCTTTGAATGCTTTGACCCCTTGTTACAATTGCTTCCAAACTCCTGGAGGACCTCTGGAAATTTCCCTGGAAGGCCACCAATTCGCTCCATTCGGCATTTCTATCACCTCCGACAATAAATATCTCGTTACCGCCTCAAATAAATTTATTGTTTGGGACATGAGCAACATGCAAATGGTCAGACAAGCAAGCATTGGAACATTAGGGATCGTCATGCAAATGACTTTGACTTCAGATGATATCAGAGCCATTGCTTACACAAACAGTGGTCAAATTCTCGTGTATACGGTTCTCACAGGTAGAGAAATATTAAAAATGAAATATTAAATCTGAAAGTATGAATGACTTTGATTTTATAATTTCAAAATACTTTTACAAATGATTTTGATTTTGATTTGAAATCATATTTTTTCCGGTTTTGATTTTGATTTCAATTCTTTCCAAAAAGGATTTTACCCATCACTGCTTATTTCGTCCGAACTTATAATTTGAGATCATTTCATATTTGTTTACATTTATTTTGAAGGCAATTTCTATTGATTATTATGGCAAACTTTAAAGCAAATATTCTCCTACCTAAGTTGGAGTTCAGAAAACTTGGGCGACTAGAATCTACGCCAAGTATAATTCAGTTAAATTAAAGTTTGCCATTACATTCAATAAAGATTGTCATGAAACAACCTGCTTCCGAAATATTATAATATGGACAAATTTATTTTGAAGGGGATTCCAATTTAATTGACAACTGTTATCTCGACAATAATGAAGAATTATTTGGAATTGCAACAAATGATATCGTTTTTGCGGTTTGGTCAACTCGTTCGTGGTTTACATTCAGTTTCGATGGTGTCCTCTTATCGTCTAACACAGTTCCTCATTCAAAGGATGACGCTAACATAGTCCACATATACCTTGGAGCTAAATCTAATAGGGAACACTTTATCGTTTGGAAATATGGGTATTCTGCAGGTGTCGCTTCGAACATAAAGATGTTTCTTTCCCCGACGTCTGCTATTGGCAATGAAAGTTTCACGAATTTTGCTTTTCACAGCGGTATCGTAATGTCACAAGATCGCAGAAACATTTTTGTTTGCAAGGACGAAAGGAGTTTTAAAATCTTTAAGTATGAATGACTACCACAATTTAGAGAATTTTTTCGATTTTTGACATTTTTCCAGGTATGCGTTGAATGAACATGAAAGTTTGGACTGGAAGGAAGTCGAAGCGCTTGATAATGAGAGCAACATATATTCATTATTCCTGTCTGATGATGAAAGTATTTTGGGAGCAACTCATTTGAACAAATTCACAATTTGGTTTCTTGGGGGACCGCATGCAAATTGTTCGGTGACGATGAACCTTCCCAAGGACATTCGTAATTTCCCCAGGTAATCAATAGACTTTTAAAGGTAGCATGTAGTGATCGATTTGGAAATTGAAGAATTGAATACAGTAAATCATATGTGATCCAGGAAAGTCTGTATCAACGATGCGACGATTTTTTGCAAGGATAATGAATTTATGTTAACTCCAGTTAGGCAAGTTCTTTATGTATGGGAAACGAGAACAGGGACACTTATCAATACCTTGGATGCTCACTTCAGAAGAATTTTAAGAGTTAAACCGGTTTTTGTCACAACTAACTTTGCCATTGGAGATGGATTATATCAAGAGCAGCAAATGGATTCCTCACAACATAAGTTTATTACTGCATCTTTGGACAGATCGATAAAAGTGTGGAATCTGAAATTCATTCGTGAAAACGTCTACAGCATAGATAGCCACGAGAAACAAATCGAGAGGGTAACTGGTGATGTAAAATTGTTTTAAAATTTGTATGATTCACTTATCCGATTATGATCTTTAGATAACTTGCATCGGTTGCGATGAAAGTTGGCTGGCTATCACTACCACACGAAATTGTGTCGGTGTCTGGAATTTGGACACGGGGAAAATGCTAACGACTCTCGTTGGAGCGAACGTTTCTTCAATAGTCACTCATTCCTCGGTTACGAGGGGAGGTGATTTCATTCTCAGTATTGAAGATGAGAGACTCATCGTATGGGATGGCAAAACCTTCAAAATGATAAAATCTGACTATTTAGCAGAAGAATGCACAAACGACGAGGCATGCGAGATTGTCCAGATGTGCGTGGCTCCCGATGACAAGCATGTGAGTTTTATAATTTATTTGTCAATATTTTTGTTAATATATTTATATTATCTCCAAATGGAAGTCCTATAAACATTTTAAGGTGATTTTGGTGAAGACTCACTATAAGGATAATAAAGTAGCAATCCTAGAAAAGCGAAAAATTCCATCTCAGGAACTCGTTTTTCAAATAGTTTATAAAATCAAAACATACAAACCATTTGTTTTCACTTCCGACGGATCTTTTGTCATTATCTCGGCGGCCTATTCACAATCGAGGCCGAAAATTGCAAACGAACTAATAAAAGTTTATTCTCTTGAAACTGGTGAACGAATTGTGAGCTCTATTCCGAAGTACAGACGCATTAAAGAATTCCAAAGGGTTTGGCAGAATTAATCATGCTAAATACAATTTAAATTTTTGATGGACAACAGGTACTTTGTGAAAATTTTTAATGTACGATATATTTATGTGATAAATATAATAAAGGTAATATTTTCAGGTTAATGTAAATGGATAACATCTATAATCCTATAACTGAACTAATTCAAGCTATTTCTATTATCACAGATTATTGCGATGCCAAATAAGCCAAACAGAATTGCCTTGGTGGATAGTGAGAAAGGTAATATATGGGACTGGCGCAGGAAAAGCCTAGTAAGATCCGTTTTCAAGTGGAGTGGACAGTGCTCCAAGGACGGCCAACTGGGATTAACAGATCCAAGCATGGGTGGACTTGATGTAATTAGTTTAAAAACAGGAATGATCATCCACACATTAGTGCCAAGATCTGCCGAAGGACTTCATCCTGACAATAAGTCTGACTTCACTCCAAGCAACGATCACGTCTACTTTTACCACTCAGGCAAACAATCGATCAGACTGTTCAGATTATCTGACGGATGTAAGATTGCAGATTATAAAGTACATGCTGAGATAACGGCCAACATTGTTGTGGCTTATGATTCCAAAACTCTTGTGATGGGGGGAACTGATGGGAGCCTAGTTGTCTTGGCCATCAGTGATCCACAATTGCATGAACATTTAAATTTTCTTGTTGAGAAGAGGAGGATTTACTACGATGACAAAAGTAGCATTTTCTCAAAAAGCTCATGAAAAGACTGGGTTTCTTTAAAAGATCAAGCATCATTAAAGCAGAACTATCGTGTTATAAGGATGGTTATATGGTTATTATTTAAAATGTTGTTGCTTCTAAATTAGTTTGCAGCGTTAGTAATTAGCATGTGATTATGTGTACAATTTGGATGTTATAAATTGAATTTATTTTAACATTTGTCCACAGAAAAAGACAAACATTTAAAATTTATACAAACCGTTTATTATTTTGTAACTAGCCCAAAGTTTGTAAATTAAATTGCGTTGAAACTCGACGTGGTTTGGCAATCTTACAGACGAGGGTGGAATGTCTTGATTTATAAAATTTGTTTCCAACAATCATTGGTTTAGGAATCCTCGATAGTTCTTTCCTAATGATTTTTAACTTTACTTCCTCGGCCTCAATCTTTTGAAGCCAAGAGAAAGGCACAAAGACTCCCTTGTCATTTTCGTGGAGTGTGAATTTTGCGATGGTTAACGAGGCACTTTTTGTCACAGGTTCTTTTTGATGGTAGATGTTGCAAGGCGATGATCTCAAGGGCCGCAGGGAGCTCTGAAAGGCCGCGGCCTCGAAATGCTTTTGTGTACGATTCGTCAGATGTGACCTCACATCTCTGAACTTGCAGATATGTGGGATGACTTCTCCGCTGTTTGTCGCTTTGGTAGAGAAGTGTTTTGTCCTCAAGTTCTGTGCATAATTATTTGTTACGTCCAGGAATGGTTGATAATATGGTTCGTGGACATCGATATTGCTTTCGTAAACGTAATTTTTGTTCATTATTGTTGATTTTTGTGGAGATAAATTCACCCTTTTTTTGAAAGAAATTTTTGCAGGCATCGATTTGGTGTTGTGGGCATTTTCAGAATTGGAAGTTGAGATTACTTTGATGCTTGAACCACCTATAACTGTGGGATTGGATTGCAATGTTCTCCTGGTTCCGCATTTTCTTGGCATTTGTTCTTGATCGAAGTGGATGGTTCTAGCATGAGCAATATCGCATTCTCCTGCGGTGCTTTTGAGGGCATTCAAAGACAAACTTGACACATTACTCTCAAGCATCATTGGGAAACAATGCAAGTTTGATGGTTTCACTGGAGAGCCTTTAGAATTTGCTTCTGGTGACCAATATTCTATGTAGTTACTATCGTTATTAGAGTTTGTGAAAGGTTTGTTGAAAGTTGGATTCTGGCAACGAGTCGAAAGGTTTTGATCGTAAAAGTCTTCCTCGACGAAGTATGGGTAGGAAAGCTGTACTCCAGATCTCCTCATGTTGTCAATCAATGTTATCACACTTGTTGATTTGGAGATAGTATTGGAAACTGATTCATAAGCGTCAATTTCATTGGTTTTGTAAAGTGGGACCTCGTGAGGAAATGGCTCTCTTGTGTTCTGTTCTTTTTTAGTTTGGTTAGAAACACTTGTCCTCAGGAGTGGTCTCATGTTAAATAGGAATGATCCTGAGACAACATTAACCAAATGTTTATTCAAAAACCTCACTAGGCATTAAATTTTGGATATTCCTCGCTTCACTGTTCTCATCGTGAGCGTTTTCAACAATTCTATTTTTCGTAATTAAAATTTTCCTTTGCTAAATAATTTTATTTTCGGATATTGTTTCCGGTTAGATTGTTATGGTTGTTATAAATAATGGCCTTATGACGTAAGAAAAAAAATCCTGTAACTTCTGCGATGACGAACGCGATTTAATTGCGATTATTGCCATTTAATTGCCATTATTGATTATTTATTTGTTTGTAAACTAAAATCAATCGATTCACAACATAAGTTGTTAGTAGAAATTTTATTGATTTGAAAGAGGCCTAATTATTCTAATAAATATATCGATGCAAGGAGATGTGAATCATGTGCGATATTTTTAGCACCGGAGGAAGTCACGCTCTGAAAAATTCGTGGAAATATGGACTCAGGTGTGTGTTTCATCATCTCCTGTCTGTACACATTCAATTGTAAGCTGCAGTTAGAAAAACACATCTGTGATGTTCTTCTACGAAATCATTCAAAAAAAGGAAGTTCAGTTAGGAGTCAGTAAAGACATGTTGATTTCATTTTCTCAAAAACCCAAGAATCAACATTCTTTCAAAAGGCTCTTTAACACAGGTTTGAATTGTTTTACTTGAAATAATTTGCATAATTTCTTGCGCTAAACCGATTTACTAGCCTCTGGTCTAAATAAATGGCGAATCTAAAAGGTCACCATATAAAAGATATTTATTAGAAGTTATACTAGCGAACTATTGTCAATATCATTAACATAACAAATTAATGTCTCGAGTGCCATTGTAATCAATTCTGCAGGTAATTTGAAGAGATCGAAGCTCAACCAGTTTAGTGTCCCCTGCATTCACCCAACATCTTCGTGCTTGGCTTTGAGGAATGCACAGGAAGTTCTTTTAAATATAGTGGCTAGGCACTACTTCATTGATTTCCTAAAGAGGAAACCTTCAGCTGTCCAACTGGTACAAAAATGGATTGAAATACAAAACAGAAAAATGTTCATAAACTCAAGATCATTACATGATTTTCTTCATTCTTCACCACCCACTGGACGTTTGGGTAAGAATGTAGCACTAATAAGAGTTGTGACACTCGTAATGCAATACAATATATTAATTATAATGTCTGCATTATATTACATTTTCAAGAATATTTTTAAACATTTCAAAGTAAATCAGAAGTCTGAAAACACACGGACCACCAGTCTGCTTAAACCTTTTCACAAGATATCGATTGAAAAATCAGTGCAGAATAATTCCTTTACATCTCATAAAAAGTCACGTGACTGCCTAAAAGATGTCGTTAGTGACTTTAAAAACTCCACTCTCCATTCAAACCTCAAGCAGGACTTCGGGATGTTCTCCAACAACAGATACTCGTACTACGAAGAAATCAACAATCAGATTTCAGCTGAGAATCATGACCGAACTTCTCGTGACTTCAGGCAGAGACCACGTTCAGAAATTTTCAGCGGACAAACCTTGTCTAATGACTTGCCTCGAGCTTCCCATAGAAGTTGGCATGACATTTGAAATTATTATTATTGCTATTAACTAATCTTAGTATCAACTATGACATATTAATGTTATCTTGGCTGATTCTAACAAATTTTATTCATTACTTCATTATGATATCAATATTTAGATTATTAATTTATTAGCAAGTAATTAAAGTTCTGTCATAATAACACTTGCTTTCAGAACATCTCCATGCAAAGTCTATGACCAATGACTCTCTCGAGTCGCTCATAGAGGCAGTCCTTCAGCAAAAGTAATTTGCAAATTTTGCATTTTGAAATTAAGAGTATTTAATACAGCGCCTGCTTTAAGGTTATGACAGCTACAAGAATATTACATTTGTCCAGTTATCTGAAAAGCTAACACATATATTTGCTCAAAGTTTTGATAATGTCATGCTTCTACTCACACTTAATAATATTTCGCTTTGTTGTGAAGTAAAATTTAAATGTGAATGAAACTCCATAAAAAAATCCTTTTGATGTGATTCGGAGGAAATAATATTTTATTATATTCGTAAAGTTTGGCCAGTATAATAAGGATTCATTTGTGAAAAGCAATGTTAAGTATTTTTTTAATTTTTGAAAAGTTTGATAGCGTTATTAGCAGGGAGATCAACGCATCTTTTTCAGGGGAACCCTCGTACAACTTGGGTTGACCTTTTCTTGCTTCTAGCCAAAGGTCAGGGGTAAGGGCCTACCGGGGGGATTTGCTGGATATGGATCTTAGCCAGTCTGCAATATGCGGATTCTTTCGGAGAAGCGGATTAAGGTTTAGCAAGCGCCATCACAAGCCTTTCTTGACAGAAGTTCACGAAAAAAGATCGTATTTAACTGGGCCAGGGAAATGGTGACCTGGAGTTATGTAATTTTTCTGATGAAAACATATGTAATTTGGATGGTCCTGATATCCTTAAATATTATTGGCATGATGTTAAAGAATCTTCAGAGTCATATTTAAATGAAAATTTAGAGATGCATCCATCTCTTGATTCTTCTTAGAAGAAAAGCAGAATTTCTCAAAATATGTTGAGGCTCTGAGCAGATATCTCCTACCCCTGTACGACAAATTCCAAGTCGATAAAATAATATCGCAGTAAGACAATGCTGAATGGATATTCACACCTCGAATGCCGCAAAGTTGTTCTTCCAGTAGAAGAAAAAATGTTTTGAAGTGATCTACTCGTCCGACAGATTTAAGTCCAATCTAAAACGGGGTTGCTTGCAAATAAAATATTGCAATAGCAGGCAATATTCTGACATCCAGGAACTGGAAAAAGCTATGAAAGGCATGGAAAGAGTTGGACAAGCAGAGTCTGAAACCCTTCTTGGAATCAATGACTTTGGGAGGTAATCAAAAAGAAATGTGACATCATTATTAACTCTATTTATTTTATAATTTTCGTTTTTTTATTAAAATACAAAACGTTGTCATTAAACACATTGAAATAAATAGCTCCCCAAAACCAAAGGGCTTCTACACATCACAGCAATAATTGGTATAAATATGAAATATTATAACAAAATTATTACAAAACGTGAGTATCGTAGCCTTATAGCAGGCGCTCTACCAATGTCAAGTAAAAACGTTATTTTTAATCACATGTCTCAGAACTAACGTTCCAATAAATAAATGTGATGAGAATTCAGGCAATAACTATTTAACTATATTTTATTTTTAGCTATTTTGAAGACTTCTTGAAAAGCGGCCATTTCTGGCGCTACATGATGGAAGTTGTGTCGAGCACCAGACTGAAACTTTCCGATGTTCTATACAGCGAAGTTCTGCTCGGATATTTTGTGGAGGCCTCATAATTCTTTTAATTGACAGTGTGAATTCTAAAATAACTTTAGAAAATCCATGAGTTTAATAACTCATTTAATAACATTAAGCCAACTTATACAACTTTACCATAACGATCAAGAAAATATTTTAATTAGTGAATACAATCACTTCAGTATGAACTAATATTTAATAATGAGAACAATTAATAAATATAATCAGTATTTGGCGAAATTATAATTAATGTGTGTGTGAGCAAAATTCATAACATAATTATATTTTACAAATGATTCTCCGCCCCTTTTCTGGTATCCTCCTCCTCTATGCTAATCTCAAAAACCTTTGCAAACCTTGCAACAGTCAACGGCAAGAGCATCTCTTGATTCTGTGTTTCTAAAAAAAACAAAACAAAACTTCTTCAAACCTTCCAATGTTTGAGTAGCTAAGAGGCTTTCATGTTCCTACATTCTTTGGCAACCTCAAACAACCACAACTTTCCTTGCTTAAAGTATAATTTAGTGTAAATGTTAAATTGGATTTACAGCGAGAAACAAAGCTGCAGACTTACGGATTTTATTTGCTCAATCTTAGTTTGTGGAAGAAGAAAATAAATCAGAACTCCTGCATTGCTGGTTGACAATGGAAATGTTCAGGCAGGTCTACTGTCCCTTAAAGGAAAGTGTGACAGCGTCTGATATGGTAAAACTCATGACGGACGACGCCATACTTATATTTGACAGGTAAAATTGACCTCTGGAATCCGAGCGTTTAGAATCTTAATAGTGAAAATAATAACTTACTGATATTAACGATGTAGTAATCTGCTTATTTTAATGATAAACGGTCATCAATTACTTTCCTGGCTATTTAATATCATAATTTCAGATTTTTTATAAACGATAAGAGATCCATGAGCTTCTCTAGCAATGTAAAGAAATTTGTGCAACAGGACTTATCGTCAAACCAGGCTTTCGTGCTTCCCCAAATCATTGCATATCGCACCTTAGATGAGGTTTTACTTTTCCTGTGCATGTGTTTTTATTGTCTTTTATTTCTTGATTCTTGCAATTAAACAACTTTTTTTTTTAATTTTCAGTACTTTCTTAAATTTCTCGTCAGTGACCATTTCTACAATTTTGTGACCAGTCTAGTCATCAGCGGGAAAAGTGGATGACTATTGGGGCAGTCCAACGTCAAATCGACACAACATCTGACATCACCATCTTGTATTTTGTTGAAATTTGGCACAGTTGTTAAACTAGATGAGTACGTTAAAAAAATAAAATTTTAGAAATTTCGGTCAATCGTGTCAGATATATGGGTCAAAGTACCAAATGCTAACACCTCGCGATGGTTGAGAGGTTTTAAGTTTGGTTCTAGAAAACCTATCTAGAAAATATATATATATATATATATAATTAAAGGTATTTGAAGGCTCTATTTTGGGCAACTTACTCAGAATATTTTATTTTCAATGTTTAAAAAGATATTGTGAATTAAACTCTTTAAAACCGGCTTCAGGTAAGTTCGTACAAAATTTATTTACTGAATTATTTTTTTATGCATTCAAAACATTATAAGGAACACATATTCCAAAATTCAGAGTGGGCACCCCTATAGGGGTATATAGCTATATATAGCTTTTTCGTAGTGAATTTTGTTACATTGCTCAAAAGTTGCGACTCAACCAAACATTTCTCATTTTACAAAACCATGCCAATAAATTGAGTTTCAAAGGATTTGTGTTTAACGCACCACATGTCTGTCCGGCAAGAGCGTAACCTAAATAAACAACTCGCAAACAAGTAGTTAAAACACCCACATTACAAATTTGGTATAAAAATTATTATAAAAGATGATACTCCTGGGCTTTGTTTGTCAAATGCATACCAGACGATATGGACCAAACACACAGGCTTGACAAGGGGATCTAAAGACATTTCAATAAATACTTCTCCAAGAAAAACTAATAATTACTGACCGTTTCTCGTTCTTGACGTCAACGTACAACGTGTCTTAACTTTTCCTCAACCTAAACTACAAATTCCTGATCCAGCTTAAATTATTACTACATTATCTCATAACCTTATGAATGAGAACTTTGTGACTAAAAATTCTTATTTGTCAATTTTCATTGTAGCAAAGAGAAATAACAAATAGAATTTATATGTATATATAAATATATATAGCATGACCTGACATCGATAAAACATGACTTGATTGTAACTCTAAAAAAATCATTTAGAAATCTTTGTAGCTTGGAGCATAAACTTCAGTCTTTAGAAAATAATTTCATTCCTCAATCCTGCCAAATCGGAAAACCAGGCCCCTACATGATATTAAGTGATATTAATTAAAATAAATGCAAATGACCAACCTAACACCCTTTCATTTAAATTTTTAATTCTGGAGGAAGCATAAATGTAATAACCAGAAAATACTACACAAAAAAACATCACTAATCAGACATCTTAATGTTGATCTTGTGATTCCAAACAAACATCAGTCAGGTGCACACTTTCATAAATTCTTGTGAGCAGCTTTATTAAGCATTATTAATTAGCCAATCGTTCAGATGGCGCACATCTTCATCTGTGGAGGCATAACCTCATAACATTCATCAATAAAAATAATTCACTGGGTCATGAAATAAAGATAAAATATTTCAACATACCCAACCACAATTAAAATGTTTTGAAGAAATACTGCCAGTCCTGGCCACATTGGATTCAGACCTAAATAAATGATTTTCATGCAAAATAAATTATGACAACATTTTATGAAAAACTTGATCTTTAAAATATTTAAATTAAAAAGTAATAATCAGCTGAAATAGAGCATAAAATAACCTTTGGTTATATACAAGCCAAAAAGTATGTAAGAAGACACAATAAGAGAGGCAAAGAGCAAAGTACAGCCAATAAAGAACCAAATCTTTGGACCTTAAATAAAAGTTATATTAATTAACAAATTCTTTATGACAAAGAACAGACACTGTTATTACATACTGCATGCAGATGGTTGCATTCTTGCAAGTTATGACAAAAGCAACAGTTGTTATATGTTGTGTTCACAACCCAGCTTGTATCACCACAAACTCCCCTGGGAAGAGGCTCTATATAAATGGTCAAAATGCCCATGATGCCTATGACGCTATGTAAATATACCAAATGTCATTATTACATTATTATTCCTGCTTATATTATTTTATTAATTATCTAGTAGGCATCTCAATCCTAAGTTCCAAAATTATAAGATTAATTAAGTTAAAGTTATTAGAAAGATTAAAAAGTCCTAAACATTACAGACCAACATTTGCACAACAGCCATCGTAATCAGAATCTCCTCTAACAGCAGCATTTGAAACAGTATTCAACCTGATTGAATGAAAATGAACTTGTCAAAGAATCAAAGTGATTAATATTGCTCAAAAATATTCCCTGAAAATGGTTCTATATATGCATTTATATTTACTGATAGTAATTTCTGAACTACAAAACTTTTTCAGAATTTCTAATTACTAAATCAAATCATTAATCTTTATTCGTTAAGTTATAATCATATTTTCTAACATATGAAACTGACAATATAGAAATGATTCTGAATATTTGACCATGGAAATATGTTAATGTGGCTAGTTATGCATATAAAAGCAAATTAGAACATTAACTACTGAGATGAAAATGATAGGCACTTGTATGAAAGGATCAATGAAATAACCAACCAACTGACATTATAAAACCAACAGTGCTAATCACTCCACAGATGTGAAAAACATGATTGAATTCTTCATTACCAGGAAATAAAATGGCAGCATCGATGAGGAACCACCATCCCAGTGCAAACTGTAATTGTTATGAATTAATAGCATATACATTACAAAATAATGCATTTTAAAAGAGTGTCTTTCATGCAAATGATAAAAAAGTAAAGCCTTCAAAAGATAGCTGCAATTGAACCATTAAACTCTTAGTGACTGAAAATTAAGCCATTCGTGTATTCCTTAAGCATTCTCATATTATTACCGCAATATAACAAATTTGCATGGTCTAATACCCCATAATTAGAGCAATCAATTAGTAAAATTTAGCACTATACAAATTAATGCATGTTCGAATGATAATAGCTGCTTTTACGGATGAAACGCTTTGAGAATTACAACTCAATGTTTTGTTCCATAGCGCAGTAGCAATTCTTTGTAACTAATTTTAAGATATCTAACCAGAGTGCCAGCTATCGTTGAAACGACATGATTCCTCTTGATACCAGAAAAATATTCGACTACATTGTCACTAAATTCTGACATTTTCGTGTGCTACCAGTCAGTCATATGGTGCTTCGTCATGTTCATTGTTTACATCTCATCTCAAGGGAAATAAATCTGGGATCTTTTAAATGCTCGAATGCAGCTTATTTGTGAAAGTTACAATTGAATTAATAGTTTAAAATAATGTATGCATTAAAAGGACGAGCTTTGGCAATAACCAGCCTTAAACCAATAATAAAAATAGCATTTTAATTTTATAGTGACCGTGGTCAAGTCGAGTCACTGTTAATATTGCTTAGCAGTTGCGATAGTTCTAACTCTATAAAACTGTAACGAAAATACTTACTTCTCAAAAAAAGTCGGTAAACTATAACTCAATAATGATAATGATTCGAGTTTTAATACAGCATCGCATGACCAAAGAGAACCAAAGAACCAAAGACCACTTCAAAATTGAAGGTAGCATTCTCTTAAGAGGAAAGCTTTCAATGCAGAGTGAAACCCGGCTGGATCAATGTTGGTAATAGAATGGGGGTTCTAATCCAGATCTGCGGGCCAACGACCTGCATTTACGCAGACGAGTAGCGACGGGACGGGCAATCGCACATCCCTATGCACACGAGTAAGATTGTTACAGATGAACCACAAATAAATATTTCTAAACTACTATTGTGAGCACTTTTGCTCACAATAGTATTACTATTATACAAATACTCTTATAATCTACAAAATATATTGGGAAATTATTCGAAAAGTAAGATGGTGCGATTAATTAAGCGTTAATCCAAGATTAAACCTTTGATCGCACAATTAATCGAGATTAAAAAAATTAATCAACCTGCAGCCCTTCTATTCAATAAATAAGCATTATCCAGTCTTACTTCTTAAAAACAAATCGTTATGGAATAATTTCCTCGAGAAATTGGTGACCCTGTAGTGAAAGCAGGAGCGGTATACCAGCTTCATAGGAGCACGGTGTGAAAATGTAAACAAAATGCGCCAGCACGGTGAGGAAAAAATAAACAAAAACAAAGATATAATATGTAAGATATGCTATTCATACATTATTTTGAGTTTAAATTAAAGGCATTTGTTTTTTAATATTTTATTTTTTTATTGTCATTGAACATTTAGTCATCTACAATGGCTGCATACCCAATCACTTCCATATTGAAGGATGTGATTGGGTATCCTCTGGCAGTAGCGATGATACCATCGGAGGCAGTTATCGCACGAAGCCATATCCTCCTTCTTCCTCCGAGGAGTTTTAATCCAATTGAGCTTGCAGTCGCACCAGACGTCGATG
>MPNW01000075.1:15914-30242 GCA_011800805.1 Hirudo medicinalis
AGTGATGGCGCGTGCCTTCTCCTTGTGGACTGCTACCTTGATGGGGATGATGTCCTTGCAGGTGTTTCGTACCAAAAGCTCCATTTCCTGCTTCGTAGCAAAGAACCTTGAAAGATCGAGTGGAGCAATCTTCATGACGGGAGTCTCCATACTGACAGGAAATATTCTACTGGAGTGGATAAAGAAGTAGAGTAGAACCAAAGAGTTCGAATGTTGCTGAATTTAGAAACAGTCGTCAAATAACACGTAGAAGTTGTAAAGGAAAGTAGTGCCTTGACTAAGGTTCGAACCAAAGTTTTGCATTTTTGTATTTTCTTTGTTTCTTGAATTTCTAAAAAAAAAATTAAAATGCACCAAAAAAAAGTAAAAAAAACTTAGTACAAAATAATTTATTAAAATATATGGTCTGTATGTCTAACTAAGACGCAGTTAGGAATAATAAATTTAAATCCCGCAAGTGGATTGAAGCAAACAATTGATCTGTCCCAAAACCAAAACATTTTAGAACAATCATAAAAATATAATGTGAAAATGAAATTTTGATCCTCTCGAAAATGTTGATAATAATATTACTATGTTTGGAATAAACTACAATACAACAATAGTCTTTGTTATTGGTAATTCATTCACAGTGGTGTGTTTCGCATGATTACCAACAGAACGACAACGAGATGCGTGATCAAGACATCTCTTCAAGCAAACATTGTTTGATTAATCATCACAAGCGTATTAATTTCATTGTTCGATAAAAGCGATTTTTTTTATATCCAAGAATATATTCATATCCTATATTGATAAGTCTCATGAATGCAAATTCACTTTTAAATTGTCATGGAAAATGTTTTGAATCTCCTGACACAAGTCTAACAAGTCTTCGCGAATGTTTTTTGGTTTTCAAATGTCACGACTAAACACAATAAATGCTGCTTATACGATCAAATTTTCAAATCTTTCTCTGAATAAAATTAACAATAACTGTTGTTGCAAAATAATCAAATAAATAGTTTTATTGCATTGAACATATTATAATTCTTTAGAATAAATTTATGGAATTATTTCGAGATAATGTAAGCATTTGTGAGATTTTTAAAAACTGTATTTCAACTGCTTTAACCAAATGTTCATAAGCAATGTTTAGAATTGTGACGCTATGCAAACGGCGCATTATAAATTAACTATTATTATTTATTATTATTGTTTTGCAGTCAGCCATTTCTAGACCCACCTTCTCGGGCGTAATGACCAATTCTTTAATTACTAAACCACTGAACGCAATAAATGTTGATCAAAAATAATAAAATTTTTATCTCTAAATTTCAAGTATTCATTCATTCATACATGGATTAGGAGCCAGTCGATTTTTTCAACTGAAACCAAGAACAATTGTTCAATTAATTGACTTATTCCACAAATAAATTCATTTATTATCGAACAAATATTATATAAAGTGAAAGATTGTTTCGAATAATAGTTGATAGCAAGCAGCATTACTGCTGATGCTCAATCAAGCAGTGTCCAGGCTTCGAAATAAGAAGCAGATATCAGTGTGACATTGCAGCCCATTTTAACTAATTTATTTCTTACATAACATAATATAAATATTCTTAAATAAACAAACCGATATGAAGCCAGCCGTCCATTAAGCTCTTTACTTCAATGAATTTTATTTTTATTAATTCGTTTTTCATATTTTAAATGTTCTTTTTTTTTACATTTCCATGTCTTAATGAGGGATGAATATCCAAATTGATATAAGATTTCCAAGTGAAGTTACGAAGTGAAATCGATTCGAATGGATGGAGGAAATTTACATCTTGTAAATAAATAACAAAACATCGGAATAACCTGATTTGCCCAAGTTCATTATAGACTAATCCATACTCGAACAGATTATATTACGTTACCTTAACTAATTTTATTCAGACTCTGCCAAATATTTTTTAATGTTATATGCATATATAAATATCGATATATCGACCAACCAAATCGAAATTGGAATATGTAAATTAAATGTTTTAAAAACTTTAAATAAGTCTTTCTTAAATATAAATTATTTCA
Organism: Hirudo medicinalis; assembly: GCA_011800805.1. Lineage (NCBI taxonomy): Eukaryota > Metazoa > Annelida > Clitellata > Hirudinida > Hirudinidae > Hirudo > Hirudo medicinalis. The sequence goes on from MPNW01000075.1 coordinate 17,973, forward strand.
TTTTAGCATCTCAATGCCTTTTTATATATTTTATCTTAAAACCCCATCTAGAATGGGAATAATCTAAACATGCTCCAAAGAAAATATCCCAGAATTACAGTTATATATATAAATGTTTGTGTGTCTCTTGCCAAGGCTTTTGCAACGTCTTACGTAGTTGTAAATACAACTGTTTACTTGGATGCTCAAGTTGTGCCAGTGGGAGTCTCCTTCGTAGGCATCCTTTCGCTCTGCGTCGTAATGATCAATTGACAGATTACGAGTAATGCCTAATATTAATGCTTACAATTTCTTAATTTCTTTCTAATGTTTACTCAAAATAAATCACAAACGAAGGAAATTACCTGATAAAACGATGTCACACTTGGATTCTGCCTTGAAATTAGTCAAGATTTTTATGTGACTGGCTGGACTTCCTTCCAAGGATTTATTAAACTTTACCTTTATTCCCGCCTCTTCCAACACATTTTTTGCTTGAGCATCAGTATAAATTTCATCGTCTACAACATGACCATATTATACGTAATGTCGATTATGATGGTCATTCCAGATTTTAAAAATTATCGTTAAGCTAGATTTTTTCCCACTTCCCACTGTCAAGAAATGAACTAAATAAATGAATATTTTTGGGCAGTTCACTTTGTGTCAAACGACCATGTTATTAAAAATTATTACTTTATTCAAGTGTCTTTATTTCATTATTCTTGTGATAAATTACGTATTTTAATTAGTTATAAGGTTAACCTCGTGTACCGAGTGTCGCTCCAATTGACAGTAAAATCAAAAATAAGCTCCCCATGTCCATTGAACAGTTCTGTAATGAAGGCAAATTTCTTTTCATTTCAAAATCAAGAAATCAATTGCTTTGATAAAAATTTGATGTAAATTAAATTTCGCCTCTTGCATCCAAATCAAATTATGAGTTATGACTTTAAAAGTTTTGATGTTACTTTCCAAAAGTTATGGCAAAACCTCAACTGACAAAATGTACTTTAATTGAAAAAATATTTTCAGCCACCTTAACAAAATTGCAGACCTGACTAGAGTCAAATTGCCGTCAATGTGTAATGAAATGCATTAAAATTGTTTACATGTCACGAGGCCATTATCGCGCGAATATTATCTCTCTGAGTTGATTAATTATGAGTACAAGATTTTACGATTGGGTTTGTTTTGTCCCTGAGGTTGCATTTGCGGTCAGTTGTTTGCGAATTGATTCCATTCACATATTGGATGTGTAGGAAAAGATTAACTAACCAATTAACCCATTAATTATTTAACCAAGTGAATAATTAACCTAACTAGCTGTTTAATTTTGAACCCACTTAAACCGCAAAACTATTTTTATTTGCAGTGGCAATAGCAATTGCTTGGCGGATGGAGGGGGGGAGGGGGAGATTCTAGTGAGCCCGCGGTGTTTTCATCAATAAACAGAATGAAACCTAAAAAAAATATCAAGCCACGTTTTAACATACAAACAGTTCCGGCTCAAACTCCTAACTTAAGATTTGACTTATAATAACAATATTCATAAACTCGGACAATTTCAAGCAGATGAGAGTGGAAACACTAATTGTAATGGCTGAGTGGGCGACGTTATAGCCACAAGAAAAATTCTCAATTGCCATCCATCCACTGGAGACGACAGGCACTTTTTCCTGCAGAAAAGTTAACAATGAAGTCACACGTGGATGCACCCCATCAGGAAGCTTATAATCTATTTTTCAAAGTCCGCTTAGGGCACCAACGCAAATCTACCAAGTCTACCCACCATTCTTCTTATCGGTCAAACTACAAGTCTCATGATCGGACATAAAGCAACCAGCCCCAAATAATAGCAAAAATTTCTTGATTTGAACATATTCATACTTTTAAAGCCAATTATAACAAGAGTCCTTATTTAAGCAACGAAATGCTCTGAACAGCCAGAAAGCCAATGAGTAACGCCCCCCTGTGACGCACTCCACAAAAAAACTTAAATGTTTCGTTATTGTTTTGATAACAATCAAAATGTCTAAAATAACATGTGAAAATGCAGTCAAAATCCTCCCTTAAGAATTGTCTTGAAACTAAAAGATAACGTCCGCCAAAGTATCGACCAGTTCTTCAGGGCACAGTTTGCTGAGTGGAGGACATGGGTCTGCTTATCCTGGAAAGGTTCTTTCCCCGGAAACCCGTTCCAAGAGTCTCTAGTCTCGTGCATCTTTTTTGCCAGAAGAGCTTTTTAAGTTAACAACTCCAGGTCCCAGCAGATTCAATGATTGTTCTGGTGCAATTGCAAAATGAAGAAAACTTAAAATACACTAGAAGCGCGACATCACAATTATGCAACTAGCTATTTGATAACTCACCTACCACCGAGCTATTAAATCTATTTGTAACATGTCATTTTTCTCTCCAACGGTATAAACACCAATTTGACTAAAAATCACGCAATCTACCGAGCCTAAGCAGACCTGAAAAAAATCGAACAGGCTACTTAAACAATTTACATATAACCAATGGAACCTATCGTCAAAGAGCTCAACTCCAGCTGACTCAAAAAGCTTACGGGCGTGTAGCTCATCGCAACAAGATGTTATCTTACTGTTAATCTATAAGCTTGTTTTAAAGTACAACTAACATATGCAGTATTAAGTGCCATTTGCTAACTTTTATGCATTAATCAATTGCCACATTTAACGTCACGCGCCTACTAATTCCCAAAATTCAATTCACAAACATTCATGACACAAAAAATGTCTCCAACCTCAGTCATGGCATTACACGAAAACCAGAGCTCGCCACGAATTTGATACTTCCATCAAAAATGATCAATCACAAAGTCAACTGAAAATCTAAAAACATTACATGATTGCATAGCTTCCTTTAGATTTAACTTTGGCATATTTTTACTTCATGAACATATCATAGGTAAACACCAAATGTTCAGCACAGGTAAAGCTACGGAGGTAGCACTTGGCGATCCACTGCACCTGTCCATTTGATAATGAATTAAGAAAGATTAATTACACAAACAATCAAATCTGAGACAAAACCTTATTTATAACAGTATGTTCAATGACGTGCCTTGCAGACAACTTCATCCATCTTCGACTTCTTCCTGATTCCTAATATTCTTCTATTCTCCGGGATTACATTGCCAGTCTTGATCAGCTCCTCCAAAATATGTCGCAAGCATCTTTCACCATACCCATCACAACAGTTTTGAGTAATCTCAAAACAGGTCTTCTGCTTGAATAAACTTCTCGTTGACAGTAGGGGCTCAACCACGAAGTGGGAACTCCTAGCTGACCAACTTGATCCATCCTCGACTTCTTCCTGTTTCCCAACATAAAGTAGTTCTTGTTTTCCGGGAACGCATTACCAGTCTTGATCAGCTCCTCCAAACTTACATGTTGCATGCATCTTTTACCTTACCCATCACAACAGTAATCTCAAAACATGTCTTCTGCTTGAATAAACTTCTCGTTGACAGTAGGAGCTCAACCACGAAGTGGGAACTCCTAGCTGACCAACTTGATCCATCCTCGACTTCTTCCTGTCTCCCAATATAAAGTAGCTCTTGTTTTCCGGGATTGCATTACCAGTCTTGATCAGCTCCTCCAAACTTACATGTTGCATGCATCTTTTACCTTACCCATCACAACAGTAATCTCAAAACATGTATTCTGCTTGAATAAACTTCTCGTTGGTAGTAGGAGCTCAACCACGAAGTGGGAACTCCTAGCTGACCAACTTGATCCACCTTGGACTTCCTCCAAATAATGTAACTTCTGCTTTCTGTGTGATATGTGTTCGATCATTGCCTATACGAATTCGATATAAAACTAATTTGCACTGGAAAGACAAATAGTTTGCAAACAGCCTTTAATAATTTACCGGCTACTTATTTAGTAAAGTAAGTTGACCACTACGATGAAATTTTTCAATTAGACAACAGATCTTTCAAATTATACTTAATGTCTTTCGAAACTCTTCGAGCTTGAGGATCGTGATAAATGAAAGTTTCGCAAAATCTACTACTAAATCATAAAGCTATATAAGTCTTAAATTCATAATTTCTCTAGCCTAGAGTATGTGAAAATCGGCCTTAGCATTCACTCGAACTATTACTGAATTTTCCCAACTTGAAATATGTGAACTCTTGAATTTAATTTTAAATCATATTCAGGTGTATAAAAGTTACAATGAGAAGCCGAAGTAATCACAACCCGACTCACGAAATAAGGTGAAGAGCCATCAGCGAAAGAGGACCTCCTCCCAGAAGACAGACTGACATTCGAATTGGCGTCCCAACGTTTCGTCTGGTTTTTATACGAATTCCTAGGTTACGAAATCATTCCGCGGTTAACGCATCTGAAAATCTGAACTCTTTTGTGCTAGAACATTCTATTTCGTAAAGTACGTAGACAATGAAGGTTTTAATCAATTATTTTGTGTGCACATTATTTTGTTGCATTTTCGTCAATCTAATGGCATTTTAGACGAGTTACGACATCGAACTATTTTTCCTCGAATCATCTCGAATAGCTGTGATGGCGTCATTTGGCCGCAAGTAGTTCCAAACGTGAATTGCCTGTTTAAATTTAGTTATTAAAAATTTGATAGATTCTGCTAATGATAATTAATTGATACATCTTCGGCAAATTGAATCTGATAATTTTCAACACCAAATGTAGTCATTTGCTCTGATTTGCTCCCTTAAATAGCTTGGCGCCTCGATATAATCTTGAAATATTTCTTTGGAATAATTATTTCAAATCACCTAAAATATTTTGCCAAATTTCAAGGAAGAATTTCACTTTATTAAACTAATTTGAAACCAACGACCGTTGGTCTGTTACTAAGTCAACTCAACAAATTATTTAATTAAAACACTACAAAATTAATTGCAACAATTTTTTGTAATATTCATTGTAATATTCCTCAGGATTTTCTGTTTAATGCTATCATTCAATGATAGATCAAAAGGATTGACAAACATAAGCTTTCTTAGGGGCCGGCAATAAATTATGTCAACAAAATAGAGGAGGGAGGGGTTTGAAAAAGTTTGACAATTCTTGATAAGGGGGGGGAGAGTCTAAGATTAAAGATTAATTGACGTCAACGGTGTTATTTTTGTGGTAAAAAATCTAAATTTTAACAGATGGATTTATAATATTACTGTTAGTCCTTCAGTTCAAATTACTTGAACGGATTTACAAAATCTGTAACCTCTAAGTTGCTTCACAAGCAGGGCCGCTGTGAGGGGTCAAGTACCCAAGGGCCCAGTAATTTTTAGGGACCTGCCCAGGTTTTAAAATATTGAAATTTTACAATCATGACCTTTTCTACTTTTCCATTACAAAATTGCCATAATATATAGGCCCGTGGCCTAGGAGCCCAACATCTCTGTCGACAGCCCTGTTCGCAAGTCATGTTAGAGAAACATGTTCAGCTACACGGACAATGCGATCATGGGCGTAACAAATTAATACCTGTTTATCAACAAAAACAGCTTCAGCCAATTCGAGTGACTGTCAAATGATAGAAAGAGCTAATGGCAATTATTGCAAATTATAAAAAAAAAATCTATTTTATGTGCTGAATGGTTAGATGAAAATGATGTTGATTTGTCTGTTTTATCAGTTCAGCAAAAGGATGGGAATGATGAATCCGATACTAAGCCTGTTATTACAATAGAAGAACCTTTTTGACTTTCCCATGGGAAATGATAGAAACTTTTTAAATGACATTTAAAAAATTGACAATAACATTCAGTTTATCAATTATTTTATTTATTTTCAAAATAAAATAGTCACAAATTCAAAGTGCTACAGAGTACAAATTAAAAATTGTAAAACAAAATATATTTTATGGGGGTGTCAGTTTTTTTGACATAATTTTGATAGCGTGGTCTCTAGAAGTTTGGCAGTTGTTGACAAGGCGGTTAAAAAATTTCCTTAAATTTGTTGACGTAATTAATGGACGACCCCTTAAGACTGACCCCCAAATGTTTAATGTTTGCTATTCTACAACAAATGAAACTTCTTTCCTTCAAATTGTAGACATTTAAGAGACCTATTGCATTTTCAAATAATCATCTCTAATAAAGATTTAGATGATATCATTATTTTAATAATTCAAATTTTTAATAAAAATCAACTTTGCTAAATTTCATCTAATATTAGTTTACAACATTTCTATAGGAAAGTTTTAGAAAATTTGATTTTGAATTCAATTTTAATTAAAACTACTAGTTCTTTATATTCCGCCTCCGAACTCACCGACGAGCTTCAAACGTGTAAATATGCTGATAAATATGCTTTAAATACGTCATTTTCGGGGTCCGGTGATCAGTCGATGTCCCTGTCGATTTGTCCATTCGAGGCCAAACGTCATCTTCAGCTATGAGAGTCTTGCTGACCTTCTTATGCCGATCATTAATGCCTGGACTGGAGCAACTCTGAAAACTCTCCTTGGTTTCTTTATGTCGCTTACACATTTTCTACTAAGTACTTACTCATCTCCTGTTTTCGTGAAGACATTAAACGCTACAAGACATTATTACCTGTTGGTGCTGAAGAAAAGGCAGATGTTGATGATTTTTCAGCTGCTAATGTCAGCTATAATCGCGATTTCTTTTAAGATAATAGAGAAATAACAAATCTAAATTGGATAAAGAAATAATATAATGTACTATTTTCTTAGAGCCGGCAATGTACTCAATATAATAATAATAATAGTAGTAACTCACCCAAATGACGCTGCTTCAGACCGCAACAAATAAATAAGAATACATTAAAAAATAAAATATTCTATCAGCTGTGTTGATGTTTTGAATGAGTTAAATTGAAAGAATATCTATAAATGAAATGTTAAAAACTTTAGCCAGTTGTTAAGCCTGAGTTAGCCATATAAATCTAAGGTGACTATGGAGAAATTTATATATAAAATAATAATCAATTTATTCCCACGAGGCCCCACATAATTATTATCCATATTCATGACGCTAAATTCTAACAAATTGTTGATGTTGCTGGATTTGTTGCTGTGGAAGAAACGGCATCAGTTGAATGTCCCCTTGTTGTGGCAGTGTCCTCTCCTGCTGTAGTACTTGTCATTTTCACTTCCTTATCTGTAAAATTGAATTAACTAAAATGACACTTATGGTTAATTGGCATCGTTTGTATTGTTATAACCCTGAAAAATGCCATTAATTAATTTTTGTAGTTATGTTTACGTTTAACTAGTTTTCGTTACATTCACTATCTTTTTGTTCCACGGAATCATACAAGATCACACAAGAACACACATTATCTCAGAGAATCTCGAAGCCCACATTGAAGAACATTCCCATTCAGCAAATAATCACGCAACTGATCGTTACGCAATAACTGGCTTCAGGATTATTGCGTAAGCGTGATATTTACAGTTAATACCACTCAGTTGATAACTGAATATTTGCTGAATAATCCCAACAATAAACTCGGCATAAATTAAGCCCCGTCGTTTATTCCCACGAGGCCCCACATAATTATTATCCATTTTCATGACGCTAAATTCTAAATTCTAACAAATTGTTGATGTTGCTGGATTTGTTGCTGTGGAAGAAACGGCATCAGTTGAATGTCCCCTTGTTGTGGCAGTGTTCTCTCCTGCTGTAGTACTTGTCATTTTCATTTCTTTATCTGTAAAATTGAATTAACTAAAATGACACTTATGGTTAATTGGCATCGTTTGTATGATAACAGATCGAATTTCAAAAGGGAAGAGTTAATATAGTCAATATATCAAATTTGAGGAGAAAATATCGAAATGTAAAAGAAATTGGTCAAATTCGGTTTTAAATTAGAGTTTAAAGTAAAATAAATCAAACTTCAAACTATAAGTTAAGTGAAATAAATATTTCATACTCACTACCTTAAAATAAAATAAAAATCTTAAATTCAGAAAATGCCTCTAATATAAATCCAACCTATGACTGGAAAAATGATGAGCAAAGGAAGAACAAAGGCCATGATATTTCCTAAGACAAGACAAGGTAGGAAAATAATCCAGCGTCTTCTTTTGATTTCCGAATTCATCGGATCTTATCGGTGAAGATGTTTTAGAATGACGATAGTAACAGAACGGGAATGGGTTGAAACCAATGAAATGTCGAAGCTGCTCGGAGCTGAAGGTGTTAAACCCTTAATTAATTCTGAAATGCACAACAGTATTAACTGATGTTGTAAATGAGTAACGACTTGGCCATTTCTAATGTATATCTTAGATTAAATTTAAGATAATAGTCTGAAAATGTCGATCATAATTTGGTTTCATCTCCTTTGATGTTAATGAAATATCATTGAGATGCTGAAATTATACTAAAACATCTTTGCATTATTAGTAACTTACAAATTGTAATAATGACGGCAGTGTATAATTTTTGCCATATGCAAAAACAAGTTCTCAATTAATTTTATAAGCCCCACAACGTATACCGATTGGGAGATCTCCAATGTTAGTTATGCTAACGTTGTTAACAATGTTAACGACCGGGAGTTATCAACTAAAAACGCATTTATCTTTAACCTTGATTCTTATAAACTAACATCGATTAAATATTTCCATAAATGGGCCCAACAGTCGAATAATCTATGAGATATTCATCGCTTTATACAGCTTCGTATTGTTTCTAATAGGATAGTCCAGCAGCCGGCAAAGCACTATTCATGAACTTTTTTGAGGATAAGCTGGTGTTTGTGAGGGGTTACGAGACATTTAGTTAAATCATAAATCTCAAATAGAATTTTCAAAATTGGATTAAATGCATTTTACCTTTTTGCCATTAGTTTACATATTCGTGTCTAAAGTCAGCAAGGTTTAACAGTCGGACATTTCTGGGCTGATTTGTCAGCAACAATTCAGTTATAAAAATATCGAATGAACAAAAGAATGATCAAAAAATTGTTAAAGTTTATTTCTCCAAATAAATTCAAGTACTCATTCATTTATTCGCTCACTCACTTCTTCTCCTGTTCAGCTTCCTTCTGCTTTTTGGCTCTCTTCCCTGCGAGTCTGGCATGGGCACGAGCCTGCCTGAGAGCGTTGAAGGCCGAATATTTTCTCTCTTCCTCAGTGCCTTCTCCTTGTGGACTGCTACCTTGATGGGGATGATGTCCTTGCAGGTGTTTCGTACCAACATCTTCCTTTCATGCTCTGTAGCCAGGAATTGAGAAGGTTTCAATGTTTTCGTTGTAACGATTGAAAATGCTCGTCAGAAATGTTCACGTCGAAATTCTAAAGGAAAGTCTTGATTAAAGGGCTAAGGATTTGTATTGCTGAGTTTGAAAAAAATTAAATAAAGGTTAAAAATGGTTCAAAAAAATTGATAACATTATTTGTGATCCACTAAGATTCTACATTTGAATCAATTAAATTTTTAGTTTAAATTTTTTGCAAAATGAGATTTAAAATATTTGGGAGTACAAATTAAAGTTAATAAATTAACCGATTGTCGATAATGGGCCTTAATCTTGGTCTGACATTTCCCAAATTAACAACTAAATGAATCAATAATTGGTTTAAACATTTAAATGGCAACAACATTCTCATTTAACAAAATTAGTGAAAATTATAAAAAAGCAAAATTAGTCTCTTAGCGCAATATTTGACAGAAATAACTTGTTCTGTGACTTTCAAGCAGGTTTCGTTATTATCGACACATTCGTCACGACTGTAGGAATTTTGTCATATTTTATTTCCTGGTGTCTCTCTTTGAAAGACACCATTCATGTCCGAAATAACTTACTCTTACGAGCACGCTTCATTCGAAGTATTCGACACAATTATAGGACCATTTGTGTTTTGTTTTTATGAAGGCAATTCCAGTGCAATAAGTAGATTCAATGAGTGATTAGGGAAACGGTAAAATGACGAAAGTCTTCGCATTATCCACTTTCCTTTCTAATGACCAAATATCATTATATCTCTAAATACTGTTACCTCCCATTTCAGATAATTTGTTCCAACGAATTCGATTTTTGTAACACAATAATCTGAGTCCGAAGAACGTATTTCACACAAAAAATTTAGCGCGAATTCAAGTGTTAGTGTTAGATTGTTATTTCCATCACAGATTTTGCTATTTGTTGCTTTCTCCCGCTGTTTTAGGAGTACATTTTTTACTTGGTTTTGGATTTCCCCAGTGGAACCATTCACGAGAGAATCATTTCGAACTAATGCTTATCGAAACTTTTTGTTTCGGATTAACCAATTAACCACATAAAAGGAATTTAATTTTCGGACAAATTGTTACGCCCAACATCTAGTTTATTCGAAGCTCCATCAAATATCTTTTGTTACATTGCAGCAAAGTTTGGTTAACTAATGCAAAGTAAAGATCTCTAATAATTTTAATTTAAATGCAATTTCACTTTCGTTGTTAACTAATACAAAGTAAATATCTTTAATGACTTGAATTTCATTAGCAGATCTTTCTTCAAGGAAAGAGAATGTCCCAGTGATTCTTCTCATAAGCGAACACTGCAGAATTCAACTGATACAGAGGAGTTCCATCTCTTCTCTTGCCAATGTTTTCACCAGTTCCACTGATGAAGGCATCAATACATTGGTTTGGTCTGATGTCTATCTTGTGCCCAGTGCCATGGGACTTCTCACCTTTGGCATGGCCAGGTTCTGTACCACCTGAATTATTTGACAATATTTATTTAATATTTGTTATCTCTTTACATAAAAATAAATATCCATTTTAAACAATAATTTGTTAGCAAAAAAATGTTAGCAGTGCCAAAGCTTAGATAAACATGCTTCTAAACAGGTGAGAAATGATAGGTAGGTGTAATAGCATTCCTTATTGTAATTCACAACTCTAATTGTTTAAGAAACTCATTTCTTTTAATATGTAGGTCAAAAAGCATCCTGATATATCTTTTTTTGTAATAAAATTGTTTAACAAACACATCCATATTCTAGATAGCGTCAGCAATGGGCACCATCAACACATAATCATGTTCTTTAGATCATTGTCAAAAACCATTGGCATCATTAGTTTCAGTGAGAGTATCTTGTTCTAACAAAAGGCAGCCCACAGCAGAACCAGCCAGCCTTTCCATTATCACCACACCAGCAATGTCACTTTAACTTTCGAAACGAGTCGTGACCAAAGTAATTTCGTGACCGAAGTAATTTACCTGTCACAACGATGTCACACTTGCAGTCCTTCTTGAATCCAATCAAGCCATTTATGCTGTTGACTTGAATTCCATCCAATGAAGTCTTTGGTTTTGGAGAGTTGACTGTTATACCTTCCTTTTGTAAGATTCTTCTTGCCTCAGCATCAGTGTATGTTTTACTGGCTAAAATCACAATGCAACCATAATGAACACGGTATTTATTTTAATAAAATTGGAATTACAGAAATTAACTTAAATTAGCAATTAATTTACCGATTATTGCCAAATATTAGTTTGTGAATTAAGAATCTTGATTTTTCATTAAGTCCTGAGTTATTATGGTGCCATTCACATGTTTGTTGTTCTTAATAATTTCATACAATATTTTAATGGCTAATAAATTTTTTTAAATTTTAAACCAGATAACTGCACCCATTATGACATCATTTAACAGTCTGTTTTGAGTCAAATAAATGATATTAATAAGAAATATTATCTGATTAAATGTCATATTCTGAATAAAGTAACGACTAGCCATGTTATGAAATGATTTAAAGCTCACCTCCTGACATCCTTGAAATTCCTACCGGCACATAGTAAAATAAAATGGAAGACACAGGTTTTGAAGGAAGAACAGCTGTCCCATTATCATATTACTCATTATCACCATATTATTCGTCATCAGCATAACGTTCTTCATCATCATCATCATCTTATAATAAGTTATTAATTTTATTAAATCATTCTCACAAAAGCACTGATAAACAATTCGTATTTATTATATTGGTTATATCTTCTAAATAAACAAAACAGGATGTGAAGATGCTCATAATAGCCAATGCTCTCTGATCACTTAGAAATCATCCACTTGATAAACTAAGGTTATTATTAATAATTTCATTTGTATGTAATTAATTGTTTCATTGTCATGTTTATTTGATTATTTCATTCATTCATTCTGGATTATTATTTGCATGATGCCAACACCATAGGAATATTGTCGGTGTCAATTAGCACCAACATCCAAACAAACATCTAATAACATCAAAACAGCAGAAGTGTTCGATCGACTTGCTAGCCAATCAACTCACAGGAAATGCAGTGAAAC
>MPNW01000075.1:30404-56478 GCA_011800805.1 Hirudo medicinalis
TAAGTCGATTCACTCGTTTGCAGCTTCATATCATCTAATCATACACAATTATAGCAATAGCTAATTTGTATGTTCATAATTTGGAAATCACAATTCAAGACAGGTTTATTCTGTGTATTTTCAAAACATAACATGTCCACAAGGCACGCCTTCGAAATAACAAATCCTTGCTCAATGAAAAATTAACATCCCGAGAAATATAATCCTGAGATGAGATGGCACCGAATCGTTCCGAGCAGGACAAAACAATTCACAAATTACAAAAATATTCACTCCTCCCAAGTCCAGTTAATATAATTTGTAATCCAAAAAATGAATGATATCATAAACTCTTTGTTCATTGGTCTCGAGCACTTTCATTCTGGTGAAGTCTTCTGAAGTCGGCCGCAACGATCATGATCGCAAGGATGCGTGCAGAGGAATTTTCAATAAATCACTTTTACTGTATTTGCCATTTAATTAGTTATTTACAATCGATGATTATGATCAGAAAAAATCTTGGGAAGGTTCGTTTGGTACAATCATTCCATTGACTTTAGATAAGCTTTCAAATAAATAAGATTACAATCCCAATAATGGCCTAAAGAAGAATGGCAACTGACATTCCTGACATAATATGGTGCTAAGTTGTCTCAAATGAATTACTCGGATCGGTCAAATATTTGAGCAGGTGACTTGAACGAACGGAAGATGCAAGTGGATCCAGCAGAAACTTCAAAACTTTGGTTGCTTTCAAAAATCAAATTGGATGACGCCGTTGTTATCAGCTTTTTGAATGACATCACAAAACAGGGAGGCCTCCACCTTTAAAATTCATTTTTAATGTTTTATTCTGAAATGACGATTTCAACAAACGATATGTTCTCCTCAGGAATGGATGTGAATATTATTATGCTTAGGAGCCTATAAAATCTGATTATGTGTAATCATGCTTAAATTTATTTTTAATAGCATTGCAACATTTCTTTTATAGAATTTTAAGTTTGCTACACTTTTATGAATGTCAACTTACGATGAGCTTGTACTCGCAGAGCACGTTCTCGATCAGGTAGAGGGAAATGGCACTCGATGCTTCTGCCTGCATCAAGCAGCTGCAATCAGTAATTAATTAACTCAGAATTAATAGGTCATTGATAATTTGTTTACAAATAATAATTTATAAATTATTCTAGGCAAATAATAATACAATAAAAAAGTCACGGAGGGAATCAAATGTCAAGAAAGGGTTTATAGTTGGGCACCATCTTGGGATGGAGAAAGGTCCCTGGTCCCTAATGATGAAGCAAGAGGTTGACAAAAACAGTCATTGGCTAATTTCAAGTGATTAAAATATTCTCTTATTATTATAATAATAATAATTATTATTATTATTATTAAAGATTTTAAAATTAAAGTCTAAACAAATTAATGTCATTGAAATTAAGTTTCAAAAATGAAATCCCAATTCTTGCAGTAGAGCTGAGAAGGGAGAATCTTAGGAAGAAACTCGACAAATTGAATGTTGCATTGTTTATTAATGTCGCACCTAATGAAAAACATAGCAAGATTTTAACAATCTCACGAGCCAACAAAATACTTATGAAATGCCAGGTGTCTCTGTCTGACAGAGTTACAGTCGTTAAGAAGAATCACAAAATACCAAACTTACTCGAATCTCACTTCCACACTCCTGGGCTTACCAGTCTCCTGGCAAACTGCTCCATTACTGTAGAAGTTGGTTACTGATCTGAGGACGAAAATTCAAAATAAATATTATTTATTTGCAAACTGTCATTTACATAACGATTTGAAATATGCAACAGGTTGCATCTGAAAGCACCCCTTTATCATTAATAGGTGCTTCAATTAAACTTATACTAAATTATTATTATTATTATTATTATATTATATTGTTATTACATTAACTCAAGAGTTGAAAAGCATTCAAGTCAAAATATTGAAATGGCACTCTATGGTAATTATGATTAGTTCAGCCAATAGTTGCAAATCACAATTTTAAAAGTGGTTTTACTTAGTTTTAAATTAAACTTTTTAATACTTTTGTATTATTATTATTATTATTATTATTTTCATACAAACTTCTTACTTCTTGCTCATTTTTTACTGATAAAATAATCTAATAATGTTTAGAACTTCCTTTAAAGGAATTCAGTAGAAAAGCAAAACAAAATCTCGATGCAGAAAATAAATATTCCTCACTTTCTCTGTTCCAGAGGTTTAGGCTTTCTCAACGGATTTTTTTGCAGCCACTCCTTGTGCTTCTCCTCCTCCCAGACGCCTAGGGTGATCGTGCTGCGACCTTTTTGGTCCTAGGATGTTTCATCATCATCATTATTATTATTATTATTATTATTCAATCGTGTATTTGTTTATAGTTAGCATCATCCATCAATATCGAACAAGGGCAGCATGCAAATCAGTAATGAAATTTGAAAGTAGCCTTAAATCAGTATTACACGTTACGATCGACAAATCAGCATTACGTGTTACGTTCGACAAAAAATTGCTGAACTGAAAATTGCGAATCCTCACCTCATGAAACTGACGAACATATTTTCCAAAGCAGAATTCGTGTTTCCACCAACCTGATCCCTGCCACAACAGTCAATGACTTTCATTTAACAGCTGTTGTCGTTATGGTAACTAATTGACTTAATGGTATTTAATATCCAATAACGCTATTAATAATGCGACACCAAATATTAATTATTAATGCTATTAATAAAGCGACGCTAAATAATTATTAATGCTATTAATAACGTAATAATAATAATTAATTACTAATATGATACTAATTAATCGATTTCATTCACATATCTCTGCAATCAAAGATCAAAATGCCAACCCCTTGGATGCAGTAATCCCCTTTGAAGAAGTCAGCGATGACCTGCTTGGTCGAGGGCTGCCCTTTGAAGTGAGGTTCGCTCGAGGTCGTGACTTGCGAGTCACCTTTGGGCTCCGATGGAGGTTCATTCTCCACTACCTCGACCTTTCCTTTCTACTGGGGAAAATGACAGTTCAATAGAATCTTGACAAAGCAATATAAATCAATGTCCAGCTCATGAAGTGGTGATTGGTTTGGCCATTAAGCCAATTTGTCGATAATCTATAATAAATATATCTATTGAAATGCAACAAAGTTTTTGAGAGCCAATGTTGCGATATTATGAAGCATTGCATTCACATGTAGTTGTGTGCACATCTCTGTTCTAAAATTATTAACAAGTAAATTTCTCTTGAGTTGTTGAAATGCATGATAAAAAGGATTTATTTAAAATAATGCTAAAATTATTTTAGAAATTCAAGCTTTCAAGCAGTATTCTGGATTCTGGAGTGGCAAATTGTTGACATGTGTTTGAAGTTGTAAACTTCATGGAATCGATCGCAAAAGCACTCGAAACTCAACGTGCCTCTTCGACGTAGGCTTTGACGACATCCCAGATGGCATCGGCAACTTCCTCCTAATTCAAATTAATTGCAACAATTAATACCAGCACCACCACCACCATCATCGCCATCATCATGTTAGTTAAATTCAATGTCAAATTGCATATCTTGAAAAATTAGACTGCTATTACCATCATCATCTTAATCATTGTCACCATCATAATCATCATCACTACCATCATAATGAACCAAATACCTCTTGGCTCTTGTATCCACCCATGGTGTTTTGAAGCTCAAAAGCTTCCAGATTCACAGGTCGTCTTGGGGACTCATGGATGGAATGACAGTTGATGCTGTGGACTGGGTCCCTTCTTGGACTTTGGATTTTGAGAAAAGTTTGCAAATGTAGTTTTAATCAATGAAGATTAAATGACATTACACTTGCAATATTTCCTCACTGATAATCATAATAATATCTTAACAATAATAACCACAACATACAATATCCTAACATTAAATACAAATCAATAATAATATTATTATCGTTATCCAATTAGTGACCTTCATTGTTCACACCTCTACATCTTACTTTGAGCACTCACTCACCCATAGCTGGGATGCTGGCACAAGGCACTTGTGAGGACAATGATTTCGTATTCGCACGTCGATGTTTCCTTCAGCTCATAGATTTCACCCTTGCTCTCGGGGTAGCAAACATAGAGTACTCTTGACCTTCGGGGGATGTCGGTGAGGTCACACCTTGTCCCCCCATCATAAACCACCTCGTAGTAAGGCATGTCCATGCCCTGAACTTTCTGAAGGAGTGCAATAGGGCTGTTTTTAGCCATTTTTAAATCTGCATAGACTATATCTTATGACTGGGAGCCTAGAGATGCTTGAATTTATTGGAATGTATAGGAAAAGAAGATGAAAATTTTTAACGATAAAAATTATATGCCTCTATCGCACATGATTTTACTTCAATAGAATTATTCTATACCCATATATCAGTGATACTTTTTCAATTATGTAAAAAAATAATAATTCTAATGCCCTAATTTCTAATTAATTAAATAAATAAAACTTAAAACTTCTCAGCAAACAATGGAAGTTCACTAACCACAATTGGAGGTTGAGATTCTGAGCCTTGTTTTCTCTTTTGCTTTGCAACCTTCAGATCTGACAGAAGACGATGAATGAATCAGCCAGCTGATGACTCATTGAGCACAGTATAATTTTTCGTTACAATAAATAACGATTTAAAATTATTGCATTACTTCAATTACTTATTATTATTATTATTATTATTATTATCATTATTAAACTACTTCAACCTGAGAACAGCATCCTCACGACAATCTATCACTTGAACTACGTTATAATTTCAATCTATTAATTAAACTCAAGCTCAACGAACACATTCAAACTCCTGATCAGATCTCACCTTGATTGAACATCTCCCTGCTGTACCTGCCCAGGTAATATTCTTGTACCACAGGCAGCTGTTGCAAAACATTTACAAAACTCTACATTTGTTTGAAACATTTAGAAACTTATTTCAATCAACCTGATTCAAATTAATGAATTGCCAATGTCTAAAGTGTAGCAATATTTAGGTGAGAGTGATAATAGCTTACAAATCAAAAAGAAATTCATCTCAAGAAAGTTTCCTCAATAGCTATAATTACTATTTTATTCTATTACTGCTTTCACCAAACAATCACCATAATGTCACTTAATTAGACCATTATTAAATGCTTTTTAATGACACTTAATTGCAAATTTTAAAAAATTCATTAAAAAGAAATTTATTTAAAAAATTTAATCACCTTTCCGGTTCCCCTCTCTTCATGGTATTGTCGAATGAACCTGCCATGACAAAACTCATAAGTCCAATAAATTTCTAACTGAAAAAAAAATTTATGGATTTGATAATGCTTGAATTAAAGACATTTTAACAACTTAATTGATAAACAATTTAACTCACATGAGACTATTATTAATGTGATATGGTGATAATTTATTAAATTGCCCTATAAAAACATGAAAAGTTAATCTGATCAACTAAAATAATAACTACAAAATAATCTACCCTATAATCACAGCTATTTGAATCTAAAATGCCTCTTAGAAACTCTAGCTCCAACTTGGCTGATGAGATTGACTCTTGAAACTGAAAATAAGTTCATTTAAAGAAGACACATGAAATTAATTCATATATTCAATTTGTTTACCTTTGAACGAGTCTTGCTATCAACGATAGGTAAGATGCACTGGTACTTCTCATTATTGTTTGTTGTTACAATTATAGAATCTTGACTTAATGGCTTTAAAATTAGTGATAAAACAAAAATTTATCGGTAGTCAATTTTCAATTCTGATTAAAAAAAAAGGCATGAGGTAATTTAAATAGATTTATGATATAATAACAATTACCAAAAAATCAAGCTAAGCCGAATAAAAACCAAAAAAATTGATCTACCTTTGGGTCATCGTCATCTGGTAAATTCGCGGGCCCTTTCCAACTGATGCTGTACAAATCATTATCCAGAAGACTATCAAAGCACCAAATTTTTTCGCAACACATTAAACTGACGACAAGAAAAGTTGCAAAGTTTCTATTTACACTCATCTTGATGCCTTATTTTCAGCAAAAATATATAATATAATACAGTCAAATGAAGCATCAAACCGATTTTCTGAAATCTAACTGTACACATAACAATCCAACTGACACATCACACTACTAAAAGTGGATTTCGCGTAATAATTTATGACATCTTATTTAACCCGACAAATAATTTTTATTTTAGAGTTTTAACTATTGTAACAATTAATTTATATTTGTTTTATTGTTTTTTAACATTACTTTCATTAATCTATTCGTCTAGCAACTATTGGTTTTTAAATCATAAATATATAAGTTCAAACTTCTAGCTACCAAATAAAATTTTAATTGTCAGTTTTAATCAGATAATGTAACACTCGTAAGTTTTTAAGACGACATCCGCTACAGGTGAGGACAAGCGCAAAAAATAAGGCTAGTCTGTCGTGGGCCGCTCTTGAAATTGTCTACGAATTGTACGATTTTACCGGAAGGTGAGCGGTTTGAATAGGTTTTATGTAACTCATTGAAGTTGCTTATGATTTTGCTTATAAATTTAATTTTTGCTTTATATTTGTATTTTTCTTGCTCTGTAAATTGTACTTAGTTGGAATTTGGGCTGCTTTTTAAGGTCCCAGCATAAATCGCCTTGGAAATTGTTTAATTGTTTTAATGTCAACACTGATAAATATTTGAGTTTTTAATGGATTAAATAATATGTTAAACGTACGGAATATAAAAAGATTATATAATAACTTCTGTATAGAAAGGTATTTGGTTTGCCATATTAATTTATGCTGTTATTATTAGTTTATTTTGTAGCACGAATATTGTTTGCAACACATTTTACAATATTAAGTTAAGTTGTCATCATCTTAGATAAATTCTACTTTAATCTGAAATCAGCTAGTTGAAATTTAACTTGATTTCATGACAAATTTAGTTTGCAAAAGATAATATTAAAACTTTTATTTTACTTTTGAAGTTCTAAGTTACAGCAAGGTAACTTGATCCATAATGATAATAAGAATTTGTCTGACACTAGTTTCAGGTTACACAAATGTGAAAATATTTTGTTGAAAGCTTTATGGCAAATATTTTTTTTAAAGTAAATGTTTATTCTAAAATGACAATTATATTACTCAGTGGCAGAAATGTTTGTTTGAAGCATTATTCGAAATGTTTATGAAATTGTCATGATATCATTGGAGCCATTATCTTTTATTCTAATTTTTTTCATGTGCTTCTGATGATGAATATCCAAGTTATAATAAATCACAATTTTTATGCTTTTTAAATTGTTATTATTATTATTGCAAGAATAATCTATACTAAGGAATCTAAGATCTAATGATAATTTTTGTCAAGGTACAACCAGTTACAACTATAAATGTTAATTTATATAAAACACTTTTTGATCCTTTAATGATGAATGAAATCCTTTAGTAGGACTTAAGTGTAACCGGGATGAGTTGAAATGGTGAGTGTCGAGTAGGCATGAATAAGTCTTTGGTAGTGGGTAGGTAGGTTGCTTCTTAAAGAATAGTTCAGGATGCAAGTGCATGAATAACAACCCAGGCTTTTAAGAGTCTTCAACGTTATTTGTTGTGTACAGGTGTGTTCGTGGTTGCTTAACTAGAGGTTGGTAGTTATAATTTTAGATAAATTAAATCTAAAGAGGTCATTCTTAGTTATAAGAGTTTTGGTTTAAATAATTGAACCAGTGGTTTAAATCATCATAAGTCATCAAGAGGTAGTAATAATGTTGCTAGAACTTTTAGGTTAAAACATTCCATTGAACAAGCAACTGTATTTATACATTTTATTGACCATGCAAAGATTCAAATTGGCATTGTTTTGCAATCATGATGTGATTCAAGGCCGTAAATGCCTTAGAGTAATTTAGCATTGTCTAGATTCCTTTTAAGTGATTATTCTTACCCAGTTGCATTGCTGTTTATCAATGTTAGACAAATTATGAAACATCTCTGGAGCAAAGAAGTCACCGTTTTCACAAAAGTAGAATAAGCAAATATGACATAAAATCTGAACGTTACGTGCTGGGAGGAGTGGGGAAAGATTATTACGTCAGTTCAATAAGGCGCTAACAAAGTTCAAAAACTCGGGTGCCCCACTTTTTTCCTGGCGATTATACCGTGAACTTAAAGGTTGAGAAAGATTGGCTCTCTCGATTGACACAATCTCAACCGTCACTTCAAAAAGCAGCTTAATTTTTTTGATTTGTTGACAAATTGGTAACAATTACGTTGCCATGGTTACTGTAATTGACGGCGAAGCGAGGCTGAATGTTGCAATTAATTAATCTCAGCTCATCCTGAACGTGAACAATTACCGATTATTTTTGTTCCATTCTTGGCAATTATGCATCTTATAAATCTGCTCTTGTTAGACTAATGGACTCTTTAATAGCATCTTTGGATGCGCCGACCTGAGCTCCGTTAAAATCTGACTAAGCAGCGATCGCTAATAAACTCTTGTGAAAATTATCACGAAACTTACTTAAGTCAAGAGAAAGTGTCTAGCATAACAGAAAGTCTTGTTGACCAGGAGCAGGAGAACAAGGCAGTCATCCAACAGTGAAGAGGTGGCGTTTCAGGCCAATATCACAGGAATGTAAATGTCGAGTGTTTGAACAGCAAACAAGTGAATTTTAATCGCCTGCTTATAATATAATTATGCCTGTCTTCACAGGCCAATGCGACTGCCGGGATTATTTTGACGTTCGAATAAATGGTTACCCGTGGCAACCAATTGCTAGACTTAAAAAAATTCCAAAAAACCTTTACAATGATTTGGTTTTTTTATGGTTTTTATGTCCGGAAATATTTGTTTCATCATTACCGTTGATTTGTTGACGACGTCAACTGCAGCTCTGCGTTAGTTCTGCCTGTTCGAGAGTGATAAATGACTGGACATTGGTGATGATTCTGATGATAAATAGGCTGAAATTGGTGATGATGACGATGAAGATGAATAGGGTAAACATGGTGATCCTGAGAACGTTGAGGCAGCTCCAAGTCAATTACCTGAAATAACCCTCAATTATTCTTGTTTTGATGTAATTTTGTATCAATTTGCAATTTGATAATGTCTGCACTTATTTTGTCATCATTGTCCTTTAACCTTTGATTAAATCGGAGCTTTAACATAACGTAACATTAATTTATAGTGGTTTAAGTTGACTAATATCTGTGTGATAAACCACTCCACTCCTTTCCTAAAGCTATAAATAGTATCACCTGCATTTACCTGTTCTCCTAAAATAGCTCTGAAAACTGTAATTTAAAGTTTGTTTCTTAGTTTTCGGATTATGCAATAATATTTGTTAATATCAGCTGAAATATTTATTTTGATTTCACTTCGACAAACAACTATTACAAATTATCGCAAAGCATTGTGTGATGAAAAACAATGCTTGATGTTTATTTAATCCAATCAATCCAATACTATTACATCTCGTTTATTAACAACGATGATGTAAGAATTATAGTTTTAATGGTGATGAAAAAGAGTGATGAAAGGCGATGATGACGATGATAATATATGATAATAGTTTTCGGTCTAACGCGCACCCCCGATACGATCATTGCAGATACAGAGAGGAAGATCACTTTATTTAGAACATGGCAGTGAGTCAAAACACGTTGGGCAGAAGAGCTGATCAGGTTCGCACTATATTCTTTTTGTGTTTTCGATTCTCTCGATTTTCAACCTGCAGTTGCAGTGACGATGTAGTTAGTGGTTGCAATTAAATAAAATGAACGTTTAATAAGGGAATGTGGCTTAAATATTTTGAGTTTATGATTTTTTTTATTTTTTTGATAAGCTCACTCCAGTTCGTCCTGGGCGGATAAGATAACCCAGCTGGCTAATTGAATCATTAATTGCTATCTCTCTGTCTTTCGGACTCCATTCATTTAAAACTGATCGTGAGTCATCTTCGGTCGGGTCAGGGGTCAGATAGCTGCTGGCTCCCGATTGGCCGTCGGCTGTGATGGACATTGAATATTAATTAGCCGCCCGATTCTTAAGAGATATGTGAATAATTGGGTTATTTTACATTGCCTCATTTGCATTTTTAACCCACTGTTATTGCCGTGATGATTGCGATTCTTGTGATGTTTGTGACCATCGATCGATCTGCTCTCCGATTGGCCGATGCTATGGTCAGGCATGGACTAAATATAGCCACAAAGTTGACGTCATGTTTCTTTGTTTTGCATTAAGTTCTTTGCAGTGTTTTCATCTCGTTTGACAGCGTTTGTTCGTTGAGGAAGCGGTGTTGAAAAGACCGAGGCGATCACTAGACATGATAATGATGATGACGACAACGATCATGGTAATGGTTATGACATGATGACAGCGGATTAACTTAGAGAAATTGAATGTCTTTGAGGCGATTCGGTCGTCGAGTTTACGATTTTAGGAGAACACACTTGAATTTTAACCATTTCCATCGTCCGCAATTCACTTGGTAATGACAATCGTTCGGAGATCCAATCTAATTTGCAACGCTCTCCATGATGACATCAAGTTGGTTTGGAATGTGCATCCTCTGAAAGACTAAAGTCTGGCATAATTTTCCTGCTTGCCCATTCTCTTTGAAGTGGTAATGGTGTCGGGGGCTGGTTTTATCGATGCCAACATTGAGCGTTAATGATTTATATTGCAATGGCAATAAATGGTACAATCGTAAGAGATGGTGACAAGTTGACAATGACTTGGAGGACATTTGTTGGCATCGCCAGTGCTCCGGGGACTGATGTCTTTCGAAAAGATATTGTTATGCAACTGACTAATTAGCACCTTGACATTCTAACATATCACTGCTAACATTCGCGTCGTCGTAATGTTCTTTGTTGAATAAGGTTTTGTCAACTTCTCTACTGATGCTGCTGCTTTTAGCGTTAAGGATAACAAACTCTTCACTCAAAGAATGGTTCTGCAGATTGAGCGATGATGTTATTTATTGATGACGGTTCAAAATGTTTCATTTGCTCACCTGAACACCCACCCATCCATGCCTCAGTCTAGGCTGACATTGTTTATTAACGTTACTTCGATAAAATCTCACACGTTCGTCATCCATGCACCCATCCATTCATCCATTCATTCATTCATCCGTGCATCCTTCCGACAAACTATCATTCAAAGCATGCGCACTCTTCCGCATTGCAACATGCATGTAACTCATTATCGGAGTGGAAGTTCAACCTCCAGCAACAAGGAATTCAATCCATCAACATCTGATTGCAGGACACACCGACTTCGAACGAAGGTCTCCTGACAAGCGAAGCTGGTGATACTTCGGCTATGGACAGAGGTGATTCCAAAAAGACCAGTCCCTCCCAGGCTGGCAAGGCTAAGAAAGGTCCTCGCTACACCAAGAGTGGAAACGTTTTGTGCAGCGTGGTCATGCTGGATGGACACAATGTTGACTTCGAACTCCCAGTGAGTTAGGGTAAAAGTTTGGGGAGGGATGCCTGTGGTGCGTCTGTTAAGTGCTGTTGTGGTGTTGTGATGTCTTTGTTTATCAGGATCTGTTGATCTGTTCTTGCATTTAAAGTTGGGACCTTTGATGTCAGAATGTTGTTCTGCTGATTCAATAATCTCTTAAGTCTCAAAATATTCACAATCATAAATATTGATTAGCATTATTATCTCCTTGTTATCATTGTTATTATTATTATTATTGTTAATAATATTATTATTATTATTATTATTATTATCATCTCCTTGTGTGCATGATATATCTGTCATTAAAACGTCGTTTTGTCAGCGTTAACCAAAGTTACATTTCTTTGGTGGCAGCTGCATAATGCCATTCATTGTCATTATGATTAGGAAACGCTTATCAATGAATGCAACTCAACTCCTCTAACTTTGTAATCCTATAATTCATATTTTTTATTCTGCATGACCTTCTAATGAGCCAATTTCAGATCATTACAATATCAGCTGGATTTTACTCATGCAATAACCATTACCATAATTCTCCTCGCTCCTCGTCCTTGTCCTCCTCACCATCGTTATCAACATCATCATCATCATCGTCGTCGTCGTCATCATAATCATGCCAATCACGTGCTATGAGCAGAAGAGGTTTGTCATCTTTCAAATTCTTTCCAGCCCTAATCTTTGCTTAACCTTTGACATCAGAAATCTGCCAAGGGTCAAGACCTGGTCGGTAAGGCTTGTGAGTCGCTGCAACTACTGGAGAAGGATTACTTTTCCTGCTCCTACATGGTCAATGATGTTAGGGTGAGTCATTAACTTGAAAGTACTCTCTCTACTTTGTTGTTGTTGTTCTAAGGCTATGTTGTCGTCAAGTGCATACTCGAGGACTCTGTGATCTACATGATGCATTGGTGCATGTGAATGACCTGAATGGTGAATTGTTCTTGACTGAATCTTAAGTGTATGTTGAATGAAAAGTTGAATGAATGAATTAATAGACGAGTGACTGGGTGGGTGGATGGGTAAATGAGTGAGTAACTTGAGTGGGTTTGCTGTACACGATCATTCAAAGTTTTATAATGATTAATGATGATAATGATGATGATGATGATAACAACAACAGTAACAATAACAGCAATGTTGTTCAATGGAATCACAACTAGCAACATTTTCTACCTTCTTGACCCTTGACACTGTTGGCAACATTTTATGGACTTCATCTTTAAATTAATTGCATTCAATAGGGTGCTAGTTTGGAGGGCGTTGTTGTGGTTTTGTCTTTGTTTTGACTGGGTTTTCGTGGTTATTGATCACGTGACTATGATAATGAAACGTGGTTAGTTTTGGAAGGTGCTTCGTGGTTTGTAGATTTACGATTGGGATTTACCCAGCCTCATTGCCATGCGCTATAATGAATGACTAGAATTAATGATTCATTGTTGTTGTTGTTGCTGCTGCTAATGATGATGATTCACTTTCAAGGCAATTCATTCCGGCTTATTGAATATTAATTAGTAATCTTCTCACATGAACCTCTTCCAGTTCTGGGTCAACCATGAGAAGAAGCTCAGCAAGCAGATGAAAGGTGATGTGACTTTCATGGATTGTTTTTGTTGTGTTGTTCATTTCATGGATTGTTGTTGGTTTTTTTCTGTGCCGTATTCCTGTTTCCTCAGCATTCAGTCACCGTAACTTCCATCGTTATAATCAGCATCATCGTATCATCGTAACAATTGATATTTAATTACCACGAACATCACATGATCACCATAGCGTGGCTAATAACAGTCATCATTGTTATGTCTATTATTGTCATCATGTTCACCAATGCCATCATCATCATCGTCGTCATCATCATCATCAATATCGTCATCTGATCAACATCGATTTCGTCATCAACAAGATTACGTTACTGTAAGTTTTTGCTGAGTTGGCTCTCATCATATGAAAGCTGCTTCCCCTATTAGCTAACTCATTCAGGTTTCTCATGTGCTTCTCAGTCAGTCAGTCATCTCAAGTTGACATTCCTCATCGTCGTCGTCATCTTCTGTTCTAACATTGTATCGTTTCATGAGTCTGGACTTCAGCCATCCATGCATGTTCGTTTGTCATTTCATTTAATCATTCATTCATCCGCCCATTTATTTTCCAACAGTTCTTGTTTTCTGTATGCTGCCTGTCTCTCCATTAATCTATCCATCCATTATTCTCTATCCACCCACCCACCCATCCATCCCTATATTCAAATACTGCCTCCAGCAGAAGAATATTTTTCTTGTCAGTGTTTTCAAATTGAGCCTCCAGAATGCTAATAATTCCATCGAGTTCAACTGATTTATTGTCATGTTTTCGTGATCAATGTTTTGTGTTTTGTTCATTGCCTGTGAATTTCAAATATTCCTGTGCTTTTGAAATGGAATTACGTAAGAATTATTATGGTGATGTCACAGGCAGATGGTTTCTGGTTGTACTGGTGTTTGACACGTCATGATATTGATGGATGGAAGGATGGAACATTTATGAGAACGAGATTGTAACCTTATCCAAAACCCTGGTCACAACTTCTTATTTCATCATAATCATCATCATGTCCATTATCGTCGTTGTCCTCGTAGTGTCACACAAATGACATTGATGACCATTTATTCAATGTTTAATTAACGTTTCTATGACAACACAGGAAACCTGTGGGACTTTAAATTCGAGGTGAAGTTCTACCCTCCAGAACCTCAGCACATGGCCGAGGACATAACCAGGTGAGTGACTTTGACATTCGTACTCCTCTTACTACTGTTTGTATCATTTTAGTATGTTTATGTGCCAGTTTATAATCAAAACAATATGCATTGTACGTAAGTGTTGTACATAGGTACATTGTTCGGTACTGTTTGTTTCATACTTGCTTGTTTGGAGACTAGGTTAGACGTTAGGTTGTTATTTTGAAAATGTTTTTTAGCGGACTTTTTTTTACGTTACTCTGACGCCAGTAGATTGATTTGCACGTAGATTCCACACATCTCTCTCTCTCCCTTTCTTAATATTCCTACGCCACTCATCTGCACTCCAAAACAGTGTCAAAGAAATATTAACAAATATTTAAATTGCCTGTAGACCACCGTTTTGCTTGCACGTGTCTGTTGCAGAAGTCTCTGGACGCGAGCGTGTGGATTAATCTCGGATGTTGTGTGGTTGGTGCTTTGTTAGGCTGAAGAGTAGAGATAGGAACTGATACATTAGGAGAGACTGTGTGTGGGATGTCTGTTTATTTACATGGCTTCCCAAAGTATTAGGCCCTATCGCCGCGGTTGGCAACTTATCAAGTCATTGATGCGTGCTAGAATTTCCGGAGTCATTTTCAATCAGTTTATTCAACATTTTTTAGACGCTAACTCAAACTAGTGCACATCAAGCGGTCCTTCAGCACTTCAGACTTAGTAATGGGAGATTTATGGATTATCAACTTGGTTAATTGCTTAATTTTATTACATTGACTTGTGTTTGTCTTGCATTTGTAGAGCTGTCGTTACGGTAGATTGTGGTCTCTAAGTCTACAGCAGTTCATTTTAGCTAACAGGGCATCCTTCATTTTGAATCCCTACTGGGAAATGTCTTGTCTTTTAACTCTCGCTTACTTACGTCAGTGTTCTGTTGAAGTTCGATGAAATAGATTATTTGTTCAATAATTATTAATAATTCTTAGTAGTTATAAATCAATAAATGTCAATAATAATAATAATAACAACCACAACAACAACATTAATAATAATAAGCAAATGATTTTTGAATGTACTTCTAATACCTAAACACGTCAGTCATCCAAGTTATCCATTCATGCAGGTACCAACTGTTCTTGCAAGTGAGAACAGATGTTTACACGGGGAAGTGAGTCCGCCCATTAACTGGTCTTCATTAATTAACTATCTTTCATATTTAACTGTTGTTATTCTTATTATTTTTCTTCTTCTTCTTATTATTATTATTATGGAAAATGATTTTCATCTGTTTTGCCCCAGTGAAAATGAAATGATTAAATGAAAAAATTAAATTTCAGACTTCCTTGCTCCTTTATGACCCATTGCCTCCTCGGTTCATTGGCTGCGCAATCAGAGTTTGGGGACTACGACCCAGAAGAGCTGGGGGTGGGCCTTCAGTACCTCAAGGAGTCTGCGCCCTATGCCCCGAACCAATCGGACGAGATGTTGGAGAAGATTTGCGAACTCCACAAGACTCACAGGTATTCATCCATCACTGATAAATTCGCCTGCCTTATCTCATTCATCCGTTCCTCCATCCATCCATCAATTTTTCTGTTTATCTCCTAAATTGTTTGAGGCAGAGTATTTGAGAATGAAACTCCAGATTCTTTCGTTTAATTGTTTCCAGCATTCTCTCAGAGACTGTGCGCGTGTGTGTTTGTGTGCTAGGGATGTGAGCACAAATGAATGACCATTTCATGACTGATGACAACTGTCAGGATGATCTTTAGGGTAGTGGTTGTGTCTGACCATTAGTTCACAATTTAGACACCACATTGCAATGCGTAGTAATCAGTAAACACCCAGTCTGTATGATACATAATAATAACATTAATAATTATTATAATGCTATTGATATTAATAATATTAATAATATGCGAATGATACTGATAATAATAATAATAGTAATAATAATGATAATAATAATAATGATGATGATGATAATAATAATAATAATAATATTTAGGAGATAGGTGCACCGTAAAAGATAAACACTATGCGTGCATTAATTAGATGTGTGTCTTAATTAAACCTGCTATGAAATTCAAAACAGCTGGACTCTTTAAGGGCCGCTGGTTTTGTTAATGTCAATGTCATGCACGGAGGTATCTGTGGAATGCTCCACAGTGATGAGATGAGATCTTTATCTCCAGCCAGTTGAAATGTCTTCCTGGATGAAATTGATCATCTAATTAACTAATTATATTTTTATAATTACAATAACCCCAACAACATCCCTGGTAATGTTCTTGGGTTGGACTGCAGCAGATTATTAATTACAAATAGTACTTTTACTGCAGTAGTACGGATGACATTGTTTAAAATACTTTAAAAAGTATTTCAATAATTAGCGTTTATTAATGTTTTATGTAAATATCAACAATTTATTTTCATCTAATGAAAAAAATAACATTTTCTAAATTATAAAAAGGCATTTGTCAGATTTTGGCTACAAATGGATAAGCAAAAATAATAATAACAAAAAAAAAAATAATTACAGGAATAACAATTATAAGTGATGACAATAATAATGAATTGGCAGTCATCCAACTGCATAAAAATGTTACTGAACAGTTTCATTTCCTCTGTTGACACCATCCATCAGTGGTCCTGTTGTTCCCTCCATAAACAATCCTCAATGTCATTCGTGGTTGCAAATTGTTGTAAAATGGAAAATTAGCCCGGCATCAAAAACTTTCCATTCTCTGCATATTTTCTTAGAATTATTTATTAGAAACATTTCTTTGAGGACGCACTACTGCGCAGATATGATCCTAATCCTGGATTCTATCTTTCTTTTCCAGCATTAGTGCTGGGCACGTTAGATGTACTTGCAATTTGAAAGCAGACGAGAAGCATCACATTTATTGAGCCCATCATTTATTTAGATTTTTGTGATGGATGTTTCTTACTTTTGTCGTTGTGAGTTCGAGCATCACCACAGCCATTGAATTTACTGCATATTCTTTATATTAGAAGTTATTCATTTAGAAATTAATAAGAATTACATAATATTTTGTGTAATGTAAGTATGCACCAATAATAGGTTACCAACAGCCATTAAACATTTTGCGATTTATAAAGGTTTGAAAATAACAGTAATTATTCATGTAGTAGTTGTTGTTATTAACATTCATTCATAATAATATTGTTGATGCTGTCATCATTTCAGAGGACTGACTCCTGCTGATGCAGAGTTGGCCTACCTGGACAATGCCAAGTTGATGGCACTCTATGGAGTTGATCTGCACAGAGGCAAGGTTAGTTGGTGTGGTTGTAATGGCAATTGTAAGGACTTCCATTGGTCTAACATTACTGAGATGTTATGTTGTGCTCGTTTCATCTTCGTTTGTAAATTTATTCTGTGAAACTGCAAATTTATTTCAAATTTGAATATCTATTTTGTTGAGGAAAAGTAGGAAAGTATGATCGTAAGGATCGGTAAGATTAAATCACAGCAGCAATGATAACGGTGACGATGCTTGGCCACGAAGTGCTCTTGAGAATCGTTGTGCTTTCATGTCCAGAGTGGACACATTTTGTCTTTTTGCATAGATGGATAACATCCTTATCGATCTTTACAAAGTAATATTATATAATAAATATTATCATTGTTAATGTCATTGACACGATGATCGAAATATCTCAGGACAAGGACGATTGTGACGTAATGGTGGGAGTAAGTTCAGCTGGTCTTAGCATTTACAAGGAGAAACTGAGAATCCACAGGTTTCCTTGGGCGAAGATACTCAAATTTGCATACAAGAGGAACTTCTTCTACATCAAGAACAGACCAGGAGAGGTCAGACACCTAAAACCTAAGCTCTGGAATCTTATTTCATTATTGTTATTATTATTATAATAATAATAATAATTATTATTGCATTAATATAACTTATTTTATATTTTGCTTTTGATTTTAGCATGACATGATATCAATATCTATGGCAATGAGAAGGTGGATTTATAAATGCGTTATGTTACTTAAACATAAACTTATTTCATTAGCACATAAATAAAAACTGGTTAAGATAATCAAACCAAAGCCATGTTTAGTCTGGCAGGCTCCATTGGCTACCACATAGCCCACTGCAGAATTAATATTTAATGAAAGATGGTGATTATGGCGATGATGATTGCGATGATGATGATGATGATGCAGATGCATTTAGATTCTCAATATTTACAACAATCAACTTCAGTTATTGATTGTGATTTACTTAAATCATTCAGTTAACTAATCTACTTGATCGATTGATAGAACGAAAGACAAGCCACCAATCTGACTTACAAGCTGGCCAACTACACCATGGCTAAGAGACTGTGGAAGGTGGCTGTGGAACAACATTCCTTCTTCAGGTAACTGAAGGACTTTGTTGATGTTGTCGGCTGGATTGGTTGCGACATTGCAATGCACACCCAATACGTACCTAATAAGCTAATGAAATATCATTAACAAAGTCATTGATAATAACCTCGTTGTTATTATTTGCTTTCACTCATACTTATTCCGACCTTCAGACTGAAGGAGGCAGAGTCCCCAAAGAGAGCCGTGTTTCCCTTGTTCGGGTCGAAGTTCAGGTACTCGGGCAGGACTCAGTTCCAGACGAGGAATGCCGCCTCGAACATCGAGAGGAAAACTCCAACCATCGACAGGGCTGCCAGTCGCAAGTACGCAGGAAACTGGAAGAACTACGACACGAGCGGTGAGAATGAAACCATGTTTTAATGGTTTTATTTAATAAATAACATAATTGGTATTTTAGTAATCTTTAGTTGTTGCTTATAATAATAATATCATAATAATAATATTTATTAAAAATAATAATGATTATTAATAATAATTGTTATTATTATTATTCTCATCATTTGTTGTTATAATTGTTATGTTTAAAATGTTAGAATGAGAAAATAATTACGACCAAAATACCAAAAATTTATCTATGTCTCTATTTTGCTGACATGTTTACAATTAACAAGGAAGGTGGAGAAAAGAAATGGAAATTTATTCTCAAAAGTTAATTCCTTGAATTTCATTTTTTTTTTGATTAGGAAATACTTTAGAAAGAAGAAATTTTTTTGATGGTAACAATCATTGTGTGTGTTGGTCTGAGATGATTCATTTTTAGTTTTTGTTTTGTTTTTCCCGTTCCTTACCCGGTTTGTCCTTAACACCCGGATCGCCCGACCCGTTCGCGGTTCGTCGGCTCCGTCCAAAATCACGACGGTCACGTGATGTTTACGTTTGGGTTTTGGTTTAATTTAGCAAGTTTTAACCTTAAACCATCTGCTCGGAATAAGCCCATTATTTTAAAATTTATTTTGTGAAAATTAGAGATATTAATGATGTTAATACAATGACATGGCATAATTAGAGTCGAAAGTTGATTACAGGGGTCGTATAACTAAGGAGCATGAAAAGTTACTTATGCTTTGAATCGTCTCTCAGTTATACTTGATAAGAGGTCATTAGTTAGGAGTTGATCAGTACAATGTATTTCATTTGTTTTGTTGTATTTTACCTAAGCGGGTGAAGGGATCTAATTCTGATTGGTTGAATCCTAATCTGCATGAATATTCATGTTTAGACCCCAGTGAATGCGATGTAGGTAGATTTTATTGTGATTGTTGCATGCACTTCGACATCCGTCACGAAGCATGCACGTCCAAAAAATGCATCGAGCATGTCTCGGACAGTAGATGCCTTACCTGTGCCATTTTAAAATTTATTCCCTCTTAGACATCTACTCAGGTTTTTGTTCCAATTATTTGTTTCTCATTGCACAGAATTTCTTATGTGATGTCTTTTCATTGTTGACATTTGGTCACAGGTGTGATGCCTTTCTATTTGTGCTTTTAAAGCATCTTTGTAGCTCGCTCTGTCGAGCAAAAACGTTTGGATTTTTGTGTAACAAGATGTTAGCGGCGAATTGTTGATTCTCTGTTTCTCTCTTTCTCTCTCTCTATCTCTCTATCCATCTGTGATATTTTATACTAAATGTGTACTTAGATTATGTTCTGTTATTGTGCAATAGTTGTTTGTTCTATAAATATTGCATGTTCTTCTGCATTGCGTGGCCAAATACAATATGACTGGAGTGACTCAATTACTTTTAAAGGACCCAGCTACAGTACAGACAGAGTGGAGGAGGTGATAGTGCCTGGAGACTCACACACAACCACACTGGACATCAAGAGCATCAGGAAGAACAAAGGTCCTGTGCTGTCGAGCGAAGACGACAGAAACCTGAGTGTATCCGACCAACAATATGTGAGGGTCTCTTGGTGATGATTGATGATGATAATGATTTTATAGTGAAGGGAATTTTATTACTTTTATTAATTTTCTCATAGTTATTAAAGGACTGAACTATTGATAATATGGGCTGTTATTTTGTTCTTATTTAACACTTGAATTAAGAATTAAATTTAATCAACTTAATTAGTTACTTGTTTTTGTGTTTTCTTTACGACATAAACCTGCATTAAGTTAAGTGCTATGATTAAGCGTCATGTGATCTTGTAACTGTTACACTTTAATTGTCGTAACGAAAGTGTTAGCATTACTGGTTCATCCCCGACTCTATCGAAAATCGTGAAATCATCGTGTCATGTGATGTTCATGTTTTCGAGCAGGATGGATCCGTTTCATTCCAAGGACCGAACTATTCTTCTGCCAGTTACTCGAGGCAGTTGGGACCTGGAGGATATCCAGGCCAAGAACCCAGGTTTGATCAGTTTGGAAACCCCATACCGAGTACCAGGGCTGGACTGGAAGGACCTTATGGAACGGTGAGTATGTTGAAAGTTGAACTATATAGTTTGGAGAAATAATAGTATTAATTAATTAATTAATTATTAATAATTAATATAATATAATATTATAGTGTAATAATAATAATAATAGTATTAGCTCTTATTAATTACAAAATATAATTAAATTTCTCCCAAATTCTTTAATTTTTATTAGTCAATTAAGTGATCAAACATGGTTTAACTTTTTAGTCAAGTTTCTGCTCGATTTAATTAAATTATTCAAGTTTACAGTTTTTAGTTTCGTTCCTGAGTTGATTCAGAATTTTCTTTGCTAGAACTATTTTTAGAAGTTGATCAAGTTAGCCTAAACAAAATCAGGACTTAAATAATAGTTGGAAATGACAAATTCCAAGAGAATTTGGAGGGAGGGGTTGGGAAAGACCGCAATGGGAATCGTTAAGATTTTAATGAAACCTTATGTGATATTAGATGACTATCAACCTATTCGAATTGACGATCGCTCGATGACACATGCGTCTTCTAAAAATATTCTCCAATCGCTTGAAATTAGAATGGAAATTCGACCGAAGGCAGAAAGACCGGACCTCCCGTGCTGGAGAAGCCAAAAAATGCGAAGGGGAACATGGTCGTTGAGTGATAATAAATCAATGCTTGACAATTTAATTCAATCTAACTGAGCTTGCTTTGCTGTGGATAATCCTGACTGTTAACATAACAACAGATTTACCTTACCATTTGATCATGCATGGGGTTTTGTATTGTTGATTCTCCGATGTATCTATGTATGTATGTATCTATGTATGTATACGTTTAATGTTTAACAATTGTTCCACATCGATCGGTGACCGAGATTCTGGTCAAAATCCAAGGGCAGGCATTAAGACATTGATTTTACTGATTTTCCTAATTGTCATGACTTTTTATATGATTCTGGGAAATTCATTTGAACGTAATCTAAACAACCAGAGTCTTAATAGACATGAACGTAGTTCAATTCTGAGTAATGCAGGTGTCTCGCACCTGTCGAACACCTACATTGCTCTGACTTGGCCCGAGTTTGATTTGCATGACAATGACTTGCTACTAAGATTGCCATGAATAATGATGATGCTCTCTTAGTTACTTATTTATGTCCACATATTTTCATAGTCTCAATTTTGAAATTCTTCTGAGATCTGATGAAATGTATCTTTTCTGATTTTGTCAAATTAATTATTTTTTGTTATCTCACTTCATATTCTTTTGTTCGAATGTAAATCGCTCGACTAACAAAGTTCATTCAGTTCATTGGATTGCTTGAATGTCTTAATGTTTAATATTTCAACAAATCATTACTACCATTTCATATTTAAGTTAAAGTGCTAATTTCAGAATCTGCTCATGCATTGATATAAAGTAATATTGCTTATTCACAATCACTTATTCACTACTTATCATATTTTAATTAGCAAACAAACATCAAGTTGCAGCACATGAAAAATGTTGTTTACAACTTTTTAATGCATTAAAATTAAATTATTTGTCTTTGAATATTGAATAGAATGGGGATCACGAAGATGAGGACCTCCCTCCATACCAGGAAGACCACTTCATGATGAAGGGCGGAGGTGCGGGCGGCAGGGACAAGTTCGGCGGTCAGTACTCCAGCAGCACGACCAGCAAGACCACCACTAGGACTTACCGCGGCGCCGACGGCGTCATGGTCACCGAGGTCGATTTTCTTTATCCATGATTGGCAGCTGGTTATTTCTCTAACATGGTCGAGTGGTGTGCCATTTCATCTCTTACCTCTTTACAAAACATCATTTCATTGGCTCTTCATCGTCATCCTAACGAACCATTATGATGACTTCATTAATCGATTGTTCGAATGCACGGGAACCAATGAGCTGCAGTCAACAATGTTGTCTTATTCTTCCAGCACAAGGTGGAAAAGGATGGAGTGATCGAAACGAGGATCGAGAAGAAAAAGCTCCTAGCCAATGAGGATGACTACGATCATGACAAGGTTTGTCACTGTGTTTTGTAAAATTATATATTGGACTTCATTTATTATTGTTATTAGTCAATAGTAAAATTTCGTTAATTTATTACTGCAACATCTTATTTTCATTGCTGTTTATCATTTTGTTGTTTCTGTTCAATAATTCAATGGTGAGATGTTACGATGGCAGATTATAATTTCACATCGTACGTCCATTTCTTAGGCTCTCCGTGATGCCATCTTTGCCGTCACGGAGATGAACCCCGACCTTTCGGTGGAGAAGATCGAGATTCAGACGGAGAGGTCGGACAGGAAGTGATCAAACCGAGGGAGGAAGGAAGAAGCAGACGAGAGGAGCTACCGATAAAATGCCGATCGTCTGCCGGACGGTTCTTGATTGAGATTACCTGATTTTGTGGAGGCATGTGTTTGTCACATTAACATCTTGTTCGATGCTGCATCCTTCATTTGGGATGTAATTTGAGTTCATTAACTGCCATTAGTTTAGTTCACTTCGAACATTTGATGATGATGACAATGATGATGATGATGATGATGGTGGCAATGATGATGGCGATGATGATGGCTAGCTGTTGTTGAAGTTGTTTATTTTATTCTTAAACAAAGAGTTGCTGGTTTTTAGTGAGTATTTTCTGTCACTTTCAATGGACTGCTGTGATGATGATGATTATGATAGCGATAATAGTGACGCGTTCGATCTAGTATCCATCTTCAATGTGCTTTGTATCATTAGCTTCAGGTTGCCTTCAATCATTGAGAGATTTCTCGTGATGATGATGATGATGATGATGATGATGATGACTACAGTGATGGTCATGATGACCATGGAGTGAGTGTGAAGTTATGTTTGTCAGAGGGTGCTGTTTATCACGGACACCTCCATCTGCCTGGATGGGTGAGAATCTTCAACTTGAGTCAAGAGTGGGTCGGTGAAGATGGTGATTTCGATTCCTCCCGCCGTTCCTTTGCTTTTATTTCGTTGGACCACAATGAATCCGTTCCATGTCAGTGTTTTCTTGTTGTAACAACTTGTTGCTGCTGCTGCTCTTGTTGTAGTTTTCATTGTCGTCGTTTCTTGTCGCTCCTCGTATCGTATCATCGGCTTGGTTTTTAATTTTGAAAACAATCATTAATAATCCGTTAGAACGAACCTGCCTTCGAATTTCGGACGCTCGTCAACTCGGTCTGTCCTGGGGTGCTTATCCCGGTCTTCTTGGGCGACCCTACGACAACATGGTGACTCTGATTGGCTGGGGATTGTTTTCGTTGGTTTCAAATGTTTCGCCATTTCACTTTGACGAGATTATATTACGATCAAAAGTTTTTCGTTTCATTTGATTTTTACTTCAAAACAGTTCTTGGTTCCTCTTTGTAGCTTTGGCACATTTCATTCTATCCTTGGATTCTGAGTTAATAAAACTTAACTTGCTTCGATGGACGGATGTGGAATGTAAACAGCACGAGTTCTCGTGGATTCCATCCAAGAATTTATTGCGGAAGTTAATGATGCTTTAGGGACGCGAAGAGCGAAAAAGATGCACTTAACGAGGAAGCGTAGAGTGTGGCTGCTGAAGATGGCGAGTGATGTGGTGGTGAATGTGGTAAAGGCACCAAATGAGCACGTTGCAGAATGTGGTAACTTTGGGGCGGTGGAATATCATTTACTCCTAAGTGGTATTTTTCGGAATGTTGCCCTTTTTCAGTATTGCAACAAGAAGGACTCGAGAAATCTTAGGAAATAAAAATGAATAATTTAGCAGAGCCTTCACGGAAAGTAATGTGGGAAAGATGAACTAAACGATCTTTATCATCTTTAAGGTGGCTGCTACAAATATTTTAATAATTTATTAAGCAAAAATTAATTGTGACTATATACGGTCTCTTTTTTATTACTTCGATGTAGTTGTTGCGATGAGGTGTTGAATGCATAGCATGCTCCCAACAACTCAAGTAAGCATATTCTGATAAATATTATTCTACTTAAATAATTATAACAAACTGAGCAAGCTACCATTTAATAATTAATTATTAAGTTACATAACGACAAAGTAATAAATGGAACCAGTGGAAGTAAATTATTAGACTCAGTTAACATCATTACCATTCTTCCACGAAACAGGAAAAATCATGAAAAACGGCAAATTTTGGATTCCCCATAACTGGATGAATTGTCCAAGCAAAAGTTCACTTATTGCCAACACATTCATCGCGTGCAAGACGATGCTTGACGAGAAATATGATGCCGAGATTCCTGAGGAATTTCGTTTCAACTGGAAAATACTCAGTGGTTCAATACAGATTAATTTCAATCGTAAGATTGGCATGGTGGTCGACTTGACCAATACAGATCGCTTCTATAATAACAAGGAAATTGAGCGAGATGGATGCCGTCATGTCAAAATCGCATGCAAAGGATTTGAAGAATGCCCAAACCAGAAAACAGTTAACGAATTCACACATGAAGTTCTCAGTTTCATTAATGACAATCCTCAGCAAATAATCTGCGTCCACTGCACGCACGGTTTCAACAGAACCGGCTTCATGATAGTGTCTTACCTTTTCAACGTAATGAATATTGACCTACAGACATCTGTAAATATGTTTTTAAGTGCTAGATCTCCTGGTATTTATAAAGAGGATTACCTAGCTGAATTGTCTAAAAGATATGGAAATGGTGTTCAAGCATTCGTTACACCGCAGCGGCCTAATTGGTGCAAAGGGGATAAGTATTTCGGAGGAAAACACAAAAACAATTTTGTTAAATTGAAAGATACGAAATTCATGGATGGCATAATTCCAAATGTTGACAATGTAACTAACATTAAGTTAGTCAAGAAGATTCAATCAATCGTCATTAACATTTGCGGGTGGAAAGACTGTCGTTTTCCAGGTTCACAACCTGTAGGCATGGACATTGAAAACATCAAAATGTTGATCACGAAAAAATACAGGGTTACGTGGAAGGCCGATGGACAGAGATACTTGATGCTAATCAGAGGGAAGAATGAGATTTTCATGCTAGACAGAGATCTTGCTGTCTACAAAGTCAACAATATGACATTTCCC
>MPNW01000075.1:67509-87390 GCA_011800805.1 Hirudo medicinalis
TATTGAAATGGAAACCTCCTGAGCTTAACACCGTTGACTTCAAACTGATCATAGAAACGAGTCAGAGCAACATTACCGTCGGTAATTTGATGGTTGGTGGCTTCAAACCTTCTTTTGCAACTATCGAGGTGACTCCGCAACTCAAGCAGTACAACAACAAAATAATCGAATGCTCATGGGATTTTGACAAAAAAGTGTGGAAATTCATGAGGGAGAGGACTGATAAGTCCTACCCTAACATGTTCCAAACTGTTCGGTCGATTATGAATTGCATTAAAAAACCCGTTACAAAGGAGGGCCTTTACCATGTTATTGACTTTCAACGATTTGACATCACGAAGTCCAAGAAACCCTGCACTATTAAAATGAACAAGAAATTACCCCCGGGTACCCCTCAAAACCCAACTTTGCCCCGACCGCTTTCTTCCCAGAAAAATGTTCAAATTCCTCTTGGCATCTCAAATCGCAAAACATTGGAAAATACTGACCCATTTGGTCTTGGCAGAGAAGTTGATCGCTTGTTGAGGGAGCATAAAAGGTTTCGTGTTAATGAAGATGAATCCACTGGCAATTATGTCATACCGATTCCTCAGAATATTAACACTTGCGATCCACTTGGTCTTTTGGAAGATGAATCTTTTCATGCAAGTAAGAAGCTAAGAATGGATAACTAATAATCGCCTTTCTCGTCTAATTTATTTAATGCCCCCTCCGTATTTCGTTGAAAATTCAAATTTAAAAAAAAATTGACAAAATGTTAATGAAGATAAGAAGCAAGTTTTGTTCCGATATTTTCAGAAGTAAACATTCATCACTGATTTTCGGTTACGAAACGTTTTACTCAATGTATGATTTTGAGACATGATTCCTGTCTTTCGACAAGTGGAAATACTTAATTCATCAAATACCCGCAAACAACTTACAATTTATGAAATCATGTTGAAACTGCCCTCTTGGTCGTCAAAGTTGCAGAAACATAAGAGAGCTTTGGATTCCTGTTGACGGAGTCGAACTTACAGAAACATACAGAAACATTCAGAAACATAAAGGAAATAAGGATTGGTTGTGTACATTTTAATTTCTAAAATCTTTTATGGAAAAAAGCAGTTGGATCATCCATTTTATTGAACTGTAATGCGGATGTTTGAAATTTACTACTAGTAAATGTTGATTGAAAAAGGCAACTGATCCTTACTCCCGTGGCAAGCCAAAGCCAAGCTGCAGTTTCAACTAGTTTTCAATAAAATTTTAAATCTCAAATTTAATAAAAGTATTTGACGTGAATTAATGAATTAAAAGTGCTTTGATAAAACATTCAACGTATTCAAAAAGTAATTTGAACCAAAGTAAAGCTTTTTATAAATCTTCAGTTAGACAATCCACCTTCTTCCACACAGGAGAATGAAATTATTTTGTTTTTACTTTTCTCAACCTAAATAACGAAATAAAGTTTCAATTGAGTCTTGGAAATTGTAGTCATTTAATGAGCTTAAATTTTAAATGCAGCAGAACATTGTTAGGAATTATTTATATAATGTAATTACTTTTAAATTCGAGATACCGAAAATGACGGATCTAAGACAATGAATAAGGAAGTCTTAAAAGTGATGAATATCAGGTGTGTAGGATCCAGCATGTAGCATTTTCTGGGTAACTATTTGTTACTACGATAATATTTAGTAATAAACTGGCTACAAATGTAGAAGGCTGAATTAATGACCCCATGATTTTTATTGCAAATGCATAGTTATGTTTAATAAATTTATATTTATCAAATTCCGACAGATCTGTTCTATATTTCAAACTCGGTCGTCAAGTAAATTTGTAGCTTCACATTAGGATGGTGACTACAAAATATCCTGCTGCGTTCACGAAATCTCAAATCAGTAAATATTTTCTTCGAGTTTTATTTTGTTTTATTTTTCAGAAAGTGTCAAAAATGTAGATTCCTTTTTAGACATCTGAATAAAGTAGGCGGACGAACGCTCTGAAATGTTAGTCAAATCTTGGAAAAAAAACAAAAAAAAACAAACATCCCCTTCTAAAATAGCTTTAAATCCTGCTCATAAAAGAGACACCATAAGTCTAATTATGTCTGAAGGCCTGACACGTGTAAGAATAGAAATCGAAATGCCAGCAATATCCGAGCAAAGCTGAGACAATGTCCACAATGCCTCAACAATCACGCTGGCAATATCAACAATAACAAGAATTCACCCAGTTGAATGTTGTTGGTGTCTTCGTCTGAACTTCAAATTGTGAGACCGACTGCGATTTAACACCGAATTTGAAGATTTCTTGACTGCGGATTCATTGCATACGT
This sequence comes from Hirudo medicinalis, assembly GCA_011800805.1. Classification (NCBI taxonomy): domain Eukaryota; kingdom Metazoa; phylum Annelida; class Clitellata; order Hirudinida; family Hirudinidae; genus Hirudo; species Hirudo medicinalis. Next base: position 69,833 of record MPNW01000075.1, read on the forward strand.
TTTGTATTATAAGCCTCTTCATGAAATAACCCCATCGAAGACAAACTGAAGAGTCCACTGAGACAAAACATACAAAGTCATGGCAAACATGGAGACAAGAAAACAAAGACCAAAGAGTGGTATCTGATGGAAAGCGAAAGATTTACAAATGCGGGGAAAACTTCAAGATAGGTTTGTCGACACTTGAAGATAAAATACCGGCACGGCTTGAGAAACGGGTTTCCTGAAAGCTCTAACAAGGTTGCAAAGTTTCTCGATTTTTTTTCTCTTCTTCAATTCTTCAAGTTGGATAAAAAGGTGAAATTTTTGTTGAAATGTTTGAAATCCTTCTAACCATGAAACGGTCTCCTTTTCTGTCCGGATATTGCGCAGGAGTGGAATTCTCTTGCTAGTCTGGCAAAACGAACTGAGTTTGATAAAGTGGTTGATTGATTGACTGAATGAGTGATTGAACTGAGTTCGATAAAGCGGTTGATTGATTGACTGAGTGAGTGATTGAATTGAGTTCGATAAAGAGAGCCAACGTCAAATAAACCAGAGAATTTCTAACAGGTAATTCTAAGTTTTTCATAATTTTAGATATTATTTTTCTTTTTTTTTGAAAAAAAAAATTTAAAATCATATTTAAAACTAAGATAGATGAATCAATGTGTTGGAATTAATGTTTGAATTAGGAATATTTGAAAATATATGAATAAAAGCTTTATTGAAGGAGAAACAGTTTTATATAATTATCCTTCAATAAATTTAATCGGACACATTGGAAACAGAGCACTTAATATCGCCCGATTAAATAGTTCATAATAATGAATATATGTTTCATTTAAATTGACGTGTATTTTTAAAATTAATCAAAACAAATATCTTTTAATTTGACATAAACATAAAAATCTAAAATATAAGTATTTTTTAGGTAATTATTAATCCGGTGTTTACGTTCATGAAATATTATAAATATAAACTTATAAATATGAATCACAAGTTACCTGTATACCTGCACTAACCTCACTTTCAATATTTAATAATTATCGGCACATTACTACATCACATCGTTATTAAGTATGCTGAGTATCAACCAATGGTTCAACTTACTGTTCGTAAATGGTTTATGAACTTGATTGAATTTATTTGCAATAAATCATCCATTACAATTTCATCTAAATCAATTTGTGTCCATTTCAATATTTTATTTATGTGTTCAATTACATTAAATGTGTTTGGGCAATTTGTAGAGATGGTTAGATAGATGGGTGAATAAATGCATTGGTGGGTGGATGAATGATGGATGGATGGATGGATGAATGGACGGAAGGACGGACGAATGGCGAAATGAGTGAGGATTAGTCACTCTTTCAACAATCTTTGACACAAATTGGCATTCTTTATATTCTGTCTAAATGGATCATTGTTTTCATCATATTATTAGATCAGAATAGATTTAAAACAAGCCGAAACGAAAACAAAAATAAAAATTTGTCATAAATTAGGCCTCATGTGTAATTCTAAGTTCATTACAGCCAATCAGACAATAACCTCTGTTTAATTAGCCGATTATTGGCCAATATTTTAACTAATTTTTCAACCAAATTCATCATATTTGCTGCTATGCAAATGTATTTTTACAAGCAATATGTGGACTATTATGTTATTTAGTTATTAAATGTGACCATTTACTTAATTATTACAATTAACATTCGATTAATTATTTTAAACCGACGTTAACACTGGATTGTTTAAGCGCTTAAGATTTTATGACATAATTTCTTTTATTCCCAGCCATGAAACTCCATTTGACCATCATCGTCACTTCAACCGTCCTCATTGCCATCTTTATGACGTCAGCGGCGATGGAGGACGACCCCCTCAACTCGTACCTCCGTAGGTCCAACCGGCCTTCAGAAAGGTCAAACCCCGAGTCCCCCGCAATAACAGCAACAACGGTTGTCCCAACAAATGTATTCAATGTTCGGCTTCCAACGGTTGCATCACGTGTCGAGCACGTCACTTCCTGTTCTTCGAGTGGCAGAACATGAGGCAGGTGGGGATCTGCATGGCCCGCTGTCCTCAGGGATACTATCCCGCCGTTTGGAATCCCGGGGAAAAGCCAAAAAAGCGACATGGGAAGTGTTCAAGTGAGTATTGTTGTAGTCAGTATTAGATTTTTAGTGATTGAAACTTTGATCAATCAACTCATGAAATAATCAACCCATATTCTCATCATTCATTTAGCATTTCAATCAATTAATGATTGTGCTTTTATTGAGTGAAAAATAATTAATTAATTTGTCAGTTTAATACTTTTTAATATTTTTATAAATTTGTTTGGAGGTAATGAAATGAAACTGAATGTATGGCTATTTAAATGATATTTGAAACCTCCTTCATATATTGTTGCATAATATAACTTACATTATAATAATGAACTAATTATTATAATATTATTATGAACTAATTATTATATTATTATTATGAACTAATTATTATATTATTATTATGAACTAATTATTATATTATTATTATTAATTATTATATTATTATTATGAACTAATTATTATATTATTATTATTAACTAATTATTATATTATTATTATTAATTATTATATTATTATTATGAACTAATTATTATATTATATTATTTGTTTCGATGCAAATTCAATTTGATCGGCTGACCTGAGCAGAGTTGTTACAGTGCACCTGTTACACGATTCCAAATACTTGGAAGCAGAATGTCCAATAAAAGCGAAACTCAAGTCTTCACGGAGATTGGGGTGTGATTGGATGGATCGTTATCATAATTTATGAATTAGCGATCGGATGAATAATTAGCATAATTTATGAATTAGTGAATGGATCATTATCATCAATTAATCTGCAAATAGCATCGAATTGGGACCAACAATTTATATAAATAACTCTTGCAAAAGAAGGCACTGAAGACGTAAACTACAATGCCCATGACTTCAGTAAATATTATTAACTATTTTTAGAGACTATTTTTAGTCGTAAGCAAACTCGGTGTCAATAAAACAATTTAATGAGCTTAATAAAGCGATGTTAACGTAACAATATTACAACAACAATGGTAACGTAACAGTATTACAGCAACAATGGTAACGTAACAATATTACAACAACAATGGTAACATTACGTTACAACATTACAACAACAATGGTAACATTACATTACAACATTACAACAACAATTGTAACATTACGTTACAACATTACAACAACAATGGTAACATTACATTACAACATTACAACAACAGACGTACGTGCCTTGATCGAGTTACAGTGTTTGCACACACCCGAGGATGAAAGTTCATTTCAAGTCCTCTTCCAAACAAGATTTGCCAAAATCTGCGAACATTCTTGTCAAATTATTGTCACTTGTGTCAACACGAGAACCTCAGAAGAAGAGATTTAGAATGGAAAACTTGGCAGGATTGGAAAGGTGTTGTCAAACATTGGATTTAGTCGGTGTCAGGTGCTAGTCATGAGCTTTGTCAAACGAATTTATTCCACTTACATCCACAATTACATCTGTGTAATTAATTAATTGCATGTTTGCGCTTTGAATTTATATTCTCCAAATTTGTGGACTAAGATTTCAATCTTGATTGGAAAATGATGGCAGAAAATGAAAAGACATTAAATAAGCATCTATCGAATTTTATCAATCACATTAGAGAAATGACGATGGGATAAATTTCAGTTTGTCAAATATATCGTGTTTGTGTGAATAATATAATTGATGAGAATACTTCGATTTGTGTAGCGCAACATGAGCATCAGTTAAAACAAGGTGCGATATGATGTGGACACTTTGACAGTTTGGGTGTTCATTAAGGGGCAAGCCACTCCCTGGTCTTAAGAACCTATCAAGCATATTTTCCAAATATAAATTATGAAAAAATCTAATTGAATCTGAGCCAATAAACCAATTGAAGAAAATTACTTAACCCGAGCTAATCACGATCCCATCTTTACTAATATTTCATTTATTCAACCAAAGCGATCGACATAAATAAAGTTATTGACACATCAGCATGAATAACAAACTTGCATTTGATTCAAATGTGACCATAAATTCAAAAGAGTTTGTTACTCGTTGGGGCTGAATGAATTGAATACAATCAGGTTGAATGAATTGAATACAATCATGTTGAATGAATTGAATACAATCGAGTGACGGATGTGAGGATGAGAAATGAAGAAGAGATCAAAAAGCAATAAATCGCAAAGCAATTGTATTATTACAAAGTAAGAATATCATGTTGAGTAACTGATATATCAGCGGGATGTTGAAGAGTTTTATTTTGTAAATTGCCCGTCATTCGTTCGTTCGTTCGTTCATTCTCTAGAAATATCGCTTTTATGTAACTGCTCTGCAATCTATTTGATCATTCATTCAAATTATTATTTTTTGAATAATCAGAATAAATATAGCATTCATTCGTGAATTCATTTTGCTTAATATTTATCTATTAAGAATATTTATTCATCAAAAATTCGCGAAAGCAGCAAATGCCAATCAAGCATTCAAATTATTCGTTCAAATAATTTATCTTTTTTAAATTTTTTGATTTACCACTTCCCTTGTAATTACTATTAATTATATTCTTATTATTACATTTATTACTAGTGACAATATTAGTATTACTACTAATAATAACATCACAAACGTTCAAAGAATGCACGATCGAAAACTGTGAGAAATGCAGAACAAAAGACCGGTGTGGGAGGTGTCTCAAACCGTACCTCCTCTACAGGGGACGCTGCCTCCAGAAGTGCCCCCCAAGGCTCATCTGTTCCACCCTGAAGAGAGAAAGTGCAGGAAGCCTGGTCAAGGTTTTGTGAAAATTTGCCTTTTTAAAGAATAGTTCTATTATTATGATTTATTAATTTATGTCGATTGATGGATTTAATGAATATTCATTGTAATGCTCTGATTTGCATAATATTTATAACAGTCAATTGATGGCTTATTTTGTAATATGGGGATATATATCACGTAGATGCCATATTATCATCTGTCATAATTTCTCTTGTTAATACTTAATAATAATTATCGATAATTTATTATTATTATTATTGTTGATGATGATTATTTATAGAAATTTTTAACTAAAAAATATGACATTTTTATCAATCATTTCATTTTAAGAAAAAAAAACTTAATCTCTATTTGTGAAATAATCTGTAATATAAAACTGAAAATATATGTCTCTCTGTCTCAAGAACTCCTCCCAAACGATGAAAAGTAATGACATGGAATTTACACGCGTCATTCTCTGCAAGGGTGCAAGGGGTGCAAGTTAGTTCAGAGGGTAGCGTTCCTGCGAACGACGGTAAAAGCAACAGTCGTTACGTGTCGTGTTCGAAACCCAGCTTGCACCACCACAAAGCGCCCCTGGGAGCCGGCGCTATATNTCAGAGGGTAGCGTTCCTGCGAACGACGGTAAAAGCAACAGTCGTTACGTGTCGTGTTCGAAACCCAGCTTGCACCACCACAAAGCGCCCCTGGGAGCCGGCGCTATATAAATGGTCTAAGCGCCCCGGTGGCTCCCGCATGGTCTAATGGTTAAGACTTCCGCCTCTCACGATGGCAGCACGGATTCGAATCCCGTTGCGGGAGCACCGTCCTAATCATCTAGCTATGCAACGGGCGTTAATGAACAATTATTATTATTCCCTGACGCTCACGCTTATGGCGCTATATAAATAAACTTACTTACTACTTACTCACTGCCATTCGTAGTTCAACTGTGCTGTTTTCTATTTTCAACTTCCTAGTTTTCCAACTTTCACCTTTTCCAAAATCGCTTACGAGCTTTAAACTCGAGAGCTACTGAAAGCGGTGAGCGTTGTGCTCCCGCACGATCTGATGTTTGAGACTTAACCTCTCACGATGGCAGCACGGGTTCGAGTCCCGTTGCGGGATCACCGTCCTAATCATACAATTCTTTGGGGGCAAGTAGCTGGCTGAATTTGAAGGACGTAAATAATAAAATTGATTGTAATGGATAATAAATGAGTTTGGCTGGCGAAGCCGGTTCGAAAAAGCTAGTCATTTGATAAATTGACACTTTAAATGAGAAAATCAGATATAAATATCTGATGTGTTTTATTCGAGTTGTTCACAAATTTCATTTCAAGAACCGTCTGACAATTGTCGCTCTTCTTATTTTATGATGAAATTCATTTTGTTCTTATTACTAAAAAAATTAATTAATTAGTAATAATTTGCTAAATTAATATTTGAGATTTGCAGGCAATTGAAAAAGATTTTCAAGACAATGATTCTTTTTGTGGTTTAAAATTTCTAAATTACTTGCTTCAGGAACAATAAATCGAAATGGATTAACTAAATAATTAGTTGCTAATACTAAGGACAAACCATACGGGGTGAGGCCGCATGTAACGTCAACTGGTTGTCATGACAACAAAAGTTCCAACTGAGTTGCTGGTCGGGGGTCCAGAAATATTCTCACATTCGGGGAGGAGTCCAATGGGATGTCAATGATGATGATGATGATGATTATTTCTCTTATGATTGTGATTGCGATGGCGATGATGACGTGACGAGGCATTTATGACAAGAAATTTCTTAAACTTAAAAAAAATAATTTCTAGATGTATCACTTGAAAAAAAAAACTTTGAAAAATCAATTTCTGGAAATATCTTAAAATTTGACAAATTAACTTTTAGATTTTGACATTTGAATTGAATTGAACCCTTGAAAAATAATAAATAATAATGCTGATTTATTGACTTTCCTACTATTATCACATAATTATATCAAATTATATTACATTATACAACAATGTAATAATTACTATTACATTACTATGATAAATTATAATAGATTATGATACATTAAACATTATTATTGTTCATTATATTATGTTGCTCGATGTTATAACTATTTCAGACAATGAATGCAAGCCATCACAATGGACGTCATGGTCGAAATGTTTCTACAAAAGCTCAGCACACTGCATCGGCCTCCAAACTCGGAGCAGGTTCTTCCTCTACAGGTTCAACTCCTGGGGCAGAAACCATCTTCTTAAGAACCTGGACTATGAGCTCAAGATGGCCAACTCAGACGGAAGGAAGGAAGGAGAAAATTGGAGGAGGAGTAATCGACTTCTAAAGCGCACCATGGGGTCATCGAAGTCGGCTAACGATCTTCCGCTAGGTACTCATGCGGAAAATTCATCCATGCACGACCTTGCACTGTACCAGAAGTTCAAGTTAAACGAGGTCATTCAATGCCCTGATCCAGAGTACGAGTACAGAAAGTGCTACAGGAAGGACAGATTTTGCAGAGAAACATAATTATTGAACTCATGATTTCGAGGGAAAATTAATTTTCCAAACTTCTGAAATAATCCTGGTGTGCTTAAGGAACTCAAATTGATGCATTGAACATTGTCATGATGACGGCAAGCTTTAGATATGTTTTATTTCATTCGCTAGATGGAACCTTGAAAAATTGAAGCCTATCGAATGAAATGAAATTATTGAATGTTCATAGCGTCGTCACCGAAATGATAATTTCTTTGGAAAAGATATTTTACAAAATCCAAATCAAGAAATAATTATAACAAGAAATTATAATAATTTTAATATATTTAATTATAATTAGAATAAGAAATTATTGTAAATATAATAACAATTAATTAATTAAAAAGTAATTAATAAGTTGTTTTAAAGTAGATACACGATGAAGATATTTTTGTGACCAACTGATCGTAACCTTGTCCTTGAAGAGTTAACCAGTGGGTTTTAGTTTAAGTGGATTTCCTGATTGTTTAGCTGCTGAGATTCATTTGAATCGTTCCATTTATAAAGCAATTAGCTTGTTTTTATAGGAAATTAAGGTCTTGGACTCATAAGCAAAGCTGCTTTCATAATTTCAGAACTCATGTTAAAAAAAAACTCAGTTAGGACATGTTTGAATATCAATGAATAAAAATAACTATGTTACATAATTTTGATGTTATAAACGTAACATGATGCTGATTAGGTTCAGGTTAATCTCTTGCAGGTCAGTTAGTTCAATTGGTTTAGTTTCCAACATTTTCTGTATTATCGAGCCTGTATTATTCATTCTCACTCAATAAATCTTTTCCATTATTTGCTACAAAATGTTATTGCATTTGGATTTCAAAAATTTAAAGATTAAAATGTAAATAAGATAAAATAAAGATGAGAATTAAATATCAATCTTTTCGAATGATTAGCAACAATGAACGGCAATAACAACAACCAAAGGCCACCCATTCCAACCATCATCATCATCATCATCATCATCTTCATCACAGTCATCCAGACCCCTAGAGCCCTCGTCACCATGGTATCCATAGGGTATACAACCGTCTCTAATATCAAAAAATCCAATTGAACTAATTTGCTTATCAGTATCGCTTTCATTTTCCAATAAATCACAAACTCTCCCATTACCGGGCTCACGTGACCCGGACGGCCATATTGTTCATCATAGCGGACGTCTCGTAATTGGCCGCTTTTGAGGTTTTCGTCACCCCTGTCGTCGGTGGAAGTGGAAATGTCAACATCATTAAAAATTCATTCCAGGCCTAACTCGATGGTGCCGACATCGTCATCGTCGTCTTCGCAGTTCATCATTTGGCGACGACGTCATTCCGATGGCCGGTGTCTTCATGTCATGTTGACTTCATCAGGAGACTTATCTTATTTGGTGTTACAAAATCATTGACATTAAAGCGAACTATATTTGAAATCATCATCATCATCATCATCATCATCATCATCATCGTCAAATATCATTATCACCAAATACTTATCTATTCTTCTTCAAAGACTGACAATAATTCTTTGACAATGAAAAGGTGTCAAAATGTGTACAGATTAGAAGTGGTTGTTCATCGACTTTACAAGGTGTAGTTGTAATTTAAATCCGAGCTTCGTTGTTTGTTTTGCGGCTGAGGATGCTATTGTCGTGAGCTTAAAACTACCAAGTTATCTAACAACACAGCAGTGTCCGGTGAGACAAACCTACTTTGTTCAAGCATGCGATGTTAGCGGACATGACCACAACAAAGAGGATACAATTACTTAGGATATGATTAGGGAATGAATCGCTTGTAATTATGTTTAAAGGGTATATTGATTCATGAAATAATTATCTTAAGTTTTTATTTATACAAATCTTATTATTATTATTCTTATTATTATTTTTATGAATTACCAGCGCGGGCGAAAAATATGAAAGGTAAGTAAAAATCAAAAAACAAGCAACAAAACAAGAACATCTCCACAAAATCGAATGTCATAAGCTCTGTCACCATAAAGATTATCTAAAAGAAGTTTAAAGCTGGTTGTGTTTTGAGCCTTCAACCAAAACAAAATTTTCTATAAACCTACGCGCCAATATAGTTGACAATTCCAGGTCATACCCTCTTGTCCCTTCGTCTGGGCAAAACAGCATAGAGGAGCATGCAGCATCTGGCACAAATTTATTTAACGAGTCATACAACATCATCCGCTCTCCTTCTGTCAACTAAAGAATGAACTTCAGGAACTTTAATCTTTCTTTGTACTGTAATCATGTACTGTAATCTTTCTTTGTAAGCCAGGTGACCGCATGCGGTGACCAGCCTTGTTGTCCTTTACTGCCCTGGACTGCCTCGATCTTGTCAATTAAACCATGCTTAAACGGGTTCCACACCTGTACTCCATACTCCTGTACACCTGTACTCCATACTCCAACAGGACCTAATCAAAGTCTTACACAGGCAAATTAAAAGCGTCCACTTTTGAAACGATTCTAAAATTTCTTGCAACAACTCCAAGCATAGCATCGGCATTCTTCATCCTAGTCAGGATGTGATCCTTGAAGTTCAGCATGGAGTCCAACAAAAATGCCTAAATCAGAAAAACAATCTTTGTTGCTGAAAGCTGTTGTTGTTGTTGTTGTTGTTGGTGTTGGTGGTGGTGGTGGTGGTGGTGGTGGTGGTGGTGGTGGTGGTGGTGGTGGTGTTGTGCTGCTGTTGTCGAAGTCGTCGTTGCTGTAGTTGTTGATGTCCTCATTGATTGTTGCGGGAGTTGGGAACTCGGCGGTTAGTTGTCAATGACTGGGACTCACGATCAATAAGTACAAGCCCTGGTTGTCGGAGAAGAATGAATGGAGACAAACATCGATACAAAAATACAAAACAAAACATGCGCACGAATAATACTGTTAATCACACCATGACGTGATGTGTTGTCAGGTTCTTTTTGAGTTGGTGACCGTCGACCTGGAAGTGATTGAAAGGATCAATCAATGCACCTCGAAGTGATTGAAAAGATCATTCAATCAATGCGCCAAGAAATGGAATCGAGGTGCAAAAAAAAAAGAGATGGATGGATAGGTGGAAGACATGAATATGATCTTGATGGAAGCCTCACACGTACGTATGACTTCAAATTCACGTACGCGGGCACACAAGTTAATCAAGGTAATTGTGAAGCAATAAATTGACTCGGGTTTTACACTCCAGCTGTGTTCCTTTACAACATGAGAACAATTTATAACTTAATTTAATGAAATGTAATTTTTATTAGAAAAATTGGAGTGGTTATTTCTTTATATTTGATTACGTTATAATAATATTTATTATTGTTAAAATTATTGTTAATATTATATTAAAAGCAATATTAATTAATTGAAATTAAATATTGCTAATAAAGTGATTACATTATATTAATAACATTATAATATAATTATGAATGCATTATTATTGATATGTAATAAGTATCACATTATTATTATTATTATTATTATTATTATTGTTATAATAAATTGTAATTATTATTATTATGATTCTTATTATTACATACCACCTTCCAACAAAACATAAGACGGGAATAACTGCCAAACACCAACGCATTCCTTGGAAACGACTTCCACGGAGCACCTGGATTGGAATTTTCCAGCTGAAAATTATTGATCCCAGTCACACCTCTTTACGGTCGTCGTACATCGGAGTAGCAATCGAAGGTTGATTGTAATAATGTAATAAAATTTATTATTATTATTATTATCATTATTATGTAAGTATTATTATAAATTATTTAAATTATTATTATTATTATTATTATTATTACCATTTTCATGTCAAATTACGTTTGATGTCAGAACCACATGAAGTACACGTTTGGGGTGATGATAATGATGATGATATGATGATGATGATGATNTCCAGGGGTCTGTTTCGACGGTGATTAATGTTATGTGTAAAGGTAAGTCACAATTAGCCTGCAAGCTCTGTTGCACAATATGTTGGACGCACAAACATATAAACACGCAAGCAATACATGTTTGTTCAAAATAATTTAAAAGCAACAATAATAACAATAACAACAACAACAACAACAATAATAATAATAAATACAAAGAAACCTTAATAATTTCGATGAGTAATTATAAGAGGCAATGCCAATATATCGGGAACAATAATTTCATGGTTATTCATCGGCTCCGTGGAAGGAATTATTTTATTTGCTGAGCTAATGAACACACCGGGAGCTGCCTCATGTTAGGATGTACATCGATATCTAAATGCACGGATGGATGGATGGAGGTATGGGTTGATGGATGGATGGAAAGTTGGATGATGGATGGGTTGCTGGACGGGTGGACGAGTGGACGGATTGCCTGGTGACTAAATGGATGGATGGATGGATGGATGGATGGATGAATGAATGGATGGATAGATGGGTGGACGGATGGACGATGGCCGAGGGAACATTGGCACGGATTTGAGGGCATTGACACTTAGACACACAGGTCCAGAGCCAATATTCGATACCAGAAAAGGAAGGAAAAGATTGAATGTTGGCAAACAACAGACGTTGACTCAAGCAACAATCCTGTATCTTTGCATGCAAAGCCAATAATATGCTTTCTTATTAAGCTCAATTTATTTTATAATTGATTTATCAACTAATAATTAACCAATAACTTGAATAATTTAATATTTAATATGTGGTAAATTTTCAAATTAGATTAGAAATTGTTGTATTTATAAAAATATATTTTGGAAGTATATACATTACCAACAATTCCCTAGTTTATTTCAAAGTATTTTCTCTGTCAAATTTAATTATAATATTAATAATATATTTTATGCTAGACATAAAAATATTCGTGCACAAAGCAACAGGTGATGTGTATTTTCCTTCGTACAGTTCTCAGCAAACAAGACTCGCATGACTGGGAAGTTTTTGTGTGCTTTTCTGGAAGTGGCAACTCTAATTAGGATATCAGGTGTTGCCTCCCCCGTCCACACCCCCACCACCCAGTGGACCACGGAGAGGGATCGCTGGCAGGTTCAAGAAGTTGATTCTGAATGGTTCGGAAAAGTGTTTTGTCTAAGTCGTTCTAAATCTGATATTTTGAAATGAACCGAGTCGCTATTGCTAGAATATTAACGAATGTTAAAAAAAATAAAAGCTCAATGATAATAATAATAATAATAATAACAATAATAATAATAATAATAAATAATGCTGGCAACAACAGCAACAATAATAGAAATAGGAATATGTTATTCTACAAAGTAATATGAATTATGATTATAGATTGCTTAATAGTTATGATCCGACATCACAAAGGATGGACTGTCCAGTGACAACACTTATAATCAGCCATCATGATTTCAGATGATGATCTTGATGATAATCTTGACGACAACGATTACTATGATGATGATGGTGGTAATGACGACGACGATGATGATGACTTTTGATGATGATAGCAATGATGGTGGTGGTGATGATGATCAAAGGAATACTTCACTTCCAATCATCCCTCTTAAAATTCCAATCAGTTCAATCGGTTGAAATCAATCAAATGACCAGAAACAGGAAGCAGATGTTGTGTCCGCTGTGACGTCACTGCTCATTGAACTCCTGTTTCGAATGTCCACTTGAGAGGGTAAAGTTCATGGGGCAATGACCTCTTGTATCGAGTCTACGAGGACTTTGATGATGGAATGAAGTATCAATGGAGATGAGGATTCCTGAATGACTAACATGGAGATTCACCTCTGAACAAATATTTATATCTTTCTTCCTGAGTGTTCTTCAACTCACTGTCCATATTAACTTATCATTTATAAAATGCTTTAATAAGCTTTATAATAGTGCTACTTACTATTATTAAATTTTGTAAAACTTCAAATCTTATTTGCGAACACAAATTGAGCCTTTTAATAATAAACGAATATTTTTTAAATCCATCCATTTCCTTTCACCGAATCATTCATCCACCCTTCCATCCACCCATCCATCCACCCGTCCATCCATCAATCCACCTATCAATCCACTCATCCATCTATCCACTCGGATAAGAAATGTATTTAAGAATGTCAATCCAGGGGATTTCCATCCCTCGACTGCGTTCACACGGCTTCAATCGACTCTTTCCAGCTTGTTTACTCGCACCGAAGACGTTTCCATGGCAATTTAACTCCTGGAGAAAAAGACGATGCGGCCCTCGGCCAATTCCCGATGAAGCAGACAGAAAGTTTGTACGTAATCGAGGGAGATCGTCCGAGTGTTTTGGCCTCGATTTTGGCTCCGAAAGCGAAGGAATTCGACAGGTAAACTATTCTTGGAACCTGTAAACTCGAGAGCTTACATGGCCAGGACGGTAAATAAGTCGTGTGTTTGTTGAAGTCTGAATCTCTCTCTCCCCCTGTGTCTTTCGTTCGATCACTTTGCAAACAAGATTCCGTGTATGAGGTCTTTTCTAGGAAAGGTCAGAAAGTTGAAAGGTCACGGGGTCGTGGAATCCAGACTGATTCATTCGTCACCTCGATTGATTGGTCGTTTTTACGTTGTTGTCATCGAGAATGTCGCTGTGAGAATGCTATTGTTGATGTTGCGAATGTTTGTAAATAATTGAAAATCTTCTTTGCTTAATAATATTATTAATAGTTATTATTAATTAACCATAACCTCATTATGCGCGATAAACTTAGGACCCGAAAATGAAAGGTAACCTGGTAACCGCTGGTATTTGTCTCCTGAAAAAAGAAAATAAATCAAGCATCTTGCGCATTCACGTATCTGTGTCAAAAATTATACCAGACGAAAGAACACGGGCGTACAAGAAACGAGACAACCACAAGGACAAGGAGCGACACATCTCGAAGAATCTTGTTTGAACGCACCAAGACCGGAAATTGATTACAATAATTACATTTGAACGTCATGGATGAAAGTATCACATTCTGATGCCACGAGGCCGACAGATGACGGCGAGACGCTTGGAAAAAACTGGAGATGGTCGAGTGGAGAGGGTGGATGGATGAAGGGATGGATGGATGGATGATGGGTGGATGGAGGGATGGATGGATGGATGATGGGTGGATAAGTAAAGGGGTGATGGAGGAATGGACGGACGGATGGATAATTGAATAGAGGAATGGAAGAACTGGTGAATGAATGGATGGAGGGAGGGACGATTGATGGATAGGCGAATGAATTATGGATGAATGAATGGATTGATTGAATGGGTGGATAAATGAATGGAATAAATGGAATAGTCGTAATGGACGGATGGACGGACGGATGTTTACTCTGCCGATTGGAATTAAAATTGAGTCCGAATGCTTACTCGCTAGGTGGAGATGAAAAGACATTTGAATGTCTTAATTAAGTTCAATCTTACATATCCTCAAATGTCTGTAAGTATCTGCAAGAATCTCTAAGTAGGCTTGTGTATGCTCGAGTATGTCTGTATGTATGCTTGTTTATTTGTATCTCGATCGTCGTCCTTGCTCAGCATATAGGGCGTGACGTTATGTTATGCAAGTGTGGTCCTTGTTCTACACCTCTCTTTCTTGTGTCTGTGATTCAACTTCAGTCTTAAATCTTAAGCTTTTTAAAACAATTCCCTACTTTAAAGTGAAGATTTCAGAATTCATAAAAGTTCTAATTTAACCTTAAATATTTTTTAATTGGTGACATCTTCTGTACAGCTATGCAGGTCGACCCTGCATCGACCCCTCATTGTTGAAAATTTAGCAAATAAATAAATAAATAATTGATTAATATTTCCCAAGGTCGATTTCAAGACATCAACCAATCATCAGATTGAAAGCACAACTGAATCGACCTATCGCGAGACAGATTTTAGTGGACCGAACGAAACAACTGAATATTCATTGATAAACAAAATTATATTTCAAAAATTATATTATTTTATTTACTCGACTGATTGAATGACTGAAGATGTGGCGGAAATTATGTTTTCAAATGATAATTTCGTTAATATTATAATTTTAATTATGAAAAGTAAAATTACGTTAATAATAAATTAAGTTAAAATTATGTCAACATTACGATTATGTTAAAATTATGTTAATATTATGATTACATTATAATTATGGTCATAATTATTGTTTCAACTTTAAGCACTAACAACGTCTCAAATCAATTGCAGAAACATATTTTCACAATAAAAACTAATTTATCATCAATACGCAATAATAATCGATGGCAAAGAAATATTTATTTTCAGCCGACTTATTAAATTATAAATAGATTGTGAATTTAAAAGCTCAGTTGTTCAGCAACTGTTCATTCGACAACGGACCTCCGTGAAGACAACAAGAATATTTTCGTTTCATTTTTTAACATTTATAATAAAAGTTTTTAAAGCAAATTTACCTTTTTTTTACTTGATTTATTTTATTATTAACAATTCAAAAATTCATTTTCTTCGAAGGAAGAACGAAAAATGAATGAGAATCTATTCATTCAGTGGTTACATGAATGCTTTGCGTGATTCTTGGACTTTTTAGCTGTAAATTTACAGCGTGTTATTTACAAGCATTATTTATGACGATGTTATATCAATATTATAATTTATTATTACTCACTCATCATCATCGTCATCATCATCATCACGAGCAGTGCGGTGAAATTAGACAAATACGACTTTCAAAATCACACAATATCTTCTTACGACCAACCACATTAACGATAATGTACAGATCAACGTATCACAAACTGTTTTTAAACCAGTCACAAACTAATTATCACTAAACCAACTGTTAATCACTCACTCTAACCAACGACAACAAATTATCGATAATAATCTTTCGAGTTAAGGAGGCCGAAATTCTCACAGAGTTGTGTGTGTGTGTGTGTGGCCTGAAATATCAACAAACAAGATGGATTGTTGTTATCTGAGGCTCGCATCAAACTCGGCACTTTTGTATCTTAAGATTAAACACACGTAGCCTAAAAGAAGATTTTTCGTAGATTTTTGTACAGACGCAAAACTCCCGATAAACAGCCGTTTATGTGAAAGGAGAAATAGATGGATGGATGGTCGGAATCGGAAATATGAAGGATGGAAAAAATGTGTAATCAAATAAATATTTTAAAACGAAATTCCGACATTGAAAGTCTTCTCAACACGATGTCTGCCACTAATCAGCCACTTGGAAAAGGTGACGCCGAGGGTGCGTTTTGTTTGCAATAATTTATGAAGCGCATATCAAGTTATAGGTTTCGTCCCCCAGCAAACATTTTCTAGTGGTGCTGATTGTAGTCGTCTGCAGAAAAATATTTCAAGGTCACTTTAAAAAACAAATTATGACAATGTTCAGAAAATGCGAAAATTGGTCACGGTTGAAGATCGAGGACAAAAAAAAACAAAAAAAAACACAGATCCTAACTTTGCTCTCGCTAATCACAATGGTGACATTTCGTTCAAACGTTATCATGTTACCGACGTCATAAATCTTTGTGATTGATAAAATGCCAACTATAACAAATTACTATCTTTTTATTTTCATTTTTATTATTATATTTTTGTATTATTATTTTGTTGATGATGATACTTATATTGAATATTTTGAAAAGTCAACGGTTATTACCAGGGCCGCCGATAGAAATTCCGGGCCCCTAAGCACAGCGGCCAAGGATCCCTATTGTTATGTCAATTTGGTAATGGTAAAGCAAAACAAAGGTTCTAAAACCCGAGCAAGCCCCAAAGAATTAGTGGGCCCCTTTACGCTTGCCCCTCTGCCAACCCCTCTCGGGGGCCCTGGTTATTAATATTGTTGTTGTTGCTGTTTTTCTATCTATATTATATATCTCTAATCTGACGTGTCGAATCACTCAACCTTGGAACACAACTGCAACTCAACAACCGACGGAATATGGCCAACAAAAAGAGCAACAACACGAAACATTACTCAGTCAGTCACTC
The DNA here is from genome assembly GCA_011800805.1 of Hirudo medicinalis. Classification (NCBI taxonomy): domain Eukaryota; kingdom Metazoa; phylum Annelida; class Clitellata; order Hirudinida; family Hirudinidae; genus Hirudo; species Hirudo medicinalis. Next base: position 87,093 of record MPNW01000075.1, read on the forward strand.
GAACGACTAGAACAACGACTCAGCCACGACGCCTCTCCATTGTCAACAACGACATGCGACCTTTTGAACTCCTCTGTAGTCATGGAAACGTGACTTGCATTAAGAGACTTGTATCACAATTCTAGGAATGTCCCGGTGTCCCGACAATAGACGTCCAGTAGACTGGCGGTGATGATGATGATGATGATGATGATGATGATGATGATGATGATGATGATGATGATGATGATGATGATGATGATGATGCTGAATGATGCGTATGAAGGTTGAATGGGGGAGGGAGTAAGTAGATGGGGAT
>MPNW01000075.1:102774-145274 GCA_011800805.1 Hirudo medicinalis
ATAATAATAATAATAATAATAATAATAATGATAATAATAATAATAATAATAATAATAATAATAATAATAATAATAATAATAATAATAATAATAATAATAATAATAATAATAACACTAATAATAATAATAATGTTTAAAATAAGTTTTTGTTAGGTTATTATTACTATAGTTATTATTATTATTATTATTATCATCATTATTATTATTATATTTTTTAATGAGACCAGAGATTGACATCATCGACAGCACGCATGGACACAGTGGAGAGTGTTGCAAACAAATGGATTTGTCGTAGGAGATGATTTGAAAGTTATTGACAAATTTCTGTTTGCTTTCTTTAGATTGTTGATTCAATATTTCATGTAATAAATATAATAAAAATAATAATAATAATAAATTTTTATTAATTATTTATAATTACATTACATAAATTTTTTAAAGTAATAATATTATGACATCATAATTTCTCAATCATCAATAAGTAAATCCCAACAACGGATTCCTCCATTGACAGAGATGTTCTTTCAATGGTTGTTCTTATTACAACAATATTATTATTACAATGATATTTTTCAAATATTTTATTTGCTAATAATAATAATTGGCTGCTAGCAGGGACACTATATTTTTATTTAGTACGTCTCATGCCCGCATAATTACCAGCAACAAACACAATGCAAACATAAAACAAAGATTGTAAATAAAACAAAAACAACATACATTTTATGTTTGCCCTTGCACATATGTATACAAACATTGCTTGAAACATTTGCAAAACAGATGAGGAAGACGCCACAACTCGATGGAGGAAAAAGTTCACCGAGTGCATTCCACTGGCACAACCGAGATGTGATAAGGATGGGGTTTTCCCCGAGGGTCTTCAATGTTTTCCTTGATGATGATTGGTTGCTTGAGATTCTTGGATCATTCACAGGAAGACCGGAGTAGGAATTGAAGTCTGGGTTTGAGAAAGTTGTCACCTTCTACAATAAAGTGGTCATTGTTGTTTTGGGCTGTTGTTACGGATATGATAAGGCACTAACAGGGATTTATTCAGACATCTGGATGAATTGATATCGTTCAAATCGTTAATTTATAAGAGCAATTATTATTTAATTATAATTAATAAGCCGATAAAGTTGTAATGATTGAAATTAATGACAAATTAGATGACGTGGAGCAGATTGATTAGCAAAAGGTCAACAAGAAGTTATGAAATGCGATCTGAATTAATTGAAGCATTGATATTGGTAATGATAATAATGTCACCGCTAATTGGTCAGTCATCTCGGTGGGTGGGTTGAACCACGATTCACAATGGGGTGGTGGTCACAAGCAGCTTTTTAGCAAAATCATCTTAATTGAAATAATTCATAGTTTGACAAGCATAATAATATTTGAAATAGTTAAATTTGTAATTACTTATTATTATAATTGTTATTGGTGTTGTTGTTGCTGTTGTTGTTGTTGTTGTTGTTGTTGTCGTTGTCGTCGTCGTCGTTGTTGTTGTTGCTGTTTAAATCATTCCAAAATGTTTAATAATAAATAAATTCATTAACTTTAATAACTCTCTAACGACCAATCAAATGACGTATTTAGCAAGGTGACAACGTCGTACAGAAACAAACTGTCAACCCTAAGCGAGCCCAGGGCAACTCTAAAAGCCCACGAGGGGGATGAGGTGCAAGTTGGGGTCCAATCCTGATTTCAGTGAGATACTGAAAGGCGGAGAGAGTGAAGAAGAAACGAGTTGTGATAGCAAATAGAATGAAGAGATTGGTTCGGAAGAATTCAGTCCATTCAAACATATTTATACACAACCATTGAAAGGATTATGGCAAGTCTCATTGCCAGAGCCTTTCGCTTTATTTCTCAATCCCTCTTTGTAGCTCTAAGTGACGCTCCAGGTATCTTCAGGTATTCTTGTATGTATGCGTGTATCTGTGCGTGCTTGAGTGTATGTGCTTTTAGGTAACTTTCTGCGTGTATCTACGGTTGTAAAAGCTCTGCTTACACATTCTTGGTTATGTTTATCGGACCACTGTCTGTAAGCCACTTGTAATGTCACCGTTACCACCTGTGATAGCATCTTTATCACTTGGGATCGCATTCGTGTGATTGTGTGCTGTTGTGATTCTCACCGTCATCTCTGAAAGTCACTGTGTTACAGGGCCGCCTACTTTGTCAACGTAACAAATTGATCGTCTATTGTTGTAATTGTTTTATTATTATCAACAACAACAACAACAACAATAACAGTAGTGAGTCTATTTAAATAGCGCCATAAGTCTAAGGATCAGGGGCTCCTTTGACAAACTATAATTCTTCTTCTTCTTCTTTATTTTCTTATTATTATTATTATTGTTATTATTATTATTATTATTATTATTATTATTATTATTATTATTATTATTCATGTTGTTGTTATTGTTATTGCTAATATTGCCTAAGAGGCGTATAAACCTGCTCTCAAAGAAAAATCCACAAATAAACGTCTGTTGATCTTTCAACGGGTGTTCGAATTCAAACCTGATACAATTATTTATTATTATAATTATTTATTATTATAAATATTTATTATTATAAATATTTATTATTACTAGATATTATTATGCAGAACTGTTATTGATTAATACAAATAATTAATTTTAAATTATTTATACATTTAGATTTTTTAGGTAATAATAATAGTAATAACAATTTTAATATTAATAATAATTATAATAGTAATAATAATTTTAATAATAATAGTGATTGTTATTTTTAGAAATATTATTAGAACTTTTAAACGAATGCTTTTAACTTTCCGCTTTCATGAGAGGCCAAACCAAAATCAACGAACCCACCCAGGGGAGTCCTGGGTAGGCCTCGGGTCATGACCCCTCAGGGTCATGGAGTTGTTGAACTTTCTCAATGCGTGACCGAATAAAGGACATGGAGTCAATTGGTAAGTGTAGATTTATTGTTCAAAATGTTTAGTATGATCACAACCTACTAATAAATAAAAATAATTAATAAATAATTTATCGTAATTGTTAATGTTAAAGGTAATATTAATGTTACTTTTTATTAAAGTGGTGATGATGATGATGATGATATGGCGGTTATTATTTTTTTTTTTTTTTTTTTTTTTTTTTTTTTTTTTTTTTTTTTTTTTTTTTATATTTTTTTTTTTTTTTTTTTTTTTTTTTTTTTTTTTTTTTTTTTTTTTTATTTCACTTTATATTTAATTTTGTACTTTTTAATTAATTATTTCTTTAAAAAAATTATTTCTATTAATTAATATTAATTAAATTTTAAATAAAATAATATTAATATAATATAAACAATATTAATTTAATTAGTTAAATTTTAAATAAATTATTTTTTTAAATAATTAATTAATATTAATATTAAGATTATTAGCTCTCCTTGGCAAGCCTGGAGGCAATAACCCCACCGGTGATTGGATCGTGGTTGTCAAAACCAGGTGTCCATTCGATGACTGCCATGGATTTGTTACACCTGAGAATTTCCACGTTTTCCGGGGGATCAGGTACACCTGTAGACAGGTAGAAGGAGGTGTAGTGAACCAGATTGGCTCGATTGTAAGCATTACTTCACTTGTTGTAATAATACGTAATATAATAATAATAATAATAATAATAATTATTATTATTATTATAATAATTGAGAAATTACTAATCGATAATCTAATAATATTAATTGATCAGTAAATAGTTAGAGATGATTATGATGATGATGATGATGATGATGATGATTATGATGATGATTATTATTATTATTATTATCATCATCATCATTATTATTATACATCTGTCGAAAACGGCATGACTGTTGCCTATGGCAACGACATCTAATAGTCTCACCTTTGACAACTAATTCGACAGTGATGTTGTCACTGTCAAGGTCAGTTGAGGCGATGCAGACGTACGTCCCTGACTCCTTTACCTCGACCTTCTTGATGGTCAGAGAATTGTCTCTGAAATCAAACACACCGGGGCTTGAACCCTCGAAGGTGATTGGTTCCCCGTCTTTCAACCACTTGACTGTGAGGGAATTCTTCTCTTCGAGGTCCGTGGTGGCATTGCAGTGAAGGACGACCTCCGACCCTACCGTGGTCACATGGTCACTCGGAGGTCTGGAAATTTCCGTGCGTCCTGTTGAGAAGGACAACGATGTTGATGGTGATGATGGTGGTGACGAGAAGAACGATGGCGATGACCTCGATGATGACGATGATGATGATGATGATGACGATGACGATGATGGCGATGATGGCGATGGTGATGCTGATGTAGAAGAAGTAATGATGATAATGATGAAAGTGATGATGAATGGCTTTCCGCTCTGTCCAAGCCTTCAACTCACTCCTGACGATCAGATTAGCACCGACTGAATCGTTGCCGAACTTATTGGAGGCAAAGCAAATGTAATTTCCAGAATCAGACAACTGGAGGTTCTGTGGAAAAGGAGAGCAGTAGATGTCATTATTATTGTCATTATAATTCAAATTTAGTCAAACTTGAAATTTCTCTAAAACCTGTTTTAAGTAAACAAATAAAAAATATAACGTCGTAATAATCAAAGATTAATTAGAAATTATTACTAAAAATTACAACGAGTTATAACGAGAGCAACTTCAAGATGTTATCACCGATACAAGAAGGTTGCCGTGAGTGTCAACTTTGAACCTATCCCCAGATATCACAGTATCATTACGCAGCCATGTGACCAAGGGTTTGGGGGCGCCGAAGACGCTACACTGCACCACGGTGTTCTTGCCCTCGGTCAGTTTCATTGGGGATACCGGCAGGTCTTGAAAACTTGGAGGTTCGGCTAAAGGAGGAAGGTATTAAGGGTGAAGGTCATGTTTATAGGAGGTGGGTGTTGTTGACAATGGTTAAGGATTGTGCAGTCTGCGCAAAAGTTCTCGTACTATAAGTTTTGAATGCTGTGACTGCAACTCAATTTGATTTTGGGCTAAACGAACAGTGGAACTGTTCCGGGTTCGAAATCTAGCTTGCTTCACCTCTAGCGCCCTTTGGAATAGGCGCTACATAAGTGGATAAGAGCCTCTGAATCCATGCGTATGGCTGTAGATGAACTGAGTTTATTCCTCTTGTTTACATTATCAAAGCGCTCACCGAAGACGTTAAGGTAAGCGTTGGCCAAAATGTATCCGTGCACGTTGCTGGCATTGCACTGGATGACCTGAATGTCCTTTGAACTTACGTTCGAAAAGGTCAAGACTGTGCGTTCTTCGTTCATTCTCATGCGTGGGTTGGAGGGCAAATCTGAAAGTGTGAATATTCAAATGTAGTCATTAATATTAATCACTTCATGCATTATGCAAATCAGATGACATTCAGTCTTTCTACATCCCTACATTTAACTGTAGGGTATGCACACGAGCTTATTACTAATCATCAACAAGTCTACCCTTGTTTCTCATTGGTCGCTCGTTACCTTCGAGAGGTCTCTTGTTCAGCATCCATTCAACCGTGGGCCTCGGGATGCCCTCGGCCCCGCATTTGAAGACAGCCGTCTCTTCGTCCGAGGTGTTGACGTCCTCGGGTGGTTTGTTGTCCTTCCAGCTGGGCATGGCTGCCGAAGTAAATGGAAGGTCGATTATTGAATGCGATCAACTACAAGTTCGCATGTGAATGTGAATGTGAATGTGAATGTGAGGCTTCCTTGACGAAGAAAGTTTAGGAAATCGAAATAATAAATTCTTTGGAAATATGTGCCGACATCTGTTTTCATTTTGTGTGTGGGAAGATGGATGAATGGAACATCAAGATGAATGGATAGGTGTGTGGACAAATGGATTGATCGTCGGATGACTATATTATCATTGAATAGCATTGATGGCTGGGTGAGTGGTTGGATGGATGGACAGACGATAGATGGATGACTTGATGGATAAATGAGTGACGGATTCAAGACTAACATTCCACTGTCAGTTCAATGTCGACAAAGACGGCCTTTCCATAGGTACTTGATCCCGTGCATCTGTAGGTCCCTGCGTCACCAACCTCGACGTTCCTGATCTCCAACTCGTGTGGAAGTTCAGAAGACACTACGATCTTTGGCGGGAAGTCGCTGCCTCTTTTGCTCCAGGATACGTTGGGAGTTGGACTGGAATTAGGAATATGAATATGACCTTGAATATGAATATAATTTGAATGTGAATATAACATGAATATGAATATAACTTGAATGTGAATATGAATATAACCTTGAATATGAATATAATATGAATATGAATATAACTTTGAATATAAATATGAATATAACTTTGAATAGAAATGGGAATGTGATTGGGAATGGAAATATGAGTACGACAATAAATACAAGAAAAGGAGTCCAATTTCGTAAACCGACACATGGCGTCAGAGGCAATCAACCATTGATTGACGCTACTGTTTATTAGGAAGCATTATCATAAAAAAGTCACGACACACCATCTACAGTCTACTTTTGTTACAATCAATATTTCATTAGCAATCACAAAAGCGACACCCACTATCCGGAGAATATGCATTTCAACTTTTTGGTCTGCCCAGTCAAAGCCAAGTCCTTTCTGGGGGAGGTCCACATGACTCCCGGGGCGTGTTTCCTCACCCCGTCCTCTGTAGGGTATCAAGGAGCAGTTGTTAAGTTAGACATTGATGTCCGTTGATCGATGACAGCCAAAAACCAGCTTGAACATTAGCAACAGGTTTGAAGCATAACTTGTAACATGCGTTGAAACCAAGTGAAGCACGACTAGGTACTAACAAGCAGGCAGCTGGATTTGTTAAGAATTTAGTAATATTAATATTATTCCGCCATTAATATTATTCGTTATTATGATTAATATTATTTTGAACTACAAATAACTTTTTCTGTCGTGACATGAATAATTGCAAACAGAAGTAGTTCGACCGAAAACAACTTCGATAAGGAAATGAAAACACGTTGTTTCAGAACAAAAACAAACCGATTGAGAACTCGTGTAAATTAAGCGCCAGATGAATGTCGGCAACAAGTGAATGTTGGCAACAAATGAATGTTAGCAACAAATGAATGTTGGCAACAAATGAATGTCGGCAACAAATGAATGTTGGCAACAAGTGAATGTCGGCAACAGATGAATGTTGGCAACAAATGAATGTTGGCAACAAATGAATGTTGGCAACAAATGAATGTTGGCAACAAATGAATGTCNTATTATTATTATTATTGTTGTTGTTGTTATTATTATTATTATTATTATTATTATTATTACTATTATTATTATTATTACTATTATTGTTTTTATTAAATATTACCATTGCTATTTGTGGTTCAAACAATCTTCAGAACCTCGTCACTCTACACGAAGCGATCGTGTGTGATACCACGATACCACGGTATCGTTAACAAGATACACAGACTCACATTGCAATCATCTGTTTACTTTCTCAGCCTACATTCTATTCAACAGTTCCATTGTACTCCCTGTGTTCACTTGCCACCCACCGTCCAAACATGTTGCAAAACCTTGCCATAACTACCCGAGGATTCCCTGGGACGGGGGACGGAGCCGGTGCAAAGATGGTCAGGCCCTGCCGAAAGTTTATAACTATCCCCCCCTATGGTTTCAAGCAGCGATTGAACGCGAGCCTTTATTGCAATTAGCAATTTGAAATGATCAATCATAATTTATTTTTATTGGTTAATCATGTGATTCTCTTTTTCAACGTCGTCATGACAACCGACCGACCGACCGACCGACCTCTCGTCTAAGCAGACTCTGGATTGTTAGGGTCCGGTAAACAAACCCAGTCTCAGAATTTGACACCTCAACCATCCTTGAAGGACTCACAAACTCCCACTGTTTACCTGGATATTTGCCTGGAGTGATGAAATTGAGCCAATTACTGCTTCGTTAACGGACAGTTTTAATACATAATTGTTTAAAACAATTCTGAGAATCGTCATTGCTATTCTCGACTTAATTTTTTTTGGCATTGGTAGTGTTTTTTTTTATAATTGACAATATTTATTGATTCGTCTTTCAATAGATTATTTAAACATTTCGATGGAATAATAGCCAACAGGTGAGACTAAGTGATTAATGGCCGGGGCTTGTTTCTAAACTTGTCAATGCAGGTGAGATGTCCAATGTTGTGAGTGGAAAGGTGATTTTCTTTGGTGGCACTGGAACTTCCACTCTAACCACCCACCCACCTGTGAAACTCACATTGAAGTCCTGACACTCAGTGGAAGACAGTCTGCTGAACAATTAGGCCATTAAAATAATTAATTACGAACAATAATTAAACCACCAACATCATCATCATCATCACCTTTATCATCGTCGTCTTCGTCGCCATCATCATCATCGCCACCGTCATCGTCGTCGACGTCGAGAAAGACTTAAACAGGGAAAAGGGGATACTAGGCATTTCAGAGAGTCACATCAATTGAGAGGATGTCAACGCAAGAGCGGTGTGTAACTGAGCAACCACTTGACGTTTCTGCGCTAACGTCTCCAAGTGGAAAAGCGGTAGAATTTAAGTGAAAGACTCGGTGAAGAGTTAAAGGTAGGAGGTTGCTGTATCACTAATGGCAACCAGAACGATGATGGCGTCGGTTGTGACATTGTTGGACTTTCTTGCATCAATGCGCAATGATACACAGCAAGTACTGACTGCTTAAAAATCACAGAGCCAGGTTTTAACCGATGTCAAGAGTCGTTGACAGCTATTAATGTGTCTCGTCATGCTTTTGACGGATGACTTCTGCATGAGGAAAATAAATGGACACTTTTTGTAAATTCCAGACTACGTTTAAATAATGATGATAATAATAATATTAATAATAATAATAATAATAAATTATTAAATTAATTAAATTATGTTAATACTGCAACCACTTTGTTTATAAATGTCTCATCTTCATATCTTAAAAACAGTATAACACACACACACACACACACACACACACATACACACACACAAACACACGCACACACACAAATCTACTACACTCTCCTAATCTCCGTCCTCGTCCTCTCTCATACCGATACTTGTGAAAGCTGTGTTATTAAATTTCAGGCATTACCTCCTTGTATACTTAGACCGAATGATAGTCTACAGAAGCCAATAGAGTATGCCATGGCGCCAGTGGCCAAAAGAAAAAGTGCCGAAGCCCAGAAGAGTGTCAGTTATGGACTTGCTGGTGAATTTGGCTCACTAGTGGTAGTAGTTTGATTGGAAATATTTGTTAGTATGTTTGATTTGCATTAGTTTAATTATTACATAATAATAATAATATTATTATTATTATTAATTATGTTTAATAATAATAACATTAATATAATTATAAATTATTATAATATAATTTTATATTATAATGTAATATAAAATAAATATATAAAAATAAATATTATATTGTAATATAATAATTATATTGTTATTATTATTATTATTATTAAATTTTATTGTTGGTTTACTGTCTCGCATACAAGTTAATAATGACTGAAATATTTGGCCCTAGATAAGTAATTCGTTTTAAACTACGAAAGGAATATACTCATTTAATAACATTTCTATTTCATGATAATATTTTTTTGAAATTATCATTGTCAAATTTGTTAATGTTATTTTTATTTGCGATGTTGTTATTATTATTATTATTATTGTTATTGTTATTATTATTATTTTTAATTTTTATTATTAATATTGTTATAATCAGCACCGACAGAGATAATAAATAACCAAAGAGCAGCTAAGAGCCTTCAAGTACCGCAGGGATCAATAACACGACTTCAAATAGAAAAAAAAACATTGAGGATTATTTTCCATCCTGTGCACCACTCGGACGCCACTTATTTCTTTCCAATTCTCCACGTGGAAAAGCCACCGCATATGGCAACACTCCAACTCTGCCTGGCTACAGCGAGTGCTCTGGTTCCGGTATAACGAAGACATCACACGCCCGGATTTCTCAAAATCGTGCTCGCTTACACGAGCGACGGGTGGCTCTTGAGATTTCGCCATGATTGATAGTTGAAATTATGTTTGTTTACACCTGTTGGCACCTACTTCTACATTCTCCATCGTCTTTGCATTTCCATTTCCAGAGTTTTCCAGGCAACTTGAAAAAAAGATCAACATTTCTAAACGAAATCATTTCCTCCTGAATTTGTCCATGTACAGGCAGTATCCTGCGCCTAGCATCTTGCTTCAGCCAATGAAGTAACTCATTTAGTAAGATTACGTTGACGGATGCTTTAATTTTTATCTGAGATTTTTTATTTTTCAGGCCGCTGAAACCTGAGTGGACCAATGACCCGAGTTTAAAAGGGGATTTGCAATAAATTTAGGCAAGAGTTTTTCGGGTTCGGTAGATGGCAGTGATTTATTGGTATAACGTGTTTAGAAGAATAATTCATTGATGTCGAAAAAAATTAAAATGTGAATTTAAAAAAAAAATACGTTACCATTAATAGGCGTATTTTCTGAAGCAAAATATTGAATTCATAAATTACTTATTTAAGTTCATAAAATGAAATAATTGATACATACGCCTAATTCACGCCTAATTTTTCAACACATGACAAACCTACAAACCTACCGAGCAAATATGAAATTTGGTAAGTAGACTGCGTTACTTGTTTCGTTTCGAAGCCTGAAACAAATTCTTCAATTTTTTTTTTATTATTTTAGCTTATTTTTTGAAAATGTTTTAATTGATTAATGGTCTTACTAAAGTTACAAATAATTTTTCAATTAAATTACATTACAAAGTAGGATTTTTTTTTCGATTTTAACAGATCTATTCCTGAATATTAACGGCTTAAATTCTTAGTAATTTAATATTTTTAAAACGTTTCGAATCTATCCCGCCGTGTTTGTTTGACTTTATTTTTGTTGAATTTCCAGCGCGACTGACATTTTGAATTAGAGCTTTTGTCTCGTTTTGAACCTGTGAGTTTTTTGGAGTTAATGAAGCATTAGCACGATGAAATATAGCTCAAGAAGTTGGTCTGATTTGATGCTACTAGTCACTTACTTATCAATTAAGAAATTATTGTTGAATACATGAAACGTTGTTTTTGATCTAGAGTTAATATTCGTTTTTTGGAACTTGAAACAACTATTCTTTCCTGAAGTCTATGCTTCAGTTAGTAGCCGAACAATTCAAAAAGAGAAATGGTATATTTTAGAAAAGGGCAGCATTAGTTTGACTAAACCCGAAATATTAAAAGTCTACAATAAAAATGGAGATCCATATATCATGGTTAAAGGGCCTTCTCATGTACTAAATTCGACAATCCTCAGTCATTTTACCCCGATTCACCTAACGGGATTTTCATCTAGAGTACTTGATGTGTTTGCTGTACCAGGTACTTCAGGTTTTACATAATGCCAATTACCTCTTACTTTCCTAAATGTTTGTCTACAGTTTTAATTATGCAACTCTTATAACATTCGGTTTTGCAGTATCTTCAACGAGTTGCTTTTAATTTTGACGATTCTTGTAAGAATAACTTTTTCTGACCAGACGGCATATTCAAGTTTCCAGCCGTAATGGTGTCACTTTCTGGAACAGTGAGCGCCAAATCTAGTGATCTAGATTGCAAGATGGCTTTAGCCGACGTTAGCGACTTTCAGAAGCCAAAGCAATACGATATTATCCCTGATGAAGACGTTGTGGTGAAGGACTTCGTTAGCTTAACTTGGACGAGCAGCAAAGATCTTTTGGTGTGCAGATCATACGACGGTATACCGATTCATAACCTCAACATTATATATTCAAATTATTATTTTGGAATATTTCAGACAAATCGGTCCCTAAGGAGGACTTAATGTACTACCGAAGAAAGAAGGGAAGAGAAACTCAACTATGGGAAGGACAGAAAGTCACTCTTATTTACGCCACAAGAATGATTTTGTTTGAAAGCATTTGGAAATCATTTGATGCACTTTATGCGTGCGATTACGCCAGCAAATCGCTGGTGTTGTTATGGCCCGAGGCTGGAGAAGAGAAGCCAGGAGAATGGGGAAACCCTGATCACGTTAGGAAATTACTACTTCGATCCTCGCTCGACCAGTCAACCTGTTATAGGGGTAGTGTGCTCAATCTGGAGAGGCATGATTTCGAACGCATTACCTTCAGAAAAAAATAATATGTAATTATAAGGAATCAGGGCAGATTTAGTGTATAGCATATGAAGTTTTGTTGCAGCTCAAGAGGCAAGTACTGGAAAAAGGTGATTATCAGGATTTGCTCTTGGTCGATGTGAACAAGGATGGCAAGCTTGATTTGTTGTTTTCAAACATGGATAATGATGTGTGGATTATTGAAATTCCAGCGTCAAAAGACTTCAAGTGAGAGTCAGAGCCTCTTGTTAAGATGCTAAGTTTTCTTTTGAATGACGAAGTTATGAATTTTTGAGATGTATTACTGATGACTTGGAATTGATACTGTCAATCTCTTTCACGGCATGCGATTGTAGAGCTGCTACCTGCCTCGTTTGTATGTAATTGTTTCCAGTTAACATTTCATTGAAATTTCAATTCATTCAGAAATCCTTCCAATTACAAACCGCACAAGTTGATTACGGGAACGGCGGATGCATGTCAAAATGTCTTACAAGTCTTTTATCCTTTCACTGGGTTATAAATAAAAATTTAGTTAACTGATGGTTTCATAGTTTTTTTTTTGTTTTTTTTTTTTAAGAATTTAGAATTCGTTTATTTCAAAACTCTGAACGAAGAACCCCCCAAAAAATAGTTGATATTGTAGTTGAAGTTAACATCATTATTTTTGGTAGCCATTTATCTAGCGTTTCTTCCCAGAGGCGCTTGTGGCGCTAGAGCAAGCTGGATTTCGAACACAAAAAAAATGCGACTGTTGCCGTTACTGCAGGAACGCAAAACTTTGACTTAAGTCTCAGTAATGATTCAATATCAGTGGGATGAGTCAATGACTTGAAATGCTTTCTATTACGATTCTGTTAATCAATCATTCAAGTAATGGAACTCTTACATACGATGCACTTTCGGGCGCTAAGATCTTGCGAAATAATATTATGGATGTCGTTTTCAAGACTGACGTGAGCGAAATCAGCACTTTTGAACAGATAAAACATCAGTGATAGCAATTTATTGAGACGACAGTTTTGTTTTCTTAAGATACGAAGGCAAGCCATGGATAATCTCAGGTGGGGATTGTGGTGCCTTTTATTTCGTCTCGGAAAGTGACGGGGCTTCAAATTGGAGTTACAACACGTACGAGATTCCATATGTGGGTCAGGTGACGGGTGTCCTAGCTGTGGACATCGACCAGGATGACTTCATGGAGTTGTTCCTTTCCTTCTACTATGTCAATGCTGTCAAAGTATATTCATTCATGAAATTAAATGAAGAATTTCCAGCTGTCACTCCTGATACCGTAGGGACTTCAAAATGTTCCACGTTTATCAATTTTCTCCACGTTACTCTTGTTTTCACATTTCTCGTGGATTACGTGACCTCAAGTCATACTTTCGAACGGTGGTTTTTAAATTCAATTATTTGATTCAAATTACAGGTTATTTTTTGGTTCAACGATTTGAGTTAAATACGAAATATTGTTTTGTTTTATTTGGCGCTGTTTGATAGTACCAATAAATATTGTTTTAATTAGTAATGCAGAAATTGGCCGATAGTCCACCCAGTCTCTAGGGTATTGCAGGATGCATCGGCTGACTCCATCACAAGGGAAACAAAGCTACATAATACCAAAGTAGAAAATGCGTATTTTATTTTAGAGCAAACAGCTCTATACAATCCTTGTGAAGATATGGACTCAGGAGATCTTTTGCCTGTGACTTCACATTTCTCTGCTGCCACTATTTTTGGGGCAATATGTTTGGGGAAGTTAATCTTTGAAAACAGTTAATCATCACACTTGGGGTGACTTAGTGGTGACCAGGTTAGAGGCAACAAAATTGATATTATCTAGAGTCAGATGCTTAACATAATAATAGCTCAACAGAGATTTTCCCTTCGAACAAAGGAAGGTCTCAAATCTCACTAACATCGGACAATCATCATATAAAAAAAGTGCCTGGTCACACAGCTCTGGTGTCCCAGTTACTTAAGTTACTTACAGATCACATTTGCCTATATTTTATGTGCTATATGCTGCAGTATATACTGTATGTAGTATGTTTTGCTGCCTGAAGGACAATCCTTTGACAACTTAAACAAATAACTACACCTAGAAGAAAATTTGCACAAGAAAGAAATTGTCAAGACTTTTGCTCCTGAATATGGTTCATGTAAGGGCAAGTAGAAAATTATTAGAGTGAGTAGCTCTTCATAGTGACAAAATCTTGGTCAAATGTTTCACATAAAAAAGATATTATATTAACAATCCAACACAGATATTGAAGAAAGAGAATTTCAGAAACCGAAGTCAAGTCATAAAATCAAGTTTCTGAAATCAAATGCCTTTTGTAGAAATTACAAATAAGACTTTAACAAAAAATAAAATGTAAATTCTTTGTCTATCAGTGTTCAAAGCCTGCAGTTGCAATCCATAATGCCTACTAAAACCTAACGTGAACAGGTTTGACATCAGCAATGATCCAAAACTAACATAACACCTACATTATGTTATATTATGTATGTTGAAAAAAGTCTAGGTAGCAGTGGTTCAAAATAAAAATATTACAGGCCAAAATATCATTAAAATTTATTTAACTCATAATTATTCACATGAAAGAAAATTAAACAATTTTGTGCCGTAAAGATTATTGTTAGTTATTTAGAGCAAGCCCAATTTAAAAGAAATATTATTTTACGATCAATATATAAAATAATTTATTAGTTTATAATTTTTCATTTATTTAATAATTATTTAAAACATTCGAAACAAAATATTGCTTTGTTTCAAGAAACGATTTTACAACTCATTTATAATTTTTCAGTTTTTTTTAAAGTAAATATATTCAAAAAATAAATACTATTTTACAAAAAAATATTAAATAAATATTACTTCTCCTACTTTTATTTTGTGTGCGAAACCTAGTTACTCGGTCTTTGGACACAAACATTCCTTTTTCCTCTTAAGCTTACTAAGGTTCGTTTCCTGTGCGTATCGTGGTTTTGTAAATAAACGTGAGCGTCTTGAATTATCGTTTCTATTTATAGTGTTCTAAACTGATGGATGTGTGAATTTAAGTAGAGCATTACTACGTTTCTAACATGTGGATATTTCAATTGTTAGACCATGGGCAAGGGAAATAACGTCATCCCGAACGGACACTTCCACAAAGATTGGAAGAAGAACGTTAAGACCTGGTTCAACCAGCCGGCAAGAAAGATCCGCAGGAGGCAACATCGTGCCGAGAAGGCTAGGGCCATCGCACCTCGCCCAACTGCAGGAGCTCACCGCCCAGTAGTAAGATGCCCAACATTTAAATACAACACTAAGGTCAGGGCAGGCAGGGGATTCACCCTTTTGGAACTCAAGGTATTTATATAGATATAATCAAATGATTCAGTCTAGTCAATTCAATGCCGACTTTAAATTGCAAGAATGCCGGCGTTAACAAGAGGTTTGCCAGAACTGTTGGAATTGCTGTTGACTACAGGAGAAGGAACAAATCTACTGAAAGCCTCCAGATCAATTCCCAGAGATTGAAGGAATACATGGCCAAACTGATTGTTTTCCCCAAGAATGCTGCCAAGCCAAATGCTTTTGAGGCCACTGTGAGTGCATATCAGATTGAAAATATTATGTAATAATAGATATTTTGATAAATGTTTTTACTAATACAGGAGGAGCAGGTCAAGATGGCCACCCAGTTCACTGGTGAACAAGTTATACCCATCAAGGTTCCAGTCTACAAGGAGAAGGCCCGTGCCATCTCTGAGGAGGAGGTCAAGTACTCTGCTTTCGTTGCTCTCAGACAAGCTCGTGCCCATGCCAGACTGGCTGGAAAGAGAGCCAAGAAACAAAAGGAAGCTGCTCAGGAGACCAAGGCATAAATTATAGACAGCAAAATAAAGCCATGATTCTTTTGGAGACCATGTTTTATCATTTGCAGTGTGTACTGAATGTTATTGTCAGGGGAGGTGTTGACCGGTAGAGTAGTGAGGTTTTGGTTATTTCAACTGGCCGTTGAATTTTGCGACATTATGGTTCTGCTAATTTTGGCATGATTTGCTGCATGAATTGTGTTGCAAATTGAAAGTTTTTGACCAGAGCAATTGGGGTTAGACTTGATGAGTTGCAATTCTTCTCAGAATGGGTAATGATTTCATAGTTGTTATTGGTGCTGATTGATTCAAACTTCTCCCTAGGTTTGAACCAATTTTTGACCTTATCAGTGATTTGCATTTTTTCATTAGGGTAAGGGAGCCTTTCATTTAAGCTGAGTAAAAAGAAGATTTGCATGAATATGTTGCATGTTTTGCATACATAATAGGTCCTAAGTGGTTTGAGTAAATTGCTAAGGGAATACATTTGAGAGGCTGGTCCAAGCTCTCGAAGCACCATAGAAATGGTTCATTTTTTGGCTGTTATGGAATGGGTTTTGGCAAATTCGTCTTAATAAGTTTGTTTTTGGGTGGCTTCAGGGTAACGTTTTTTTATTGAAAACCTTTCTTGATATGATTGACAGGCATGATGAGGAATTTCTTTTATTTAGTTATTAAACTTATTAATTACGGTATCATTCTTTATTCTATATTGCTCTCCTTGCTATTCAGCTCTTTCTTTTCATAAGCAAATTATGGCCAATTGCTGAGATGGGGTTTTCTAAATTTCTTTGAAGTTGCAATTGCACTGAATCCTGTACATTAGATCATTCATCCATGGATGAGGAATGCTGTGTTGGATATCGACAGGAAAAGATTCATCAGACAAAATTCTTCTATAACAGGTTTATATAGACATTTGTCACTAGGTTATCAAAGAGCTGCATCTTCCAAGCTGGGAAGAGACTTGACCATGGATGTCATCTGATAACCTTTTGCATTTTGCTTTTCAGAGACAAAATTAAACTAACTTTTGTTTGGAAGTGTAAACCCAGTGTTCTCAAATGTTTGTGGCAAATAAATCCCTGGTATTCAAATTTTTATAGTCTTTTGGGCTTGCAGTTTAACATCCTTATATCCGTAAAGTGGTTTTTTTTTTAATGATATAAACTTGAGACTGTCAATGCATTTTAAAGAGAGTAATGTTATGCTACATTAGTTCGCCATTTCCCAATAAAATTCGGGCACTTCTTCATGATGTTTTGCTCGCAACAGGAATGCTTTGTTCGGTTTTATTTTTTCTCGTTGGCAGTAGAGGCTCAACCACGATGTGGGGCCTTATTTTTTTTTTAAAGCTGCTCCATTTCTTTATAACATAAAATATTGACAGTACTGATAATTAATTCTATGCACTTGTAAAAATGACGCTCCTCGTCAATGCATCGCTTTTGTTTGTTTCGCTTTTTTTAAAATACGAATTTATTTTTTAAACAAAGACTTTTTTTAACTCGTAAAATGCCTCAGTTATAGGCTGTAAATTAAAGTAAGAAAACTCAAGCATATAAGTTTAAATTTAAATCCGCGTATGTGAGCTGACACAATATGATATTTAAATAATTAAATAAAAAAATTTAATACTCACATATAGAATCATGGTTTTCTTAGTAGAGCCTCTCAATTTTGAAATTTAATCAATTACACTTATATCTGCCGATTGCGTCGGCATGAAGGTCATTACTTTGGCGGGCGTGACTTGACCATTCCTATCGCATCCTTAGTTTGGCGTTCGTCGAAAATAGTGTGAAGCCATTTTTTAAAAAATTGGATTCATGTTTTCACTTCTGTTGGACCACATTTCCCTATCAAGTCCTACCACATTAAGTTTTCCAATATAGCTGAAACGAAAGACCCGCAAGTGGCAGATATTGGCAAGTAGTTGGCATGTTAAAAACAGGCAATCCACATAGTCTTGGATCCAGACTCTGGGTTATTTTGCTATAACCTAAGTTATCTTGGTGTCGGAACGGCGTAAGATTCATGAAACTGATAGCAAATCAACTTTTGCTGTGATTTATAATTGGGCTGAGGTCTACTTTGGAGGAGAAATCTCCCCTCGATATCAATTGTTTCCAGCACAAGTATTTTAATTTTTAAGTTACCTTGTGCAGTAGAACTAGTAGTAGGGATGGCGTTTGGGATTATAAATGAGCGTCTTTCCATGTGCAAGAGTTGTAAATGTTAAGTAATATCGACGAAATAGGAGTTTGTAGAATTTAAAAAATTTATTGCAGTTAAATTAAACCCACTTTATTATGTGACAATTCTAGTTCTCATAATACCAAGCCGGAAAAATTTTTCCACCCCACCCCTTCCACAGAAATAACTAAAGTGGTAGAAGAATTAAAAAAAATTAAATTTAAACAGCTGAATTAATATTACATTTTAATTTAGAAAATGTTTAATTGTTTGTAATTATGCTAACGCTACCTATGCAATTTTTGGTAATAGGCCCTCCTTTTCCTCTTGAACTTGACGCCGCTTGGGTTCGTTGTGTTCTAGTTAGTTTGAAGGCCATTAGTCGCTTAGTTTCGATATATCTTGTCATTAAGTATATCTAGTTTTATAATTGAAGCTTGCTGCTGCTTCAACGGTTCGAAAATGGTGAAAGGTAACGACGTTATCCCCAACGGGCACTTCCACAAGAAATGGAAAGAAAATGTCCGCACGGATTTTGGTCAGCCTGTCCGAAAGGCGCGTAGGAGAAGGAAGCGTATCCAAAAGGCCTTAGAAAATCCTCTGAAACCCAGTGCTGGCGCTCTCAGACCTGTGGTCAGATGTCCAACGTCTAAGTACAATACCAGGGTTAGGAAGGGTAAAGGCTTCACTCTCAAGGAGCTTGAAGTGAGGAAATGCATTTTTTTTCACGGTTTTTCAAATGCTGTCGTGTTATAAATGGTTTTGTAATTTCGCGTGAAAATATAAGACCTGAGGCTCCTTATGTGATGCAATTAGTACTTAGGATTCACATTATTTTGCATTGATATATTATTGTTAAGGCTGTTGGCATCAAAAAGGAGGTTGCCAAAACAATTGGCATTGCTGTGGACTTCAGAAGGAAAAACAAATCTGCTGAGAGTCAGGAGGTTAATGTTATTAGGCTCAAAGAATACTTGGCCAGGCTAATTATCATGACTGAGAATCCAGCAAAGGTCAGCTCTGGCACAAGAGTAAGTGGGAATTTATCTGTAGTTTCTTTTCAAAGTGGCACTTTATTCCTAAATTGCAAATCCATTTTAGGTGGATCACTTTAAAGGAGATGTTCTGACCACTGACAAGAACATAGTGCCATTTGAAGTGAAAGCTCCCATAGAAAAGCCAAGAGCCATAACTGAGGAGGAGAGAAATTTCTCTGTCTCTGAGGTTTTGGAACAAGTTCGGGCTCAAGGTCGTATTCGAGCCGTTGAGAAAAAGAAGGCAAAGGAAGCTGCTAAGGCTGCTACTATATTTGCACCGGTGGAATCCGCTGTAAGTTGTTGACAAGGCTTTCTTTCACGGATATTATTTTGGTATCGCTATTTCTACATTGGCATTTTGATTAATATTGATTATGATTGAGTTATTAGTTTAAACCAACTTGTAGCTGACCACTGTATTTTGCTTGCAATTGCAGAAGAAAGCGCCTAGAAGAGGAAAAGCAGCCAAAAAGAAGAAGGCAGTTCAGACTTCCGAATCTCAGGAAGGAGACATCAATGTTGGAGCCGGACAGCAGGGAGTTGCAGAAAACAATCAGCCTGCGAAGAGAGTCAAGATGTGAGAGATTTGCAGTGAAGAAACTTGAATTTCTCAGTGTCGAACAAAACTGTTGCTTTCATTGGCGTGTGGCTGTGCACCCAGCCTTATCCAGAACTCTATTTTGTCGTTATTTACGATCAATATAGCGATCCATGAGATCCAGTTCTGATGCTGAAGTTTGTTTTTGTTTCAACTGACTTTATAGATGTTTGATAACTTGGATTTGCTGATCACCCTTGCCAAATGGCTAGTAGGCTGTTGATGCCATATTCCTGGGCGCTTGGTGTGCATCGAATATGCATGGAGTAGGTTACACCTATTTGCTTCCTCAGCCAATTAGACTTCAGTCTAGCAATCTGGCTTTAAATCATTATTGAATTTTATGGTGCTTTAAAGCAGATTACTAAAATGTTATTTGAAATCTGGTGAGTGCTTTAAGATTGCAAAAACAGCCCATCAGCACTGCATAAGCTCTGGCTAAATGGACTGACCAATGTTAAGTTCCTTCATAAAAATTTATCCATCGAGGTCAGATACCTTGGGTTATGAATGTGCGGTGTTTGAATGGACGCCAATCGGTTGAGTCGTCACAAAATGTTACACATTCCACAGGCAGTTGATTTTATAGGTTATACCGAACTGCTTGCAAACTTCGAAAGAAACTCAAGACCAGACATAATTTTTGGCCTATATTTACAACAATCCAACCACTTATTAAATAGCTACAACACATAAAAACAGAAAAAAATCATTTAGAGAAAATTATTTAAAACTGAAGCCTGGATTGTCAAAGGAATTTTGTTTGTGTGGCTAGGTCCACTCTGTAGAACAGTTTTCGATCAGTCTCTCTTGAGGCGTTGAGTCGTCATTCTGTAGATGACGCTATCCCTGCCTGGATCCATGTGCCACATGCCCCAGGCCACACCTCCCATAACAAGAAAGAAACTAACAGATACCCAGAGGATAATGTTGAATAATTCTGCATAATAGGGTTCATGGATGGAAGCATAATTATATTCCTGCAAAGTTAAAACAGAGTGATTAGTAAAGATGCAGCAAGAAATTATAATAATCAGAGCACAATGTAATTTGAATTACAGAGTTCAGATTAATGTAAATTCTACGATTATCGAGTCATTACTGATGTTCATCCTCGAATCTGAAGTGACAATTACCCAGCTGCTTGTCATGGCAATGCAAACGTTCACATACCTTTGGAAAAACAAACACTTGGAGTTGTCTGCCTGATTCATAGAAACCGGGCTCGGCGGACATGGCCACTGCAGCGACAACGACATTGTTTTCATACAATTCCTTCAGGGCCTCAGTGGTCTAGAGATGAGATACAATTATCACATTAAGTAATTGTAGCATTAACATAATAGCAATGAATCATAAATCACTTAAGAAATACATTTGCCAGTGGAGATGATGGCTGAGCTAAAAATTTTGAATTTTTCCCAAATAGGATGTAACACTAGAGAGCTAGTTAATAAACAATACCAAGTGGAATATAAGATAATACTCAGACCTGTTGCAACTAGCATGTATAATATTAAACATTCCTTAGATGATATTTAAATTTGGTGAACTAAGTAAGAGGAAAATGCTAGTTGTGAAGGTCCTCTAGCATATTCACAAGATCTGACATACCTCAGAGATCACAGTTTCCAGAACTTTCCAAGCTTCTTTGGCCTTTGACTCATCACTGAGCAGTCTCAAGCCCTCCACCTTGAAGTGGTAGAAGTCGGGGGAAGGGTGCTCCGTGATCTCAGAATGCTTTTGCAGCTGAGAAGAAATGACAGATTGCAAATGATGAGAGAATTACATTAAAGTTTAAAAATCTCTAATCTACAAAGTAATTATTTGGAAAATTACAATGCCTTAGTTGCTAAGATCCACTGGTTGTTAATTTGCATAGCACCATGTGACTTATCTCCTGACATCCTATTAGTGGCTAAATTCTTGAAACCCACAATAGTGCATAAGATAGCTTCTAAAATGTGTTCAACTCACCATCTCAGTGACCTTTGATATTCCATAAAGTTCAGAAAGGAGAGAAAGGTCATCATCAGAGGTGACATTCAGGTGCTTGATGCTGTGCTTATCCAACCAGCCAGATGACTGCATCTCCTCCAACACTTTGTCAAGAGAGAGGGACAGAGACACATTCTCAGATGTGGACTTTACATCCAACAACTGCATGCAAAAGAATAAATTTACAAAAGTAAGTATAAGAATGTAAATACAATCCTGTTACTAAATATAATGAAATAAGGCCAATAAATCCTTAATCTGCAAATTACATGAATTCTAAATAAATAACTCAGGTTTAGCAATGGCTAACAATACCACTCATGCAAGCAACCATTACAAAAAATCAACTTATTTCCAAAGCTTTTATTGCTTGAAATATTTTTTCTCAAGTAAATAAAAAAGTGCCTCACCTGTTTCTGGAATGAAGTTTCAATAAGAAGAGGCTGCTTCTCCCAATCAACTTCTTGGATGACACTGCTGACAAATTCTTCGTCCAGACCCCATGCCTTCTAATAATTCAAATTGCAAAACTGCACTAACATAATAATCAAATTAGACATAAACATATCGAAGAAGATAAATATTAATCCAAGCATTCATCTCAGAATGGAATTTAAAATGTGAATCATAAAGCAATCATTTAGACATTATAAGCAGCTGACCTTATTAGTCTGGTATGACTTCTGGGCATTGGTGAACTTGAAATCATCACTATCTTTATAATATACTGAGAAAAGAGCTAGTGCCTTTGGCTTTAAGAATGGATTCCCTTCCAATAAGCCACCCCACTTTAACTCCTGTTAATAATAACTTAATTAAATTTCAGCAACAATATAGCAACAGATTATATCACTTACGTAGGAAGTAGGCAAGCCAAAGATATTCGTTATCAACAATGGTATTTCTAAGGAATCAAGGTGCTGCTTCGTATTAACGAACTTTACGTGATCTGGATGTGTTATGACGGCAAACTTACCGTTTCCAGACACACTAGCAATGCCTGTAAAATATTGCTTTAATGTTAATTTAGCAAATAAATGTGTGCCACCTAGTCAGATCAAGATCACACATAGTAGGTAGGTGTCCACCTGATCTTATGACCAACTCACAATTGCTTAAAAAAAGCACATTCCGCAATTAACTCTACAGGCGATCGAAAAAAAGCTACATAACTGTTCATTAATACCTAGAAAATAATTTCAGACCAACCTGCTAAAAGGAGAAAAGCCACCAGATTCATCCTCATCAACTCAAATGACAACTTAACATAAACAGAACCTCCGCTTAAATATGAGCTCGTACTCAAAAATTGTCCTCAGTATCAGCGAATATTTATATTAAATAAATTTTACCTATTTTATTAACATTAAACCTTAAAACTATGCTCAAAATTACACCTCGACGATCTTAGTGTGTCCACAAAGTTATTAGCTTTTAAAGCTGGTTTCAGTCAGTTTAATCAAGACCGAAAGACATCGATAAACAGATCATTCTCTCAAATTAATTCAAGGCAAAATTATAATATTTTCTCTGATGTCTTTTATTGTAAAAATTAGAAATGGAATAAAAATCAATGTTAGGAGAATCAAGCAGAAAATCGACCGTGAGGTGACAAAACATATCGAACGAGAGCATTTTAATCAAGCAAAATGTTTGCAAGTCAAGTGCGGCGAAGACTAGAAATAACTTGATATCAATTAAACGAGATTAGAAATGAAAAAAAGACGTTGGTACTCAGTGTTTAGCAATCTAAATAAACTTTAAGTTGCATCTAACATTGCAACATCTAACATAACGTTGCATTTCAATGGAAGTCAGTAACGCAAATAGTGGCACAGAAACAATTCTCCAGAGTGTAGGGACCTCGACACTTAAGCAAAAATAATGCAAACCATAAAAACTAAAAGAAGCAGGCAATTGGTACAAATTTTAGATCGACTAAAAGGCTTTCTAAGTAGACATAAACTACTCAATCAGCGTAGTAGTCTTCGTCTTCATTGCCATTGTAGCATCCAACTTCATATCCTAAGACAGTGGCATGGTCTAATTTGCCTGGGGACTGAGCAAGTTTCAGAACAATTTCTGAATCTCTGTTTTGTCTCTCTTCAGCCTTCAACCTTTTCTTTTTTCCATATAAATCTGGATTTTCTAAAACCTGTGTCAAAGACAACAATTTTTTTTTCATAAAATATGTAAAATTAACAAATATTAAGAAAAACCTAACTCTGGGAGTAATAAAGCAAAAGAACTGAAAAAGTTTTAAGAGAATGATTATGCTCACCTTTCTCTTTGGATCTGTCAATTTGAGGACATGTTGTAAAAGTGCTCCACATAGTTCCTGGGCCGAGCATGGACACTCAGTAAACAATTCAAACTCGTGGATGACTCTCTCCATCTCTTTTATGGCATATCTGTGCCTCTCAAATGGCAGCATAACTGGCTTTCCATTCTCCAATCCTGGACTGTCCACCAATTTTGTCTCATTCTTCTCGACTTCAAAATGAGTACTTTCAGTGAGTTTATTATGATCAATACCAATATTTTTGAGATTATTGGTTAAAGAATCATATTGGAGAAATTTCTGATCCTCAAGACACATAACAGGGCCTCCTTCTTTCATTAAAGAAACAGGATTACATTTGTCAGTGCTCGATTCTTCTTCAGGCAAATCAGATATCTTTGTTACTGGCTTCCCATCAGACAAACTATGGCATGGATTCACTTCATCATTCTCAGCATCAACACGCAGTTTGAGATTGTCTGAAATGCCATCTTCATTTTGAGACTTATTTTGCAATTGCTCAGATGAGCCTTTATTGGTTTCACCAACGTGTTGTTCTTTAAATGGATCATGAACTAAAATGTCCTCACTGATAGAGACCTGCATACATTCATTATGTGTGGTAATTCCTTTGCTCTCTGGACTAATCTTTGAGCTAGTCAGAGGATTATCTACTTTCTTGGCCACAGCAACCTGGATTTAAAAATACATTATTGATGAAATAGTTGTGGTTTAAGACTAAGGTGAAGTCCAATAAGCAGAAAAACAAGAAAGCTAAATGATTTATTTGTAAATAATTTATTTGTAATTACTGTACAACTTGATTCTGCTATTTCTAAAAAAACAAAAACGATTTAAAATCCATCTTCATTCCAACAGGGAAATTAATCTGACCATTTGAAATCATTAGCCATTAAACAATTAATCCTTTAAAATTGCACACCAACGTTAAGAATATTTCATTTTATACAACATTACAGCTTCTACTCCTACGAGCAATGATGGCAATAAAAGCAGGAATACAACCATCTGAGCTAACTTGCATATAACTAACAACAAGTAAGTAAAACATCTCAATCACCTTAGTCACAACTGGATCAAAGTTGTCAGTGATTCCGTCGGTGGCAAGAAAGATGACATCACCCGCCTCGACGCAAGTGACCGAGCAGGTGAGGTTGTTGAGTTCCGGTTCTCCGGTTTCAGTCACAGGTCCCAGGGCTCCGCCTGCATCCCTGATGTTTCTCTCGAGGGTGACGTCGTGCGATCCACTTGTGATCTCTCTCACCCCATGTCTTCTGCTGAAGACAAATGCTAGACTGTCCCCGACATTGACTACACAGGCAGCATACTTCTTCAGTGGAAGACTGGATGCGTGATCGGCCTTAGGAGAAGAAGGCTGATCAGGAAGATCGTAGGTAGAGTCTATTGGACAGACGAAGCAAACGCAGAGAGTGGTCAATCCTCCGTCATGTTTCAGAATCTTTTTATGGGCAGATTCCAATGATTCTAAGATGAGTCTGAAGATGTCCTAAGGATAGCAATGACGTTCAGGTTTTGTCAGCAAGCAATCTCAATAGTAGCAAGAATTTTCAAAAACATTTACAAAATTTTCTTGTTTGCAATTGAAGACATTTCATGTTTTAATCTATCAACAACAGGCAATAGACTAACCTTTGTGGTTTCAGTTGGAAAATCCTTTCCTTCTCCATTTTCAATTCCAAGTTCTTCAGCCAGGGAGGTGGACATTACACCATCATTACCTTTATCACTCCTTCCATCGTTCCTGGGAATATTCTCTTTTTCAAGTATTGGCAAATCGGTTTTGTCTTCGTGCAAACAATCCATTTCGCATTTGGAGTCCTTGCCCACATCCGGGAAAAGCCTTTCATTGATATGTTTCATGACCCCATAAACGGCACATCGAGCTGCCATCCTGGACTTTTCACCCCAATTCACTCCGTCTGCAACCACCATCAGAGCACTATTGGCCCTAGCACACAAACCAAAGCAATCGGCTATTGGATCGCCTGCAATGTGATTATTTACTTCATTTAATTGCATTAAGGAGGATAATGAGACTAATCCATTAATAACAATTAAGCGATAAATTCAATTAAAAATTAATTAATTAAAGAGATTTGCATAATTACATGAATTAATTACATTACATTTAATAGCAATATAATTCATTACAATATTCTGTTGGGGTTTCTGTGTTACTTTTAACATTATTGCCGGGTCATTTTTAAATGTCATTTTTCCATTTGATAGCAAACTTGTTTGCACTTTCGTGATTAACAGATTACTGCTTTATCTTAATTACCTATAACTTTGTTTACATTAAAGTTTTAGAAATTAATTATGCCAACAAAAGGTTTTTTTCAGAATGAAACCATTTCTCTTTAAGCTTTAATTGCTAATTTCTTTATTGAATAAATGTTTGTAATTATATATTTTCTTAAACGACCATACACCAAAATGAATGATCTTGATACAAGACTAGTTGTTGGTTATTTCAGCCAGTAATTTGAAATCATTCTTGAAATCCAAAACTTGGTAAGAAGATCCAAAGCAACCTTCATCTGTGATCTCCCATTACAACTTATTTTCCCAACATATTTTATTCAAAAATATGAACAAGTACTTTCTCATAAATGTTGTTTTATTATGTATAATTATTGCATCTAAAATGTGAGACCTACTAAAATGGTGTTTACCATGTTGTCGTTGGTTGTAAATGCTAACATTATCACATAAATGACCTTCAAAGTCAAAGAAAAAAGTGCCTTCAAATTCTTAAAATAAAATCAAAACCTGTGATCTTTCCATTAACTGGATGCTGGTCATACAATGACATAGAAATGCCATAGGCCTTCCTATTCTTGACATTCCACTTAGTACACCCTGCAAATGGTTTGCCATGTGCAACACTTCTTCCCTTTCCTGCTTTTTCATCTAGTTCAATAATTTAATTCAAGAGTATTTCCAATTGAGATATTAAAAGTGACATTAACTTTAATTTTCATTAAAGTGATTCAAATAGTGAAATGTACCAAACTAGCACTAAAGTCACCTTGTATGCTCTCTAGGTTTTGAAGAAAAGCAAGGCCACAATCTGGTCCGGAATAAGAGGCAAAGACGTTTTTATCCAAAGTTTGCAGCTTAAATTCGGGTAATACAGAATAGTTCCTGTTGAACCACAAGTCCGTAGAAACTGCCTCCCTATTCCACCTGTAAGTTAATTACATCAAGATTTCTTCTCGTTTCTAGAAGCAACATAGTCAAACAGATGACAACAAAGCAATTATGTGAAGATTGAGAATGAGAAGAAGCTAAAAACCCAACTTTTTAGAAAAACTGGTCATCATTTTCGTTGTTTTGCCATAGAACGACTATAAACAAATTAAAAATAAAATTACGGAAT
The DNA here is from genome assembly GCA_011800805.1 of Hirudo medicinalis. Classification (NCBI taxonomy): domain Eukaryota; kingdom Metazoa; phylum Annelida; class Clitellata; order Hirudinida; family Hirudinidae; genus Hirudo; species Hirudo medicinalis. The sequence continues at coordinate 130,316 of MPNW01000075.1, forward strand.
AACTTCTTCCCTATCCCCTGCCAAGAATTTCATCGTTTCCTGACGGTCTGTTTATAATCAATAGCGATCCAACCTAGTAACAAAATCTTGCACGAAGCGCTTTTATTGAACAACTTATTTGCTATTTGGTACTCATTTGCTGATATTTTCATCATTTGATGAAATTATGCGCGCATAATTTTTTACAAGTTCAGAGCTTATAATTGTTTACCTTATCTACTTGATTGTCTGCTGGGAATTCTTACAAAATTTAAGACTTCTCCTTTCGGTCTAGCCTTTAGTCGCATTTGTACTCTTTTGAAAATGGATATAACTCATCTAAAGATTTTATTAATCACGTTTATCTTGTGTGGGTCAGTCCGTCTCAGTTCTATTGGTCGATTTATTGAATAAATATTCGATTTTATAGAAAATAATTACAGGTAGTTTGCTTTTTTGCGTTGTATCGCAGGACGAAAAGTGGTCAATCTAAAGAGGTCGGAAAAGTCGAAATTCCTTCTCCTGATAGAAATTTACACATATACGGATTACCAATTGGGCAGGGCGATTCATGGGTTATCCAGTGCCCCGAACCGAGCGGAGAGCTAACCATTTTTGACATGGGTTCTATGGAGTCATCTAAGGGACTTTGGAATAGTTCTCAAATTAGAACTTTTCTGGGCAAAAGTTTTCATCTACTTAAAAATATCGTAATTACCCACAATCACAACGATCACTATAAGTAAGAGTTAACATTTAGATATTTGTATTTGTGTATTGTAAATGAATTTGATATGTCACATTACTTTGCATATTAATTACATATTTGTTTCGGTATCCAGTATGCTGCCTGAAGTCCTCACAAGCGTCAACGAAGCCAAGAGTATTTCCAACATTTACATATCATGCACTGCGAAAGATCTTCCAGGTGAAATTTCAGATTGGATCAAAAAGGTAGGAAAGGAGAAAGCTGTGAAGGTATTCAACAATGGCAGAGAATGCGGACCTAACAATATTTCCTGCGGTTTTATACCTTTGTGTCCTAAGCTTTCCACAAGTTTTTCCGAGGGTAATTTACAAAATGATACAGGATTTGTCCAAGCCAAAGTTTTGGTGGCTAATGTCGGAAAACAATGCGATCCTAAAAGTGAGAACAAAAATACTGATTCGATAGTCTTATCTTTGAGGGTCGGTCGAGTTAAGATTATGATGAACGGAGATTTTGAAGACTTTACTTCAAACGATGTTGAGGTACGATTAATATTTTAATATTAAATTGAATAATTTTATTTAATTAAATAATATATATGATTGTGACAGTACTTCTCATTAATAATTACATTTCCTAGAAGAATGGACCTCAGGATAAGCTGGTAAAATTCTACGGGAAGGAATTGTTGTCTGACATTTATCAAATATCTCACCATGGAGCTGCCAATAAGGCCAACAAAAACATCATACTGAATGCCACAAAACCTCAGGCTGTCATGGTCAGTTCTAACCCTTTTTATTCCCACAGGCATCCAAGATGTTCCATACTTGATAGACTTATCAAAACCTTCAAATCTCTCTGCAAGCCTAAGTTATGTAAATCATCGCAAAGTTATTGCTGTGAAATAACTTCAGAAAACGTGAATGAACCATCACTAGTTTCTAAAGGTTTCCTCCAAAAAGTTGGTGCTCAACAAACATTTTGTTTATAAAATCGTGGTTTTTAAACCTAATTAAAAGTAATAAACTTTTAAATGCTAATTAAACTGAGTTTTGTTTTAAAATTCACTGGAATTTATAAATTTTAAATCATGCATTCAGATTTATACATGTGGTGGTGAGAAGCCTGACGAATTGAGAACTGTCGTGGACAATCAGTATGCCATTTATTCCACTATCCCATCAAATTCGACCATCAACTTGATCGATTTCCATACAGATGGCTCAAAATGGGGCTTTATGAATAAGATTTTTCCGTGGGTTAAATGAAGTTGAATTAAAGAGAGCATTTATTTAAAATAATTAATATTTTAATTACAAATTATTTAAAGACATATTTATTAAAGATAGTGAGTGAAAGGCACTGAAAATGGCTTGATTAGATTTCCCACTGCGCTTTCTTCAGCTATTGTGAATTTGATTATTATTATTACTATTAATAAAAGTATTTGATCAAATAAATTGTTTCATAGAGACAAAATAAAACTAGGACGAAGACCTTTATTGATTAAAAATAAATAAATATGACTCTTAAAAAAGTTGAACGCAATTATGAAAGACGTCATTAACGGATAGATAGATAAAGTTAAGTCGCAGCAGTAGAATGTCCAAAGTCACTCGTCACACTTTAAGAACTTGTCGCGTCCTTGTCGGGACGGTCGCTGACTTTTGTCTTCCTTTCCACTTTCCACTACCAACGCTCATCTTTTCCACAGCAGCCTCTCTTTGCAGAATGTCGCTTCTTCCATCCGTTCCACTCGATTTTCCAGTGTCGCTTTCGTCATCCTCTCCGGAAAGCCTAACGTATTCTTCCATTCCATGCTTGTATGCTTTCACCAATACGTTCTTTATGTAAGCCCCCCATCCTGACATCAGCTTGGTAACGCCCAGTTTGTCCTCGTATTCGGGGTTTTTGGCTCCCTCGGTGAGAAGCCATTCGACGATTTCTTCGTGTCCGTTGCGGTCAGCCAACTGGATTGGGCGGCTTCCATCCTTGGCCTGATGATCGACCGAACTGCCAGCCTTGACCAAAGATTCTGCCACCTTTTTATGACCATTTAAACACGCCTGAAATATTCATTTTTAAATGAGTTTTAATTGTCTTTGATAATTTATAGACAATTTTAAATGAATTAATTAAAAATTAAATATTGAAATTTCAAATTAAAACTCTCACCGGATGAAGAGGAATGAAACCATTCCTATCCTGGAGGTTCGGATCAGCCCCGTTAAAGAGCAGCATTTGAAGCATTTCAAGGTCACCATGTTGAGAAGCACAGTAGAGGGCAGTGGTTCCATACCCCGTTCTTGCGTTGATGTCGCATGACCAGAGTATCAAGGCTTCAACCACATCTATGTGTCCGTTCTGAACAGCTAGCAAAAGAGCATCCACCTTCTCAGAGTTCCTGTATCCATCTTTGAGATTGTCAGGTTTAGCTCCAGCTGCAAGGAGGGCTCTGACTGTCTTGCCTTTACCGCAACGGCTAGCAAACATAAGCGGCGTCCAGCCGGCTTCATCCAGCGCATCCACTTCTGCCCCATGTTCCGCCAGGGCTTGGACAACCCCCGTCAAGCCCTTCTGAGCAGCAATGTGAAGCGTCGACAGACCCGATGTTATGGGCGGCATTGGGTCTGCTCCCTCTGAGAGCAGAGACCTTACTATTGTCTCGAAAACTGTTTCGTCCGATTGACTATGCTTCGAACTGATGGCCATGTAAAGAGGTCTCAAATGGTCGTATTTTGTTTCAGCTTCTGTGTTTGCCCCTGCCGTCAACAGCCTCCGCACGACCTTCAGGTAGCCGCTGTCACAAGCCAAGTGCAGAGGGGTTAGACCGGTCTCAGTCTCGAAAAGATCAGTTCTGGCTCCATGCTATTGAAAATGAGTGAAGACATGCAAGTAGTTATCACGGAGCTATATAATGGCGATGACAAGAATGTTGATGAGTCAGATAATTAGTCTATTCAATAATTGCTCGATAATCACCTGAAGCAAGAAATCAATAATCTCTTCGTAATTTTTATGGACGGCTATGAACAGAGGTGTGACACCTGCATTCGTTTGAGCGTCCACGTCAGAACCATGCTCAATGAGTTTTCTGTTTGAAGTTTTTTTTCTCAATTGAAACTTTCATTATTGTACTATAAAATATATATTTAAATAGAAATCATAATTTAAATGAAAATAATGCAAGAGATAATTAAGCAAGATAATTAAGAATTATAATTAATAATTACGATAATTCAAACGGACACAAACCACAACAACCTCACAGTATTCGAGTTGCCATCTTGAACTGCGAAATGTAAAGCAGTCCAGCCGCTGGAATCGGTCTTGTTACTGAGAGCTCCGGAGACCATGAGACTTTCGATGGTGTCAGCCATGCCGTTTTGAGCAGCCACATGGAGAGGACAGGAACCTTGGTTCTCAGAAAGGTTGGGATCAGCAAGTGCCTCGCTCAGCAAATACTCGGCCGTTTTGGTGCGTCGTTCTTGGATGCTGAGGTACAGCGATGTGAAGCCATGATAGGTTCGGCGGTTGACGTCCATTCCTGAGGAGGAGAGAAGAGCTTGGACCACCTCTACGTGACCTTTGGCACTGGCAGCATGTAAAGGTGACCATCCTAGGTAATCCACGATGTCGGTCCTTGCGCCTAGTTTCAGGAAATGCTTAACAATCTCCAACTGGCCACAGTGAGCTGCCACAAACAAAGACGTATGACCGTCTGAAGTCTGAGCATCCAGAATGTTCTTAAAAGAATCACGATCTTCTTGTGATGTTGAAGAAATTGAAGTGGACATCTGTGTCTCGACCAGACGAGGGACGTTGGATATGTACGGAGATGGAAAGACTGGCGATGGTGTCATATCTCCGTCAAAAGATGACGTCTCCTCTTTTGTAGGAACGTCTGACGAGGAAGAACCACTTTCCTTCTTAGAGAGTGTATTGTGTTTGAGAGTGGACATAAAGTTGGCAAGCAATGCATCTATGCAATCAACATATCCTGATTCTGCGAGGCAGTGAAGAGGCGACCAACCCTTGCCATCTTTCACCTCGACTTTTGCCCCATGATTAACCAGCATGTGTATCATCGATGGGTTGCCTACTTCACACGCAGCGTGGAGTACAGAAAGGAATTCATCTGGAGATCCGTTTTCTCCCTCGTTAGAATCTTCAGCCAAATGTTCCTCATTCATTGATGCTCCACATTCGAGCAAAAATTCGGCGATGGAAATGTGATTGTTGAGGACTGCTATTAGGAGACTTGTGTCACCATCTTTTGTTTTTAGGTCGACGAAGGTCTTGATGGTCTCGTCATCTCGAAAGGATTGGTCTTCGGACTGCCTCTGCGATTCAATCAATTGCCTTACTGTTTCAAGATGGCCGTTCTGGGAGGCATGATGTAGGGGGCACCATCCTATGTGATCTGCCACGGTTGAATTGGCATGACCACGCGATATCAAAACCTTCAAGCACTCCAAGTTGCCGCATCCGGCAGACAAATGGAGGGGTGTGTGACCGTCTGAAGACAGTGCATCCACTGTAGCTCCATTTTCAATGAGTAATTCGACTACTTCGGCGTGATTTTCTTGGGTGGAAAAGTGAATTGGATACCAGGCGGTATTTGTTTTTGCAACCAGGTCGACGTCTGCATCTGGAGATTCTAAGATGATCTTAACGACCTGGTAATGACCTCCCTGGCAGGCAACATGAAGAGGAGCAAAACCCTCTTCCTCGGGGCAGTTTACTTCTGCACCGCTGCTTATCAGCAGTTTGGTCAGTTGGGAGAACCCGTGCTGTGCTGCCAAATAAAGGGGAATAATACCGTCGCTGGTTCTGGCGTTCACATAGGTTTTGAGGTCTGGCGTTTTATTGAGAAGCAACTCTACGACTGTTTCGTGGTTCTTGCTGCATGCTGCATGAAGTGCTGTCCATCCATCCTTATCTGATCGGTCCATGTCCACTTCACGTTCTAGTAGCCACTTGACCACATCAATGTGACCACTCTGACAAGCGAGATACAGGGGCGTGTACTGCTCTGCAGTTGTTGAATTGACGTCTGCCCCTGCCTCCACGAGGATCTGCACTACTTCCAGACATCCGAGGTCGCTGGAATAGTGCAAAGCCGTCCATCCTTCTCGATCCTCAACTTCCACTCGTGCACCTGCCGAGACTAGGAGTTGCACCATTTCCACGTGACCCTGGGAGGAGGCCGAATGCAGGGCAGTCCATCCGCCGACCACGTTTGGAACATCGAGGTTTGGACGCTGTTCTATCATGAGCTTCACAACGTCGATTCTGTTCATCTCTGCTGCCAAAGTCAGCGGACTCAGTCCTCTCCTGTCGCTTTCGACGCACAGCTTTCCGGATCTTTCCGGACCGAAGTTTTCGAATCCTTCGCTCAACGACTCCAAATCGTCGGATCGAACCAATTCGATGACATCGAGTACTTCGTCCAGGACACGGTCGCCTTCCTGACCTTCGTCTTCCTGGCTGTCACTTTCACGATCTTCAACTTCACGGTCTTCATCGCTAGTCATTAGTCTCAAGGAATTGTCATCGGTTTTCAGCGGCCACTGGATGACTTGGTGCACATCTTTCACTTCGTGATCTTTTTCCAAGCTAGGTTGCTGAATGTTTCCACAAACTATGGGATTATTGAGTTTGTCTGGCCTATCGGTGGTTAACTTTTTAGTTAACTCTCTTTTGTCTGACTTTCCTACTGCCTTCGGATCTTCGTGGCATTTCTTATTTTTGCTATTATCCACAGGTTTCGTTGACTTTTGAACTTTGACATTCTGCTTGACTTCTCGAGTGTCCTTCTTAAGCCTTGATTCCTTTTTTCTCGAATTTCCCTCAGTTTTGACTTTTATCATTTTAATCGGTTAATTGAGTCATTTATAATGAACCTGAAATTATTAATATTTTAATTAATAATAACTTAATTAAAAATATTTATTTTTTCAATAATTTAATTTTGCATCAATTCATTTTTTTACTGGAATCTGGCTTAGTTAAATACCAATGAATTTAGTAAATCTAGACTGAAAATATAAAATATTTTTGTGAAGATGATCGAATGTTTTAAATTAGTCATACTTTTATTTATGTTGGTTAGAACCTTCCCCTTTAGCTTATGATTTTGTGTGTTTTTTTTATATTTGTATTCAAAAAGTTTGTGAAAGTTTTGGTTTATTCATAATTAATTGTAGAAATCTCGCACTTCACATTTAACCGAATTATTTCAAGGCCTCTTCAACCCCAACCCTAATAACCGTAACGTCGATCTCTGTATTAATGTTTCAAAGCAGGGAACAAATGCCAAAATGTACAAAAAAAAAACATAAATAGAATATTTTTCCATGAGAATTCGAAAGACATTATCTCAGGGCTTTAGCAGCAGGTCGCGTGATAAAAACGCTTCATTCTCTTGAACCCGCCAAATCCTTGGCTGAGAAAATAATCTATTCTTTTCAGCCAAAGTTTATTTCAGAGCAACTGCTACTTTAACAGCTTCTGCATGGTTTTGTCAAACGAACGAATGAATAAGGTAAATGATCTCTTAAGAAAAAACGTGAAAGAGTTAAAGCTTCTTAGAAAAAATAAGTTTTTAATGAATAAACTTCTGAGCTTTTCAGGATTATATTTAATAAGAATTAAATTTCAATCCTAGTTAAACCTGCACTCTTTGGGCTTAAGACCGTACAGGTTTGTTTACAAATACAACCAGGTATATGGTGCCGAATGACAGAATTTGCCAACATTTGCCACTTAAGAATGTGTTCTGAGAATCTATTCAGCCAACAACAATAACACATTTCGATACGCCTCTGAAATGGTAGCGCAATTTATCTTGCAAATATACGAAAAAAAGTCTTCAAAAAAGTTTCGAACACACCTTTAGGGTTGAACCAAATTGCCATGTATAGGTGTACAGGTACTTGAGACAAAGAAAGGATTCTAAATCTTTAAATTGTTGAAGTTAGAAGTCCTCAAAACACTAAAATGTTTTCTGCTCACTTTGCTACCCGACTGATACAGGTGGCAGGCTAATTTTAAACTAGCTATACTCAAGTCACGAGAGAAAAATTAATATTAAGCAGTTGATTAATATTAATTAGTTAAGCGCATGCATTAAAAACATTTACCTTGAAATTTCATACTTTTCGTCGGGCATCTTATCATCTTATCAACACAAGTTAGCCAGCTAGAACATCAAGTTTGGCGAGATGGTTAATTCATGGCTTAGAAATGAACAGGTGTGACCGAATACCTTTATTCAGGTGAGCCTCGATTACAATAAAGAGCTACCTGAACGCAAAAGCTTGGCCATCTTTTGTATGCAATTTTTGTCTTCATCAGCTTCAATGTCGGCAGTTTATAAAGACAGGAGGCAACTTTTACCCACAAATTGTTTTGTCCAATATGTGTTTTAATAATGTCCAATATTTCTTTAAATTTGTCGCAAGAGATGTTCCAATACTCTGTGTAATTTAAAGACAAAACTAGAATGTGAAACCAATTTCACTAAAATATTTAGTAATTTATACATTTTCATTTGATCTTTGTTTTGGGTAGATGTTCTTTTTAGGGTCCGAGGGGTTAGACTTAACATATATTTGCTTTCTTTTTTCACTTTCGCTTACTTCGGCAGTTGTTATTTTAAATGGCTAAGTACGTCAGCAATGATTAGATTTAGATTCTTCTTACTAAGAAAGTCTAAGAAATCTTAACTTATAAATGTTCGCACGTTCCAACCGAAGATCTTTTCAGATCCAAAATAAAGCATATTTCCACGACTTTATAGAGCTTGTTAGGTAATATTTAACAATCATTCACAATCGAATGATTTATTTTTAACTTGAAATGTATTAAAATTCTTCTACTTCATTTCTTTCTTCATTAATTGCACAGAAATTAAGACCAAAAGAAAGGCCAAAAATATTGTTCACAAAACATTAAAATAAATGGCAATAAGTTATAAATTTCATTTAACATTTTGTAACGTTAGTTTCGACTCATTAATTCAATTAAACAAATCAGTTGCTCCTCCTATAACCGCGAAGGTTACATAGAAAGAAAATATCCAGGCCTTTCTTTCATTCAGTGGTAATTAATTCAAGCAAAATATTTGAAAATCCATAAAGTTTTTCCATAAAGGTTTTCATGAAAATACGATTGAAAATCAAATTTGTGATTTAAAAATCTCTAAAAATCTCTAAGGTCCCTAAGGTCGTCAGAACTACATTTGTGAAAATATTTCGAAGCAGGGTGCAATGGAAACATGATTTATTAGTTCCCTCAATACTAATTATAATTTTGTTAATTAGAAATAATGGTAATACGAAACAAATCTTTAGTAATAGTGACAAGGCTATTAATAATATTTCTATTATTATTAATTAATAACTAATAACTTGAAAGAACTGTTGCAAGTGACAGATTTAAAATTTTCATTCCAACACAAAACCACATTCAAAACCATTTATGAGAGTTTAGGTTGCACGTGTTTTTCAACAGTTCAGATTTTCATCAAGCTTGACCATCCAGAGTTGAGATTCTAGACTTTAGAGTACATCAAACATACCCTTGGTATCAAACAAAACCTAAACCAACCGGTTAATAAATTAGTCAACCAATTCGTTAGTAAGACAATTGGATAGAATTATTAATGATGGAACTAAATAAGATATAGAAAGTCTACCTCATTTATTTGGTGATTTTTCATGAAGAAAGACTTCGTTAGTTGCATAGCAGATCATATTGTAAGACTAACAAAGAGCTGGAGGCTATCGATACTCACGTCGATCATAACCGTTGTCAAAGAAACGTAAGAAAGACTAAGTGAAAGTGAACAATACACCGGGACTTATTCGGAGTTAACCATTTGCAGACTGAAAGAATAAACTGCACCAACATCTGCGATTCTGAAATAATAAAAACATTAATAATAACAATAATAATAATAATTACAATAATTGTGATTATTAGTACATTAAGAATAACGAATCTAAATGATATGAATGTTCTAAATCTAATGATGGGTTAGTTTGAAAATATTATTAAAATAATAACAATAAATATTATTTTATAAAATAATAATAAATATTATTATTGAAAGCCGTTTATAGGGTTAGACAATTGGCCCATGATTGTTAAGCGTGGACAAGTATTATTGATATTCAGGACTTCTTGTTTCAGGGAGTCCCTCTCTTTTTTGGCTTGCGTCAGAAGATACTGGAGCCTGGTGTTCTCGCAACTGGCCTGTTGGTATTCCTTGATTGAAAGCGTTTGTTCATTTCATTCGTTTGGGAATCTTTCATTTTTTATTGTTGCATGTATTTATAAATCACGATGTTGTGATTGTTATTAATTAATTATTATATTATATGGGATAATAATAATAATAATAATCAGGGATTAATATTTTTAATAACACTAAAAACATCTCTGAAATATTGCTGATTACAGAATTTATAACTTAATAATAATAAAATTAAATTATATGTTATATGGAAATATATCTAATATACTAATATATAATATTATTATATTATAATGGTATAATTATCGGCCGATTTGAAATGATTCAATCATATATTTAATATTTTTATTATTTACTATTCATTATTATTATTACTGTTTTATTATTATTACTGTTAATTATTATTAATATTATTATTATTATTATTACTGCTACCACCAATTATAACGTGATTAGGAAAACTAAATTCCATCATGATTTAAAATTGATTTAATATATTTCAGAGAATGCAAAAAATACAATCTTAGAATATGCACACAAACTGCACGAATTATACTATCCTAATCTTGGAATATATATAAAAAATGCATGCTCTACATTAATTGCATTATCATCTTAAGCAGCTAAAAGTTTAATTGGTCAAAACTATTCCTCTCACATGGATCGATTGGTCAGCCAACTTCTTTTTCTTTTCTCTGCAGGTTTTGGCTGCTTTCCTATTCTGCTCTCGTCGTTTTAACTTCCTCTCGTCATCATTTATAACTGGCATAAGGTCAGGATAGTCGTCGGTATCTATCGAAGAGATCATCTGAACGGTGACTGGGGTAACGGGGCTCACTTGATTTTCAGGGCTTAAGCAGCTAGGTGATGAAATCGGGTTTACATTGACGATGTAGGGATCGCCGTCTGCAAAGATGGACCGGTTTGTAGTTACCAATTCCTCTCTGCTCCATATCCAAAGTTCTTCGTCGCGAGAAATTATAGTATTGATATCTTCCAGGCAAGTATCCTGCACGAATCGATTAGCGGAATTAGTAAAATCATAGTAAAAGTCTCAGAAACTGTCCATGCTTAACCCACGTTATAAGAGAAGGTCGAATCAAAATGCGTTTGGACATCCATGTTGTGAAGGTGTGAAGTAACTTCACCTGAACTCTGCAAATAGATCTGAAAGAAATACCGCCAAGATCAACTTAAGGCCAGTGTTATCGAAAAAGAGTTGTGAAAATACCCGATAGCTATTTATGTAATCGTCATCCGGCATGCATGTCGATAAAAAGAACATTTAGCATTCAAAGAAGTGAATGTTTGCAGCCATGGTAGCTAACTTCATCATTTTCAGAAAACTGTGATTAAGAACAATTTTGTAATAAAAAAGATATTTTTTACTAAAATATTAAAATCTACTGATATCGAAAGTTAGTTTTTAAAAAGTCATCTTTTTTCTATTAAAAATGAAATTATGTCGTCTAAAGCAAACAAATTAACAAAAAAAAGGAGCGTTTGAAGAATTTTTGCGAATGGAAAATTCTCAAAGAGAAAGGGGGAGACAAAAAAAACATGATTTCTAAGAAATGGGAGGAGCATTATTCCTTCACGATGTTGAGTCGGTGTTTCGACGTTCCAGGTTTGTGAGCTCAAACAATTAACAAACATTCCTAATGATTGACCTCAAAACAATCACAGACACTTTGTCTTTTATTGAGGCAAGGTCGAAACTTGTTTCAATAAAAACCAGCATTCTATTTTTTTCCATTTCTGTTTCTGTTTCGACATAAACTTGATTTAGGACGACGATGACTACGATTACTAATACGACGACGACGACTACATATTGGTTTAACGTTGTCACAGTTGAACAACAATCTGAAAATATGAATATTGTGTTCTCTCCCGATGAGACTTAAGTATTTTTTTACTTCAACAATCACTGACCCCTGCGTACCTGAGATTGATGAAAGAGCGTGGTTATTTCGGCCGGTTGTTCTTGTTTGTTCGGTTTGATTGCATTCCAAGCATAGCTGGGCTTATAAACATTACAACTATCATTCCTTAATTTACTGATAATTATGATATTCTTTAGGATAACTATTTAGTAAAGCATTACGTTGTAAGACTTTATATCCGCCTTGATGCAAAACGCTTATGAATAACAAAACACCTTTACGGAAGCCTATAAATAGTTTCGATTCATTGCTACAACTTTTCAAAGACCTGCAGCAAAAAAATTCAAACCTTTGAAGTTTTGAATGATCTCCCGGTCACTGAGAATCAACACTTTTTAAGCTAATAGGAGGGATTAAAATTAATTTATATTAATATTCTAGAAACCAATAGTTGATGTAAGTCTAATACATTCTTAGTAATAATGAATTCAAGTTAACTGACTTGATTCAGAAGTTTAACATAGAATAGCTTGAAGCAACTCAGACGCTTATGTGGACAGAAAGTGGGGAAATTTGTGTTTATGTAGCCTCAAAACCATTGCGGGAACATGACAACTGGATGCATCATACACTACTAACGATTCGATGGATTTAAGGAGATTAAGTTCTTACTCACTCATGATTATCAATAAATAATTAAATATTTATTTGTTCAATTCTATGATGGTTTGTTTTTATTTGTTGTTTTAAATATGCTCTTTCATTTCAATTTTTTGCTTAAATGCTTCTCAAGTGGTGCGTTGAATTTCACAGACGTTCGCAAATGATGAACACATGCATTTGTGAGAGTTCGGGATGTGGGTTTTTAGGGATCACGGAACATTCATCCCACGAAAATTCATCGGATGGAAAATTTTCGGGTACCGGCTTTTAGCTAGGGATCATTATCAGAACGTCATCAATAACCGATATTACAATATAATTATCACAATAAATACTAACGTTGTAAATTGTAAATTTATTAGTTAGAATTTCATGACTTCAATTTGAAAAGTGCTTGAGCAGATAACATCGTAAAAAAACAGGTTAAAGTATGATAACGAGTTCATTATAAAGGCTTTCATTCAGTTCAACCTCTGATTTGATATATTAGAGTTATTTTTCTCTTGGTAATTAAGTTTACATGAAGTTCAAACACATTACTTATAAGTAGTATCAAGCAGACGGTCTTCTCACTGCTAGCCAGCTTGCAGCTATTTTGACTTAGCGGGAAAAGGACAAAGATTGTCCTGACCAGCTGCTTTAATAAATTACCTGAAGGTTGAAACATATCGATCAGTCTTATATTTCTTATCGTCTCGATTTTTTAAAACTGCCTCTTAAGTTATACAAAGTGTAGCAAAAGCTATTCGTGCACCGTATTTCTCAATACTTTCAATCAATGTAGCACAGCGTATTCAAAGATTGTTTAAATTAAAATTGAAGGTTAATATACGTACAATATAAAGGGCTAAATATTCTCGCATGAAAAGGTCCATTGAAATAAACTCGTCACTTGGCAACAATTGCCTTGCTAGCCAATCGCTTGCATTAATATAATGAATTTAATTGAACGATACTTTCAGTAACTCAACTTACTGCTTTGTGCTGCTTAGTACAGCTACTACTAATTGAATTTAATTATTACTTAAATAAATTTTAAGTTTTAAAATCTTTTTTTTGTTTATTCTTAATTTTTGTGGGGTACCACTTGTACTTTTGTCAAATGAAAAGAGATCTAGTCTGAATTTGTTGACCAAATTTCTGGGATATAAGCAGACTGTTGAGTCTGTGAACAATTCCGATGAGTTAGTCGCTCAATTCAAAAATGTTTACAATTTTTTGCAATTATTTTGCCAACTTGTAAATCATATTAACTACTTATATCTAGGGCCGACGTCAGAAATTTCGGGCCCCATGTTATGTCAATTTGGTAATGGAAAAGCAAAAAAAGGTCATGTAATAATGTAATATTTCAAACCAGGACGGGCAAAAAATTGCCCCCATCTCGGCGGCCCTGATTATATTCTATAATATATGACAATTGCTCGTAACTAATTTTCCTTATCTAGATTCTAGACAATCGCATCAGTTGTTATTCATGTCAGCTGGAGAAATGCAAATCTGTTAGAAGGAAATTGTCCAGAAATTAGTTGAACGATGACTGGTACAGGTCACCACTGACTAAGATCAATTTCAGATTCTTGCTTCAAAAACTTCAGTTTTCACTTTTTCTCGAATAGTTTCATTTTTTAAGACTCTTATTATTTCTTTAAATTTTAGATTAATTTCAAAATTTTAAAGTAATTATATTTATGATCGAAATATAGAGTGAATTTACTGAAAATAATCAGCAAATTTACCCAAAAAAAAGAAATACTTAGGCCGCCTTTATGTAGATTCAAGAAATGTCCAATTTATGTGAAATGGTCAGGACTTCAGGTTTTTGTTAATGCCATTTCTTTTCGATTAATATCAGTAGCTACAAAAAGACAACTCAATCAAAGCCTTTGTCGTGTTGCAGACCAGGATAAGCTATCGCTGAATAAGCTTTTTTTCTTTTCGATCTAATTTTGTAGAGCTGAAAAACCGGCTTTAAGCCTACTAAGGAGCTCAAAGTACTTATGAGCAGATCTGGCTTATTACTTCCATTTTCTCAAGAGCGCCATTAAGTGACGATTAACAAACAGCCCCAAAATGTCAAGTGGTGACAACTCACAGCAGGATGTCAACCAAATCTTATTTCGTTCGTTTACCACATTTTCTTAACTTTAAAATATTTTGCGTTAATTAATTTCCGGGTAAACATTTAAAGCAGTTATTCTAAGATTCTACAGGATATGAAAAGGGTCGCGAGATAGGGGGTGGGCAAGTGCTTTGGGGCTGAAATGTCTGTCAGCAGCCATGGACATGAACATATGCTTTGTTGCCCAAACAACATTCGACTGGACGTTATTACCCTTGCCAAGCATCAAGTCTCAAAAATATTGACAGGATTCCTTAATATGAAAATATGCAAGCCTTCAACAATTAAAAAGGCAAAACGATAAGTACTATTAGCAAAGAATTAACAATTCATAA